>VZSC01013290.1:451559-462304 GCA_013398225.1 Steatornis caripensis | reverse complement strand
GCCCGCCCCAGCCCCTGCTCCCAGGCCATGCCCTGCAGCGCCGCTGCGAAGCGGCCCCCGCCGCCGGGGCCGGCACGGGGCCCGGCTGCCCGCTGCTGCCCGACAAGAGCCTGCCCGGGCTGAAGGGGAAGGAGCCGGTGGTCTACCCCTGGATGAAGAAGATCCATGTGAGCACGGGTGAGTTGCCCTTGCCAGAGGGAGGTGGGGATGCGCCTGCAGAGGAGGGAAGGGGGGAGGGTGCTCCCGGGGCCGGGATGGGTCGTTGCGTGTGTGGCTTTTTTTTTTTTTTCCCTCCCTCCTTCTCCCTCCGCGTTTCCTAATAAAAAAAAAAAAAAAAGAAAAGTGAGAAACCTTTTGTATCCGGGGTCCTTTATCAAAAGATTTACGAGACGCCAAACTGTTAGGGCAGTAATTATAGCCCCCATAAATTTAATTGCCCTGCAGTGGCTCTGGGCCATGTGTCTTTGAAGCTTTTCTTCTAACCCAAATGCCCATCACCATTTTTTATTGCTCCTCGATTGTCCCCACTGTCGATAGGCCGTGAAACAATTTTTCTTGCCATTTATGTATCTTATGTGAACCTGGTGTCAAGTTATTATATAATGATTATGTTCCATCGCTTCCCCCCCCTTTTTTATTTCCCCTCCGCGTGTGTGTGTGTGCCTGTGCGTGCACGTTTCAGTCAATCCCAATTACAACGGAGGGGAGCCCAAGAGGTCTCGCACTGCCTACACCAGACAGCAGGTCCTGGAGCTGGAGAAGGAGTTCCACTTCAATCGCTACCTGACCAGGAGGCGACGCATCGAGATCGCGCACACCCTCTGCCTCTCCGAGCGCCAGGTCAAGATCTGGTTCCAGAACAGGCGCATGAAGTGGAAGAAAGACCATAAACTGCCTAACACAAAGATGCGCTCCTCAAACCAGTCCACACTGAGCCAGCAGTCCAAAGCACAGACACAGGGCCACCCACATCCGCTCGATGGGGCTACACCCAATGCAGCCGCGCTATAAATACGTTTTTGGGGTTTTTTAAACATATATATATATATATATTTACCTATCTATTGGGGTTTTCCAGCTGCCCCGTGCTGGAGGCTGGCCGTTTGGACCAAACAACTGTGTAAAACAAAGCAGGAGCAGGAAAGGAAGACGAGACGTGCCCAAGAACGGGCACATGTTTAAACCAAAACCCGGATGATTGTCTACATTGTATATAGATTCTGGTTCCATGCCCATCATTTTTTTTCTATTTATGGAAACGCTCTCTTGCCCTCGGTGTAAGAGAGGGCTGGATGTTGTCACGGACGAATTCTCTGTACCTAAGACGGACTCTTTCTTTTTTTTTTTTTAGAACACTTTAAAAATAAAAGACGGTTTAAACAAAGCAAAGACCTCGTGAGACACTTGTCTAAGACATTGACTTGAATAGTGCTGTTCCGTAGCGTGTTCGTGGATTCGTGTATGTGTGTGTGTGTGAGGGTGCACATGCACGTATGCACACACACCAACACGGGAGAGAGAACGAACACGTCTACGGGAGGTTAAAGACTTACGAAAAATGTCCCCTTATGCTGTCTAAATGAAAATGTTTTATGTTTCAAAGGTAACTTAACTGGTTTTAAGTGTAGCCCCGGCAGTAGCTGTGATCTATTAGTTTTTCTTCACATTCCCTATTGCATTTATTTAAAGAAATATTGCTATAAAGGCTGTTGCTGTCTTCATATTTGGCACCGTCTAAATTGTTTGGGTCCATGTACAATTTGTGGATTTTTGGTGTAATGTATAACAGTGCCAAATGCTGGTAATAAAGATTATTCTGTACAAAAGAATTAAACGCTTGAAACAAGTCCACTCAGTACTGTTTCATCCGCCTTGTACTTGGCTGGTGTTGGCACCAGGAACGGAAAACAACAATTTAACGTACTGTTGTAACTTGGATTCATCTTGTCAATAAGGTAAAGGTTACTTTAAATATGGTGAAAAACGTCCTGACTCCTAATTGCCTGCCTGGGAAAAAAGAGCGCTGCAGGACGAGGAAAGGTCTTGCTGCATTGTGTAGGTGAGTGGCATTCTCTTCAGCGAACTTACGGCAGAATTAGTCCGGCTCTCCATCGCGGTCCGTACGACTGTTTTCAGCTGCGTTACAGAGAAGCTGAGCTTCTACTGGGAGCCAATAAGCTCCCACGACGGGTTTTGCTGGAGGAGAAGTCGCACATGCTCCTCATGATAACACTTTAAATCTTTAGCCAGTCGTGATTTATTCGTTCGTTTTCGCCCGATTATGATTTCTCAATTGGCTAGCACTTTTCAAGGGGAATTACATGGGCGGTGACCTGAAGTTTCTCTAAGCTGTATTTCTGTTTCTCTTTCCTTTTATTTTCTTTTTAAGACTGTTTCAAAAAGTGTTGACAAAGCCGCGGCAGAAACCTGAATTTGGGTACAACTCAAGAGGCTCATTTGACAGAGATTGTCGAAAAGCTTGTGGCAAAACGGGGTTCAAGTGGTTCCAGCTGAGGCTGCGCATCTCGCTGCTTCCAGGCAGCTAAGGAGTGCAGGCAAAGCGGAGCTGCTCACGGGGAGCGTTGCTCAAGGCTTCCACAACAGAGAGTAGCACTAAGCCGTGTAGGAAAAGGCTTGGGAAAGGAGCTCAAGTGCTAGTAAATCTTCCAGGGAAGGCCTGAAGGCCAAGACTTGTTTACTTACCCAAATATATCCGAGGGGGATTTTTGGAATCTCTTTGCGTGAGTGAGACTGCCAGGACGGGGTGCATCATCACCCCCTGTGTCAGGTAGCATCAGACCCCAACGTGTTGCCAGCATCCCTTGCCTGGCCAAGGCACACCGATCATCCCGGGGAAACACAGAACGTGCCACTGGCAGAGCATGTTCAGCAGCAGAGAGGTGGCGGCTCTAAATACCCTCATCAAACACTGCTTGCCCCAAACCTGACCAAGGAGCAGGCCTGTAAAGCGCTCTTCCATTCATATATTGCTTTTTACTAAACCCTAAATTGCCAGCTGCCTCTTCATAAAGGGAGAGGAATATAGCTGTGAGATAAGTGCTATCGGCAAGCGTGTAACTCTTTTTTTGTTTATTGCTTGAGAATTCCTCACTATATTTAGAGCCGAGATTAGCACAATTGAGCAAAATTCCAGCTGAAACGTATTAACTGGCGATGCAGAATTTCTTTAGTGTGCAGCCTATGCGTATAAACCTGGTTTGCTCCCATTGTAAAGAGAAATGAAATCACGCTGCAAATAGCAATTTTAGCGAGAATCATTAATCACCTCCTACAATAAATACTTCTTTGTAATTCAACAGCAGTTCTGAAAGGCATTCTCTTGGAAATGTCTGTGAAGACGCAAAGGATTTTCCTGGAAAAAAAAAAAAGTGGTCATGTGTAAAGACACAGCATCTTGGCTGTCTGCTAAAAAAATGTACACTCTCTTGCTGGAGGTTGAACGGCGGACTGCAAAATACCCCATGGCAGATTATCGTCGTTTAAGGTAAATTTTTCCCCCCGACCCCTCTGCCCCTTCCCCCTCTGCCTGTGCTGGGAGCGGGGCGCTGCTCCCGGGCTGGGAGCCCTCTGCTCCCCGTCCAGTACCGCCCGTCTTTACAATAACTTCGAAAATTACATCGTCCAGTTTAAATTCTCGCATTGTGCTCCCTTTGCTAAGGCAACCGGGAGTTCACCGAGAGGACAAATTTTCTATCCCATTAATTGTTTTTTTTAGAGGAGCAGACTGACCCTTCAAACCCTTGACCTTTAAAGACAGTATTCTTTTTAATCCGGCACTTGGACCTAAATGTCTCTCCCCCTCCACCCCTCCCGCTCTCCCCGTGTCTCACACACGGATTTATCTGCTTCGGCCACAAAGGCGAGCGTGGCCCAAAACGTTGGAAGTGGAAGTTTGTCAATATTTCAAAGAAAGACCAAATCACCTCGGAGTCAATTTGCTGGCCGCAGGGAACGCCACGCCGTTAACCCTGGTGCCCACCTCCCCTCCACCCACCAAGAAAAGTGCTACCGTTGCCAGGTCTCCCTTCTCATTTCTCCTGCACGCTCTTGCTATACCTGGTGTTTTATTACACGGGGAACTCAGCTGAGACAAGCGTCTTGTGGTATTTAATAACTGGATCCATCCTGCATTGGAGGTTTTCCCAACGCCGAGACTTTTTTTCTTTTTTTTTTTTTCGCTTCAGGGTGCTTGCTGTCCCATCTCCTTCTTTTCCAGTGTTTGTAAACGAGGAAGGGATGGGGGGAGCCCTGACACAGGCAGAGATCTTGACAGGCTTGCCATGGAACTTTGACCCTCCCCTGCCCCGCGCTGGAGCCCGATCCGGGCTGCCCCGGGCCCGCCCGCCATTCCCACACCTCCGCCGGAGCCGACTGGGAGGCACGGCCCCGGGGACGCCCGCATGTCGCAGCCCAGGGGAGGCGGAGGCTCTTGCCGCGCCCTGAGCCTCACGGCCTGGACGGGCAGCGGCGCCGTGTGACCCTCCCGGGGGTCGCCCCGGGGGCGTCCCCTCGGGCCGCAGCGATGCACGGGCGCCCAAGCCCGGCCCACGCCGGTCTCGGTGGGACCGGATCTCCCGCGTGGGCAGGGGAAGCTCCGCGGCCGCCTCCCCCCGGCCCCGGGCAGCAGTCGTGGCTCCGCCCGGGCTGGCGGACAGGCAGGACTGACCTGCGGAGGGCAGCCCAGGGGATGCCGCCCCCCGTGCTCCGCTGTCCCCCTGCCAGCTGGACTCAGAGGGCACACCACCACCCCGCCACCACCACCACCCTCCCCGCGCTGCAGACAATGAGGACCTGGGTTCAATTGGCTAGTTTGGCGGGGCCGAGGGGGTGCAAAACTGCCCCATCTCGCTGCACAGAGCGGGACAAACCCATGTTATTAATGCCCACGAGCTCTGCCTAGAAACTGAAGAGCTGTCAAAGCCAGCAGAGATTAGGGGACCCAAGTACGAGGATCCCTGCGCTCACAGATAAAGGTGTTGCGTCTGTTCTGGGGGAGATATTGAAATTTTAATCTTTAGGGTCACGTGACTCATTAAATAATTAATGCAGATAGTCAGGAATGGATCTGTGGCCGTCAGTCCTCACTAGGAGTGATTCTCTCAGAAGTGAAACTCAACTCCTTATTACTGGAGTTTGTTTTTCTTTCTCCTTTTTTTTTCACTTTAAAAAAAAAACTCACCTGATTTATCTTGAAAGATTCTAAACTTCTTAAGCAAGCAGTAGGGTCTGTGTTGGTAAGTAGGTAGCGTGTATTTCTAGCTTGATGACTTTAATTGTTTGTGCTTGCTTTGTCTGCTGAGCATTTGCTTAACAAGTTTAATATTTAGAAATGTTAAATCTTTGTTTTAGCTGCCTTGTGGTCACATTACGGCTTTTGGTGATTAAGTGTTACCGAGGCAAACACATTTGATAATGTTCTAATTCATACTGTGGAAGACTGGATGCCACAGTGCAGGAGGACCTGCTTTGTTCAATTTTCCTGGCGTTAATAAATCACCGGCTTCTAATGCAGGGCCAAAAAAGCAATGGAAAGTCAGTGAGCATTGTAAAGGAAAAGTCATGGGCGAATTTCTCTATGACTCATTAGTCTGAACGATTTATATACGAACTTAAAGTGCCGCAATGAATATTAGAGTTTGAGATAACAACAAATTAAAAAAAAAAGTCATAGCGTTTGTAAAGTGCTTTATTGCTACTTAGCAACTCTTTCAAGAAGCAGCCTAGTTTAAAGCACTGTGGCAGTGTAAAATATGGTGGCGTGACTTAATAGCTCCAAAATAAATAACAGAAAGTCGCTGGCACCGTTTTCAGATGCACGCTCCATATTTAACACGAGTGGGGCAACCCAGTCACGACACGCTTGATCGATGATTATTACCGTTTGTAACATGACTATTGATTAGGGATCAAAACGGCTAAGGTATGAGTTTGAGCCTAAAATGCCAGGGGGTTCCCCCTGTGCTGGGGTCGAGTGGAGCGAAAGGTAGAGCTGAGAATAACCCTAGGCAGCAGCGCCCGGGCTCTGCGATTGCAAACTGAACTTTCAATTTTCTTTTGTGTTTGCCAGCAGAATTTAGCAGTCAGCGCTCTCAAATTTATGAGACGGCAATAAACAGCTTAGTAGGCTATTATTGCATGATTTTATGTAGACTGGAGTTCAACACCAAATTTAAAATTATTAGAGTAATTATGGAACTACTAAATTACCAAAGCAAAGTCTCTGCTCGAAAAGTTCTCCCAAGACAGACTTAATATTTCCAACGCTCAGATGACATCCTTCTGCGAGAACTGTGTTATTTAATTATTAGCATTTACATTTACTGACAATTTTAAGATGGGTTAGATGGCTTTTATTGGCGAGAATGAATACGGGGGGTACATTATTATATCTAACAAATTCATATGGAAACGTGATTCAGTAAGTGGCATGCAAATAATCTGACTATTGTCTTTTTTTGATTGTGCAATATTGTTTATTTTAGGAGAAGAGAAGTCGTCCAGTTTTTTTCCCTCCTTCAATGGATTTCAGTGTGGGGTTTAAAAAAAAAAAAGAGCTTTGGGCCCGATCCGACTTCAGTGAGGTCAATTGTTAGTCTCTTACTGAGCTAGTGGTGGCAGGATCGGGCCCCAGCTAACCGTTTGAATAAAAGCCCAACCACAATACGCCCCGCATTTAAACTGGAACGCTTTCCGCGTTTTATTCAGCGGAGATGAACACCACGAGTTGTGTTTAATGTCTGTTCTTGATTAAATGATCCTAAACAAAGGTTTCCCAGAGGAAAATAAAGCAGACATTCATGTAACAAGAGTTTGGAATGACAATATTTCCAAACACTTGGAGACAGAAGGCATAGCTGTCTGCGGGAGAAAAAACCAAACCAAACCAAAAAAAAACCCCAACACAACAACCTTACGCCTTTATTTCTCAGCTCCCCGTGCTCTTCACCCGGGTGGGAACCCACGCTCCGCGCCGGGAACCCGCGCCCGCTCAATCCCTGCCCTCCCCGCTCCGGGGCTCTCCCAGCGCACCCGGCAAACCGTGTATTGCCTATGAGGGAGTAAAATAGCTCCCCCCCTGCACTCCCCCGTAAGGCTCTGTTTGTTGCTTATTTACAGGGAGCCCCGAAAACAAGCCGCTCGTCTGGGGCGGTGGAAGCTGGGAGCGCTTCAGCCCAACTCTGCGCAGCTGGAGGAGGTAAGCACCGGGAAGCAGCCGGGGCTGCCGGCCCCTGCTTTTGCGCCGATCGCAGCTGTAAGAAAACCATTTGCCTTGTACCTGCATGCAGAACAAGCCTGCTGGAATGAGATTTTTTTGTTGTTGTTGTGATAAATATTTAACCTAGCTGGATTTTTTTTTTCTTTTCTGGATTGGCCCTATTCATCTTCCGTGGGTGGTGAATGCGCGTGTCTGGGCAGACAAAGAAGCGTACGGGACCTGAGTGATCGCCATCCTTATAAAGGCATTGGGCACAGGAAAGATGCAAAGTCATTTGAAGAGCGAAAGAGGTTGAGAATTTCTTTGTCTGTTCTTAGCTCCTTCCCAAATCAAAGGCTTAAGGCGAGTGAGAGCGGGTCGGAGCCATGTCGGTGTTGAACGCCTTATCGCGGCTTGTTTGTTTGCCTCCTCCTCGAGGAGTTCCGCGGCCAGTCCTGCAAACGTGGAGCGCATGTGGGGATGTTAGAAAACCTGATTTTTGTCTGAGTGCATGCGCCAGAAGGGATCGCGAATGAGTTTCGGGTGTTTGTCTGTCCTGGCCTGCTTTGCGCCGGGCGGAGGTCGGTGTTTGGTGGCTCAGAGTTGCCGAAGTCCTTGATGCGCTTGGTCCTTTGGCAGGAGAAACGTAATGCTTTTTCACAGTGACCATTTTTTTATGCCGGCCGCCGAGAGGGGAGGATTGCATAGAATTACCTCAAATTCCTGCTAGATTTACCTGCTTATTTTTGGGTGCTGATGTACAATTAGTGTATTTTACTACCTTTTAAAAGCGGCCATAAATTACAGGACTACAAGGGCTCTTTGTGTTGGCTTAATGGGCTGCTTAAGTCTGAACTATAAAAGGGAGCTGCAATTGTCTATTCACGCTTGTGTTAGGAAATAAAAAGCGAAAATACGGTACGTAGGAACCTTCCTCCGGTGGCATGCACCCACAGCGTTGCCTGCAGAGAAATTTGGGATTCCTAAACTGACCCAAACACCGGCAGACTCAGCTGACTCTGAGCAGAACTTCTCCCACAAGGACACAGTCGGTAGCTCTATTCTTTTTATCTGCTTGGAAATGATCAAAGACCAACTTTATCAGACGCATAGATGTAGGTAAACAGCTCTGCGTCCCAGCAGATTTCAAATCTTTCGAGGAAGTGAGGAAATAAATACCTATATTGTACGGTGATTCCCCATTTCGTCTCCACATGGGAGTGATAGGCTTACCGCTTAACAACTGGTATAAAAGTAAACTTGAAAGACAGTAAAAATTCTAAATCTAATTATATTGCAGGTAACTTCAAATAGCATTAATGCTAGGAGTGGCTATTAATGCCAGAGTTGGCACAAAGGGTCTCTCTTAAGGAAGGCACGTTATGAACTCAGATCTGTTTGTTGTTACTGAGCCTGGAATTTCATCTCAGCTCGAAGCCATGTGTATAAAGCACAGAAAAATCAGACGCAGACCTACTGATAGACTCCACATTTTTCTACTAGAAACCGTGTTTCAGGTCTCCAAATCATCGAGGTAATAAAACACAATGTTGAATGTCCAGGAACAGGAACAAAGCAACATATGGGGTGGCGGGGGAAATCTAGCGTCTGCGACTCGCAAGATAATATGAATTTGTATTTGAAAACTGGTAATCACGAAACTAGAGCAAAAGAAAGCTTTTTCCAAATTAGGCGGAAGGGAATAATTTTCAGCTGCGATCCAGGACAGCACAAAGTTAGGCAGGCTCCCCCTTCCTCTCTTCCTAAGCACACCCTGTGGAAGGTATTCACACGTCAAGAAGTTACTTTTCTTAAGAATTAATTAGTTTCCCCACTACATACACGAAGTTAATTGTTAAACAGTAGTTTTAGCATTAACTTGACCATTAATACTAATAAAGATGTTCATAGAAACAGAGTTTTGAAGCCAATAGCCATAGCTAGCGTTAAGGCATTTAAGCTGACTTATGATTGTGATTTATTGCTTTTGTAGTTTCTGTTTGCTCAGGACTGTAACTTCTAAAGCCATCTTTCTGCTTTTGACGCAAAGCAGTCGATAACTTTTTACAACAGCCCCAAGAAAGACTTGCTCTGCTTTTTTCCACATCTGCTCCATTCCCCATTAATTTCAGTTTCATTGTTGCAAAAGAACTTCTCTGTGTGTTTCTGTTACGGGATCTAAACGCATCGTATTTAAAAGAGCCGTGAATCCATCTCGAGCAAATATCAGCCTCGGTTTACGTTAAGTAGGAGAGCTGTGGAGTTACCAGCCTCAGCGATCGTTACAGACTCGCGCATGTCGTGTGTGGCTAATGCTCTCTCGTTTTCAATGGTATATAGTTTTTACTCCAGTTCTTAGTGAGGGATAATACATGTACACCCTGCTACTAGCTTAGTCACTTCCATATGAAAAATTGCAAATTCTTCTGCTGTTGTAATGTCACGCTGGCTTTGCTGCAGTGTCCACTATTGTGGATACTGATGGGTTTAAATTCCAGTGGCCCACTTCTACAGTTCAGGAGAGGGTGTAGAAGGCTTGCCCATAACAATAAAAATCGCCTTTAAAAGAGAAATCTCATTCCGCTCTGTTCGATGAAGTGCAGGTGAAACAGTAAGAGGGGCTATGCAGTTAGCTGAAAGTTTTCTCCGAGCTCGTGGGGGATGGTGGAAAGATTTAGGCGAGGGTATATGCAGCGTGATGCAAAATCCTGGAGCCGCAATACTGGACCAGGAACACGTTAAAAGCGTGAACTATCTGATTTTCTTTGACTCGTTCCAGAAAAGTTATTAGAGTTGAGGGTTTCTTTTGTTTGTTTAGCTTATTGTGTCAATAGCACAAGTTAAACAATCTTACAGGGAAGATGTGGTGTGTTCGCACACAGGCGAAGCTGCCTGGCTCGGGGGCCGCGTTCAACTTTGCTCTTTTCTTTTTTTTTTCCTTAATTTTATGTCCCCTTAGGCGGAGAGCTCCCCCTCCCCAATTTTTTTTTTCATCGTTAGAAACCTATAATTTTGAGCATCACTCAAACTAGCTGTATAGGAAATGCGTAAGCACAGGTTTAACAGCAAGGTCCCAAAAGGTTTTGCAAAATTCAGAGCCACGCCAGTGAAAGAAGGTGTATTCTTCATAGTGTGTTACAAGGACAAAAATCAACTACCCTCTTAGAAGAGACTCTTTTTTGCCTTTGTCAGGTAATTATAGGTCTTTTTAGTTTCTACAGGAGCCCTGATGTAGCGTGTGGGAGTTGAGCAAGCCCTGTACAATGGCAGGGTAGAGGCGGCTGGGGGTGGGGGAAAGGCTGGTAGTCGTCCCATTTAGAAGGGGGCTGGAAATAATAGTGTTAAGATTTGGGCTTTCTTCGGGGGTTGCAGAGGACATGCGACGTGGAGCAGAGTGGCGGGCCTGGGGAGCAAATGCCGGTTAATTAGGCTAAGTATCAAAGTGCAGCGTGATCCCGTCTTATAAGAAGAATTCTTCTTACCTTCCAATGGGCTTTGTGTAAAGAATTATTGGTGTGGGAGGAAAAAG
>VZSC01013290.1:433269-445313 GCA_013398225.1 Steatornis caripensis | reverse complement strand
GGGGGGGGGGTCTTGCCTTCCCCAAGCAGCTTTCATCTGCTGTCTCCGGGCTGTCTGGGTGGGGGGAGAGAAGTTGGTAAAGGGCAGAGAGGTGTATTGCACAAATGGCGATGGAGCCGATTAAATGGGCACTGGAAAAATTGGGGGCCCGTCTGCGTTTGTGAGACCTGGCCTTTTGTCTCGGCGCGGGAGAGGAGAGCTCTTCCCATCCCATGCACCGGCTGGGGTGGCAAACTTTCTCCCATTAGGACGCTGTTATTATCGGGATCGTTGTCGCTCTTAATCCCGCTTTTCCCGCTTTCGCCAGGAGCGGCCGGGCGCTCCTCAGGTTACCCCCGCTTCTCTATAACTTTGTAGGAAGTGATTAACTTGGCNGGGGGGGCTGCCTGTTTTTGCGTCCTTGAGTTAGA
The DNA here is from genome assembly GCA_013398225.1 of Steatornis caripensis. NCBI lineage: Eukaryota > Metazoa > Chordata > Aves > Caprimulgiformes > Steatornithidae > Steatornis > Steatornis caripensis. Next base: position 444,903 of record VZSC01013290.1, on the reverse strand, counting down.
GTTTGGGGCTCGGCTGGGAGTTACGGGGCAGAGATGTGGTGTGCTTGGGAAGGGGGGAGGCGGAGGGAAGAAGAGGGTAGGGGAGAGCTGAAATGGGGAGGNGGCAAACTTTCTCCCATTAGGACGCTGTTATTATCGGGATCGTTGTCGCTCTTAATCCCGCTTTTCCCGCTTTCGCCAGGAGCGGCCGGGCGCTCCTCAGGTTACCCCCGCTTCTCTATAACTTTGTAGGAAGTGATTAACTTGGCGAAACCAAAGGCGGGAGCTGATTTTTTTTTTTTTTCGCTTGCTGGCAGGCGGCCGAAGCTTCAATAATATTTTGCCTTCCGAGTGAAGTTGCCTATTGTCTGCGGGCAGGCGGCTGCGGGAGCAGCCCGCTCCGCATCCCGGTTCACCGCTACCCGTCCCGCCCGCGCCAGCAAACTTCCAAGTGGCCAGGGGAAGGAGAAATATTTGATGTCGCGATCATGAAAGGCGGGTGCCTTTGTAAAATCGCCGCTGGCTCATTATTTCCCCTTTCTCCTCTGGTAGTACTGTCTGCATTCTCTCTCTCAAAGGAATTGAGAAAAATCACACCAGGCCTCGATAGCATCAGGAAGGAGAGGCGAGGATCTCGAAATTATGTGCGCGCCTCAGATCTCCATCTCTTTATTAGCTTAATAACATCCAAAGAGCTTGATTAGTGCAATAACACGGTAGCCGCCCTGCTGTAGGTGTGTTACCTTCATTTCGTTACGATCTAACAAAGGGAATACTGTTTTCTAAGAACTTGTATAACTTGAAAGGCGTAGAATGAGCTCGTTTGGTGCATGTGTTGTGTAAGGCTTTTCGCCCCTAAGCATTTGTCCTCGTTAGATGTTTGGGGGGAAAATACCCAGCTGCTTAAGTACAGGGAAAGTGGCAAAAAAGGGAGAGCTCTTCTTGTCCGAAAATACGCGGTTGTTTGTCAGCAATGGGGTAGGGGAACGGTGAGGAACACAATTTCTGAGAACAATGTGAACGCGCGTGGAAAGAGCTCCTAGATCACAGATTACGCACAGATCTCTCTCATTAATGCTGGCGATTCTCTTAACTGGTTGTTTTCAGACAGGTAACCATCAGACTTTAATTTGGGGGTGGTGGTGGTGATGTGTGGAATATCCTAGAATGAAAGAAGGACGGGGGACAAAAAGAGGGAGGGGGAGAAAGGGATTCGCCCGGGCAGGAGAAGCATTCTCTGGGTTTGTGTCCACCCTCTCCCCAGCCAAGTGACCCTCATACATCAAATTACATAGCAGTTTCCAAGACAGAACCTATTATCGCTAAGTTGGAAGGAAAGTTCAAGCCGTGGTCATGGAGATGAACGCTGGTTTTTCAGGTTCCTGGTGTGTTTTTTTTTCCCCCAATCCATCATGTTTTAACAGGTAGGATCTGGCTGATTCCACGAAAAGTTAGTGTCTCGAAAATAACTGCTGAAAAAACCAAGCCAACAGCCGCCAAAGCCCCCGACCTGCCCCTGCTGGCCCCGCTGAAGGGGTTTCGCGGGGCGCCGGGCGCAGCGGAGGCTCCGGACCCACTCGCGGGTGGGAGGCGGGCGCGGGGGCTGTGTGGGGCGGCCCCAGCCCCGCTCCGGGGCCGAGTGGGAACGGCTGCGGGCGACGGCCCGGGCTCGCCCGGGCAGAAACGGCTGCAGCCGGGGTGCGTGACCTGGGCAGCTCGGGGTGGTGTGCGAGCAGGGAGGGGAGAAGGCGCTGGCTTTGTTTATTTTCCTATCGAGCGTTTCATAGACAAGCCAAAATCCGTCACTTGGGATCGGTGTGTGTAAATAGCCCCGGCTAGGAAACCTTTCCACCCCGCTTCTGCCCCCTGCCACACGTAGACAGGACCAATCTCGTGTATTTCTTTGAAGTTGTACGGAGAGCCGTAACCTGGAGAGAAAGGCTAAAAATAAAACGGTGCCAGTTATGGAAGAGGGTTTGATCCCAGAGCTGGAATGAAGGAACAGCCCAGCCCCTTCACATTACCGATTCCTCGATCACCCTTATCTCAGAGACTGGTTTTAAAACAGCCTCTTGGTGATAAACGATCAACCCCCTTGCGGTGTGGTGCCCTGTTTCTTAAGAAAGAAAGAAAAAAACCCTAGAAAGCCCCTATTCTGGTGCAGCAAAGCGCATATTTGTAGCTGCCAGTAAATCCAGGCAGCTTTTATATCGAAACGCTCTGCGCCTGAGGCCAAGTCATGCTGCTAAATATTGCTGACCACTTTTTCTTTTATGGCTTTCATGTCACTTAGCTATTGAAAGTAAGATGGATTTGTACCATTTCTTCACCCTGCTCTGCTCTCCCCACACCCCAGGTCTTCCCGGAGAGGCCATTGGAGGAAGAGTGCCACGTGACAGAGGGGTGCCAATGTTATTCTCCAAGGGTGTCAAGACCCTGTCAGTTTGCGAAATAAATATTGGGAAACAACGAAATGCAAAAAGCGACCTACTACGACAGCTCTGCAATCTATGGTGCCTACCCCTACCAAGGAGCAAATGGTTTCACTTATAATGCGAGTCAGCAGCAATATCCTTCATCTTCATCACTTGTGGAAACTGAGTACCACCGCCCCGCGTGCTCTCTCCAGTCCCCGAGCAGCTCCGTGTCCCACCACAAGGCCAATGACATCAGTGAGAGTTGCATGAGGACCCTCCCTAGCCAGCCTCTTCAGCCCCCCGGCCTCACAGACCCACAGGCCCCACCGCAGCCGCCTCCAGCCCAGCAGGCACAACCTCCACCTCCATCCTCTGCTTCACCATCTCAAAATGCCAGCAGTAACCCTGCCCCGGCCAACCCCACCAAGAGCCCGGCTCTTAACTCGCCCACCATGTCCAAACAGATATTCCCGTGGATGAAGGAGTCTCGGCAAAACACAAAGCAGAAAAACAGCAGTTCCAGTTCAGGTATGAAACACACTTCCCCCTCTCCCTGGGTACCCTTGGGCTGGCCACGCGTCTGATGAGGAGGAGGGCAGCCCTGCCCACCTTTAGTTTGGGGAGGGAGTGGGCTTTTTTCCTCTCCAAGTTGACCCCCTCAAGCTTTTGGAAAGGGGCTGCCGTCACTCGCAAGGGGAGCTCAGTGAAAAAAACACCCCCACAAAACTTTCCCAGCTTTCCAGGATGGGTCCAAAGTGATTTTGTTTTCTGGTGGCTAAACCACTCGTGCCCTCCTGCATCTATCACATTTCCTAGGTAATCCTCCCTCCAGTAAATCATGTCAGTCTGGAGGAGCCCAGGCCTTAAGCCAGAGGCCTGTCCCAAGTACTTTGTTAGCACGGTGCTGTTAGATTAATAAGACAGTGACCTATCTCTGCTGAAGTGTAACAGGAATGAAATAGCTCATAATCACATGCAGGCAAGATCAATGCCCTGCATGCAGTCAGAACCTCTTCCTATTTTAGCAAGCTGATTGGCAAAGTTACAAGCCTGCTAAACAAAAATGATTTCGGAGTGCCATAAACTTCAGCCCATAAAATATTATTTGAGGGATGGAAGTGTATATTAATGCTTTTATTACTCAAGGAAACCCAAATCAGTAACACCGGTGCTAGCTCCAATGCCCAGGAGCTGGGCTTATATTAACCTCTTCCTCTTTTTCTCTTAAATGTGCCTTGGAAATAGAGTCCAGAACTTTAGCAAATGTCTTCACCACTGTGCTTTTCAAAGCCCTGGTAACATTGCTGTTTGCAGCCTTCCATATAATGTATTTATTTTATTAAAAAGCAATAACATTTACATATGCCTGTATGCCTGTACACAGGCCTAGACACAGTATGTTCTCATGTGTATTATACTTCCCAATCACTACCACGTGTTTATACTATAGGCTAGGTGTGATAGAAACACTACCCTGTCAATTCTATGATTATAATGTTATACTGTAGCTACCTAACTTTCAGACGTCTCTAGCTGATGTGTGTACAGCAGAATTTTCAGAAAAAGAGGGCTACAGGTCTTTATAGCAATGGAGAGCCGCTAGTTCTTGAAGACTCTGATCTCACTGTGTTAGCAGAGCCACAGGTTCACCTTCAGAGTTTCTAAATCCTACTGTGTTTCCCTGAACCTTTCTTACTCCTTTATGCAAAGCTCGTGATATGTTGTACGCTGTCATTCTTAAAAGAAGCAAGTATAGCCATATAGTGACACTAATGAGGTGAAGTAAGTCTGTTGAGCCTCGTGGCTTGGCATGGCTGAGCTTGTGCCATGGGGGAGTACTTGTTGCACATGCGGGCGTCCATCTCATGCCTGAGAGCTGGACTCTCCAGGTGCTGGTGTTGTTGGCCGTTGTCTCTGGTTGCCGTGTCTGAGTTTGCCACGCTGATTGTGTTCTTTGTGTGATTTACATAGGTGAGAGTTGTGCTGGTGATAAAAGCCCTCCCGGGCAAGCCTCCTCTAAGCGAGCCCGTACAGCTTACACAAGTGCCCAGCTGGTAGAACTGGAAAAGGAGTTCCACTTCAATAGGTACCTTTGCAGGCCACGAAGGGTGGAGATGGCTAATTTGCTCAATCTCACAGAAAGACAGATCAAAATCTGGTTTCAGAACCGCAGAATGAAATACAAAAAGGATCAAAAGGGCAAGGGCATGATGACCTCTTCAGGAGGACAGTCCCCGAGCAGAAGCCCTGTTCCTCCAGCTGCTGGGGGATATCTAAACTCTATGCATTCTTTAGTAAACAGTGTCCCCTATGAGCCCCAGTCGCCTCCGCCATTTAACAAGCCTCATCAAAACACCTATGGCATCCCTGCATCTTATACCACTCCTCTTAATAATTGCCCACCTCCTCAAAAGAGATACACGGGGACAGCAGCTGTGACACCTGAATACGATACTCATCCTCTTCAAGGCAATGGTTATGGGAATCCACATATACAGGGAAGCCCCGTCTACGTAGGGGGCAACTACGTGGAGACCATGACCAATTCTGGGCCTTCCATCTTTGGTCTAAGTCATCTCCCTCATCCTCCCTCTGCCAATATGGACTACAGCGGGGCTGGGCCAATGGCCAACAATCACCACCATGGACCTTGTGATCCACACCCAACATACACAGACCTTACCGCTCACCATCCTTCTCAGGGAAGAATTCAGGAAGCGCCCAAACTCACGCATCTGTAAGAGACAGGAGTCACTAAGTGGAACACCGAGCCCCCAACTTTTGGAAAGTACTCAACCCTTCCCTTCTTTCTGTCCTCCACCCCCCATGCACCCTCCCCTCCTCTTCTTGTTTCTTTTGTTCGTTTTGGTTTGTTTTGTTTCCTTTGGTAAAAGCGTTTTCTAGTTTATGTGACGTAGCAATATTTGTTGCTTGAATTGCTCTATAGTTTCACTAGTGGATATTTATCTTCTTGAACTGTAGCCTTGTGTCTCACTTTGGGAGTATGCAGAGGCTTTATACTTTACCTTCTACACTTTTATCAAAACAGGGTATATGAACAAATTTTCTATAAAAGGAATTCTTAAATGTGAATTTGTTCGTACATGATTGATCCCACGGGGAAGCAATTTTTTTTATTGCACTTCTTTTAAATAGCGAGAAAGACATCAAAAGCGCTTGGACAGGGACTCCCTGGACAATTATTAATACGTGTAAGTCTTTCAATGTGTGTATGCTGGTGAACATTCAGATTTATTTATATTTTTTTTTGCAAACATTGAATAATCTAAGTGTTTAAAATTTTATTTATCCCCATTTGTTCATATTTATATATATATAAAAAAAATCTGTACCCTGAATATTCAGGAAGTATTTACCTGGCCATATGTTAGATGGCATATCGGCACGCGTAGGAAATATCATTTGAAAGGAAACTATAACTCCTTTTATTAAAAATGGTGGTAACGATGATGATGACGATGCAATAAAATCTGGGAAAAAAGATCACTGTTTGAATACTTTATGCTTGTAACATCCAGNGGAGTGCCATAAACTTCAGCCCATAAAATATTATTTGAGGGATGGAAGTGTATATTAATGCTTTTATTACTCAAGGAAACCCAAATCAGTAACACCGGTGCTAGCTCCAATGCCCAGGAGCTGGGCTTATATTAACCTCTTCCTCTTTTTCTCTTAAATGTGCCTTGGAAATAGAGTCCAGAACTTTAGCAAATGTCTTCACCACTGTGCTTTTCAAAGCCCTGGTAACATTGCTGTTTGCAGCCTTCCATATAATGTATTTATTTTATTAAAAAGCAATAACATTTACATATGCCTGTATGCCTGTACACAGGCCTAGACACAGTATGTTCTCATGTGTATTATACTTCCCAATCACTACCACGTGTTTATACTATAGGCTAGGTGTGATAGAAACACTACCCTGTCAATTCTATGATTATAATGTTATACTGTAGCTACCTAACTTTCAGACGTCTCTAGCTGATGTGTGTACAGCAGAATTTTCAGAAAAAGAGGGCTACAGGTCTTTATAGCAATGGAGAGCCGCTAGTTCTTGAAGACTCTGATCTCACTGTGTTAGCAGAGCCACAGGTTCACCTTCAGAGTTTCTAAATCCTACTGTGTTTCCCTGAACCTTTCTTACTCCTTTATGCAAAGCTCGTGATATGTTGTACGCTGTCATTCTTAAAAGAAGCAAGTATAGCCATATAGTGACACTAATGAGGTGAAGTAAGTCTGTTGAGCCTCGTGGCTTGGCATGGCTGAGCTTGTGCCATGGGGGAGTACTTGTTGCACATGCGGGCGTCCATCTCATGCCTGAGAGCTGGACTCTCCAGGTGCTGGTGTTGTTGGCCGTTGTCTCTGGTTGCCGTGTCTGAGTTTGCCACGCTGATTGTGTTCTTTGTGTGATTTACATAGGTGAGAGTTGTGCTGGTGATAAAAGCCCTCCCGGGCAAGCCTCCTCTAAGCGAGCCCGTACAGCTTACACAAGTGCCCAGCTGGTAGAACTGGAAAAGGAGTTCCACTTCAATAGGTACCTTTGCAGGCCACGAAGGGTGGAGATGGCTAATTTGCTCAATCTCACAGAAAGACAGATCAAAATCTGGTTTCAGAACCGCAGAATGAAATACAAAAAGGATCAAAAGGGCAAGGGCATGATGACCTCTTCAGGAGGACAGTCCCCGAGCAGAAGCCCTGTTCCTCCAGCTGCTGGGGGATATCTAAACTCTATGCATTCTTTAGTAAACAGTGTCCCCTATGAGCCCCAGTCGCCTCCGCCATTTAACAAGCCTCATCAAAACACCTATGGCATCCCTGCATCTTATACCACTCCTCTTAATAATTGCCCACCTCCTCAAAAGAGATACACGGGGACAGCAGCTGTGACACCTGAATACGATACTCATCCTCTTCAAGGCAATGGTTATGGGAATCCACATATACAGGGAAGCCCCGTCTACGTAGGGGGCAACTACGTGGAGACCATGACCAATTCTGGGCCTTCCATCTTTGGTCTAAGTCATCTCCCTCATCCTCCCTCTGCCAATATGGACTACAGCGGGGCTGGGCCAATGGCCAACAATCACCACCATGGACCTTGTGATCCACACCCAACATACACAGACCTTACCGCTCACCATCCTTCTCAGGGAAGAATTCAGGAAGCGCCCAAACTCACGCATCTGTAAGAGACAGGAGTCACTAAGTGGAACACCGAGCCCCCAACTTTTGGAAAGTACTCAACCCTTCCCTTCTTTCTGTCCTCCACCCCCCATGCACCCTCCCCTCCTCTTCTTGTTTCTTTTGTTCGTTTTGGTTTGTTTTGTTTCCTTTGGTAAAAGCGTTTTCTAGTTTATGTGACGTAGCAATATTTGTTGCTTGAATTGCTCTATAGTTTCACTAGTGGATATTTATCTTCTTGAACTGTAGCCTTGTGTCTCACTTTGGGAGTATGCAGAGGCTTTATACTTTACCTTCTACACTTTTATCAAAACAGGGTATATGAACAAATTTTCTATAAAAGGAATTCTTAAATGTGAATTTGTTCGTACATGATTGATCCCACGGGGAAGCAATTTTTTTTATTGCACTTCTTTTAAATAGCGAGAAAGACATCAAAAGCGCTTGGACAGGGACTCCCTGGACAATTATTAATACGTGTAAGTCTTTCAATGTGTGTATGCTGGTGAACATTCAGATTTATTTATATTTTTTTTTGCAAACATTGAATAATCTAAGTGTTTAAAATTTTATTTATCCCCATTTGTTCATATTTATATATATATAAAAAAAATCTGTACCCTGAATATTCAGGAAGTATTTACCTGGCCATATGTTAGATGGCATATCGGCACGCGTAGGAAATATCATTTGAAAGGAAACTATAACTCCTTTTATTAAAAATGGTGGTAACGATGATGATGACGATGCAATAAAATCTGGGAAAAAAGATCACTGTTTGAATACTTTATGCTTGTAACATCCAGCTAGGCGGAAAGCGTGTGAAGCTGAAAAGGCTAGATTTGTTTTGAAAGTTATACATTCCTTGCTGCTCACGTTCTGAAAAAAAATAAAATTTTTATTCTGAATAATAAAGAGTTAAGAACATGTTCTTCGCAGCGCAAGGGAAGGGAGAGCCCTTCGTGACGTGGAGAGTTGGGAAACTCGTCTGTAAACTCACACGAGGATCCGCTCGCCCACCCGAGGGCCCCGCGACGCCTTTTCAGCATTTCATAGGCAGAGAGAGGGATTATTTTCTTTTCNCCCCCGGCCGAACCCCAAAGGCGGATGGGGGTGGGGATGCCGAGCACTGCTGCATCCGGACACGGGTCCTTCCGCCCACCAGCCCCGCCGCCGTTTTCTCTGTTTACCTTAGAGAAGTGGATTTACTATTTTTTTCTTTATTTATTTTTTTTTTAGTTGCTATTTTTTATTTTATTTTGAGCTTGTTTCATTTTTGCTGAGCCGCCTTCCCTCCCCGTGGCAGCCTGAAGCTGTGGGGGAGGGGAACCTTGCCTTCCCTCTCTTCCCGCGGGGATGTGGATGTATGTGCGTGTGTGTGTGTTGGGTGGAGGGGTGGGGGGCACACGGTTCTGCGGAAGGGCGACTGTCCCGGCCCCAAACGGGCACCCATGGGGGTCTCCAGGCTGAACCGGCTCGAGGTGGAAGGCAGAAAGCCGCAAGCGTGTACTTAAATCCGTTTTTTCTTTCTTTCAGGCGAAATGTCCCTAATTTTTAGATTGAAAATGGAAAGATAAATCAAAATGGACCCTAATAGACTAGCTAAAATGTACCGCTGCACGTTTATAAAGACATATTCCTATGCTACGTAGATAATAACGCACACCGTTCACCATCTGTATCTTTTACGGCACAGAAAAAATGTCGCCATTTTGGTCTCATGCTGAAATATTATTAATCTTTGGGCTTTATCTTGTTCCCAGAACCATCCTTGCCTGATGCTGAAGCATTGTCATGCATCCATGAATCTACATAGAGCTTTTATGCATAAATAGATAAAGCATGCTCAGTCAAAGAAAGGGACTGCAAATATATTTATACCGTGCTGGTTCTGTATATATAGATATGTAACAGTGGCAGGAAAGGTTATGTAGTCTGATATTTTTCATTGAAATCAGATTATTACCCAATACAGAGCAACGACTGATTATGATTTCGTAGGAGAAAGAAGCATTTTCACAACATTGAGAGACATTGCTCGTTTCAAATGAGCGCCCGTATAAAATCCAAGCCGGTCCCCCCACCCCTCGGATCAGTTAGGTTAGATACAACAAAAGGTAACGGTACAGCCGGTGATTCTTACCGCGTGGCTCCTTTACCACCACGAATTACATTTAGGAAAACGTTCAAAGAGAAGGAATTTGGCGTTTCGCCCTCCTCCCACTCAGAAGAAAGAAAAATACAGACTATTTTGCCCCCTTCCTTCCAGAAACCGTACTCAATCCTTTCTTCGGAAAGGAGCCCGTAGGTTGCAAATAAGAATTTGTATTTTTGCGTTTAAAATTCACCCGATTAAAAGATCCCTCTGGAGGCCGAAGTAATTGATTTGCCCAAGAATTTCGCGTCCCCTCTCCAAAGGTTTTGTTCCAGGTGGTTTTTGTATTAGATTGACCGCAAGAAACAAATGTGCAGAATAGAGACACCCACACAGGTTTTACTCACAAAGCCTGGTTAAAGTCCAAACCTCTCTCTTTATTATTTGTCATCCTGCTGTTAATCCCAATATTTTCCAGAGAGGGGAAAAAAAATTTAAAGAAAAGAAAAAGAAAAGCCCGACCCCAAGGTAGGCACTAAAAAGCAAAATAAAACCGGGCTTTTCCCACAAGCAGCCCAGTCCTCTGCCAGCATATTTTAAAAGCAGCTTTTTTCCTTGTTTACTTGCGTTTCTTGCTCTGCCTCTTTTCTCGGCCACATTTGATCTTGGAAAGAGCAAGAAGCCTTAAATGTGTTCTTAAGGGCCAGTAGCTGTCAAACCTTTTGGCGGCCAAGATTGATCACGCGCAGACACCACCAGAGCTTTGTTTGGACTAAAAGCAAGAAAATTAAACCCCTTGCATTTTCCAACAGCATCGATATTTGTAAGGCATCCCTTTTGAGGGATTAAATGACAAGTCTCGTTCTATATTTTATTTAAACAAGCAACCACCAAAAAGCCCATGTAAAGCCTCCCAGCCCCTCCCCTCCCCCTCTCTCCAATGCCTTCGCAGATATGCTACATCTTGTGGGTGCATTAACTTAAAACCGATTTTTTAAATGCACTTCGTGCAGTCTGGACGCAAACTGATCCGCTGAGTGCTTGGGGTCTTTCCCCCCCTCCCCCTCTTTCTTCTTCTCTTTTTTTTTTTTTTTTAAATTACGAAGACGCTTCCGACTCTTTTTTTTGGCAAGTCCGAAAATAAAGCGAGACGGCACCGCATCGCGCTGGCGCTGGCCCCTGGCTCCTGGAGGACGCGGAGAGCGGCTCGGAAGCGCCTTCTCCCCCGGCCTCCCGGCGCACCCTACCCCGCCGGGCACCCCGGGCTCCGCGGGAAGGCAAGCCCCGTCCGGGATGCCCAGGGCGACTATGACCACAGGATTCATCAGGCTGGTGATCGTGGCCGTCGTTGTCGTCGCTCTCCCTCTCGCCTCAGCCTGGTTGGAAAATTGTGCCCAAAGCATCCAAATTCGGGACTTGCCTCGACCTAGCAGGGGCGACTGGAGACGGCGGCGGCGAGAGCCAAGCGTCGGAGGCGAGTGCTGTCTCTCAAGTCATAACACCGCAGCGTTTTCGCTCTGCCTGGCCCCGTGAAAACAAACCCGCTACCAGCCCATATATTTCCTGGTAATCGAAAATACTCACCAGACCCAGCCTACTACGGTTATTAAGCAAATTATGCCAGCAGAAGGGAGTATCGTTTGCAACCTAAGGCACAAGATTTGGGTTTTTTTTTAAAGAGGCAACAGCCAGACGCGTTTGCAGCCTCACGATTTGGCTCGCCCAGAGAGGTACTCCTAGGGTTATGTTTTACGGTCCAATCCCGGGAAGCCAACTGGAGAGGGAAGTCATGAAGCACACGGGCTGCTGCCTGTGTGACTCTTCCCCTAGAAGCAAGGTTGCTGAGGAAGATCCTGTTAAACAATGGCTCAGCACCGGCGGCCAATTGTTCTCCGTACTGTACACGCGATAGCCACCAAAAAAAAAAAAAAAAAAAAAAAA
>VZSC01013290.1:342653-422278 GCA_013398225.1 Steatornis caripensis | reverse complement strand
TTTGGGGGGGGGGGGGGGGGGGAAGGGAAAGCAAGTTCTCACAGGTAAACATCATAAGATTTCCAAGAGGTGTCAAATGAGCAGCGGGTCGGGGAGTGGGGGGAGCGTGTGTGAGGAAAAACCGGGTGGCAGGACGGAGCAGAGAGATGCTCGGCTGGACGGGGGGTGTCTCGAGTCACTGCTGCCTCTTTAATTTCAGTGCAAACGTGCCTAACGCCTCATTCACCCGGCCCAGCTGCGTGTGTGTGTGTGCGCGTGTGTGTGTGCTGCCGGGCTTCTCCCGGGGCTGCCCACGCGGGCTCAGCTTTGCGGGATCCGCAGAGAGTCAACGAAATTTTCTTCACTTCGGCGTCAAAAGAGACAAGCCCTGATTTGCAAGGCGCGGCGGCCATATCAAGAGCCTAGCTATCTGCAAGGGAGCAGAGCTGTCTCCAAAGTCTCCCGCCGATGCCTCTATTTCTTTCATTTCCCCGGCTGCCATATACTTTACCTTTTGTTTATTAGTGTAAAGCCACAAAGCAAAACAGATGGCCTTCTTCCAGAGACTTGGATGTGTTAAAGTGGCATTTGCATGCCAATGAGGGTATTTCAATATCGAAATCTGGATCTAAACATTGCTGGAATCCGGATCTGCAACCCGGCTCCCCCGGTGTTGACTTAATGTGTTAGAAAGAGCGGCCATAAATTACAGCCTAAATGCGAGAGACAAGACACTTGTCAGTGCGTCAATGTGCGGTGAGCGATTCATCGGCAAAGAATCCCACCTCCTTCCAAGCCCAAGCCCCGGGTTATCTTTTTTTTTTCCCCCCTCAGCCCTGACCAATTTAAAGTAAAATCCCAAACCTCCCGATCCTGACTCATTTTGTAAGCGTTATTATTACTATTTCGATACGATCAACCTTTCGGGTCAGGGGTTGTGGGGTAGAGGAATGAAAAGTTCTACCTTAGAGTTTCTGCCACAAAAATATAGCTCAAAAAAAAAAAATCTCAGCGTGCTTTAATCTGGTGGAGACACTCATTTGCCCTTCAGGTCGTAGGCATCCTTTTGTTTTTAAACTTTAAAAAATGTATTTTTATTTTTCTCTCTAGAGTCTCAGCGCCAAAAAATAAAAAAAAAAAAAAGAAGGAAAACCCTCCCACTAAAAACCCCCAACCAAAACGGCGTCCGAATGTCAAACGCAGTTTAGCATCTTCCTATTATACTTAAGGCCATTTCTGCTGTTCACCTTTAAAGTTTACTTTTGGAGGCTATTGAGATGCTTTGGTGTTTTCCTCTGGGGCAATCAGATTGAAACCGATCAATATTTACTCAGTCTGAAAGGGCTGTTGAAAAGGCAGCTAACAACAAACTGCTTAGCTGCTCTCCCCTCTTTAATCTCAGGTTCACCGAAAGTTCAAGCAGAAATGAATTCGGTGATGGGTCACTTTAGAATAAGTCCCAGTGGTTAATCTCACAGCCTTGGTAAAGGCAACAATTACAGAGTCATCCCTCTCACTCTCTACCTCTCGCTGTCTCCCTGGCAGCGGCAACTTTCCTCTCGTTTTTGCCCAGTAGATTTTACTAAATCTTAACCGCTTTCCGCTGTTTTGCGGAGACGGCAAAGCCCCAGCATCTCCCCCGCGCTGCAGCCGACGCCGGCGTAAAGGCGGGTACCCCCTGCCAGAGGTACCGGGGCTGCGGGACACAAACCCTCCCGCAAGGAGTCCGGCGTTTTCAAGGGGTGTGGGGTCCGGGGGCAGAGAAGGGTGCTTGGGGCTTTTTTTCTCCCCGGCAGCGACGGGGGGTGGCGGGGTGGAGTGTGGGGGATCGGAGACGCGCTCGGCGGCTGGAGGCGCTGGCGGAGCCGCGGGGCTGTGCTCCCCTCTCCATCCATACTCCCTTCTCCATCCTTTATGGGAAAAGAGTAGAGAAATCTGAGCAAAACGCGACGGGCGTCGCTGCTAATTGCAGGGACTCTTCAAAGGCCAAAGTTCACGTAATCACTGCATAAATGCGTGCTTAATAAGGATCTATTAGTACCTCGCTAATGGCAGCTCACGTTTGGGCTATAGACTCGAGAGGGTTTTCACCGGCAAATTGCTTCTCAGGAGCTACCCCCCTGCGCCGAGGCGTTGCCGTGGGACCCCGGGCACGAACGGGGATGAGCTCCCGGCCGGCCACGGGGAGGCTCCGACCTGGGCCGGGCCCCGGGGCCGCCCGAGGGAGAGCCCGGGCGGCGGCCGGAGGGGGGGGGCCTCCCCGCCCTTAGCACGGTGGGGGCCCTGGGAGCAGCGGGGAGGGGGGTCTGTAGTGTTTTTGAGGAAAATAATCGTTTCGGAATGTTATTCCGTGTAATCTCAGGAGCAAGATCTCTTGTTTGTTTTCCCCTAGCAATTAGCTCTGCGAGATCGCAGTAAATTGGTAACCACAAAAAAGGAATACCGAAATAATTAAATGAATAATATATGAATAAATAGCAAAAGAATACTTTAAAAATATTTCTTCCTTTCTTTTCTTTCTTTTCTTCCTTTCTTCTTTTCTTGCTTCTGTCTTCTTCCACGTCTTTCTCTCACACTTTTTCTCTCTTTCTCTCCCTGTTTCTCTCTCCTTTTTTCCTTTCTCTTTTCCAAGGCAAACATTCCTTTTCTCCCCCAGGCACACTGCTTGGCCGACTTTCACTGTTAACATTATTCTTTTATGGTTTATGTGTCATAAAATATTACAGGTCACAGTTACTCCTGTTTCAGGCTCAGAACGACCATTGAAATCAATGGGAGCTCTAGGGAAAAGAAGTCTTCCCTTCTGCCTGAGAATTTTGGGGCAAACTTTGTTGATTTTGGTCATGCGAGGAGCCGTATTTGCCATATCACTTCAAAAGGATTACACATTTCAGTAATAACAGCAGAAATTGGCCCGGAAAAATGCTTCCGCGCTATTTTTGATAGGGTGGTGACATATTTTAAGCATTTGTTCCACACGGAGCATGTTTCAGCCATGACTTTTACAACTATTTTGGCTTTCCGATGTACTTTTCTAGAAAGTGTGTATCTCGTGAAGTTAAATCGGAACTACTGATTCTTATAAAAATGTGGCCGAAAAACGATCATCCTCGATTACGATGAAACCAACAGCCAGTTCGTGACTTTTCCGGGTGCTCAGTTTATAAATACAATCTCAACGTATTGCAAAAATTCTCCCCCGTTCAAGAAAGTAAAAGTAGAGAAAAGAAGAAATCAAATAAAACCTAATACGAGGGCAAACGAGGGACGGCGAGAGGACACGAAGCCAACCTAACCACAAACTCTTTTGCATGTGTTCGCTTCAGTCTAAGATGTGGTGTAGCCAGCGGGAAGCAGAGGGATTAGGAAAATACAGGGACTCATGGAGCGTTTCGCTCGTAACAGTTGTAGGAAGTGTCCTAGTGGTCGGGAGCCGGGGGACCCGCCCGCCCTGCCTCTCTGTCTGCCCGCTGCCTGCCCGGCTTCCCGGCGCTGCGCAGCGGTTGCTCTTTGCATCCGATCCGCTTGGCTTTGCGCAGAAGTATTTATAATTTTTCTAATTTCAACCTACGCGGGTTTTTAACTCCGCGGGCCTCTCGCCACTAGGAGAAAAAAAAAAAAAAAGAAAAGCAATATGCTGTCGATTATTAAAAAAGAATTAAATCCAAGGAAATATCTACTTTGATTGAATGCTTCGCTAGCGCATTTTGTAGGGATCGATTGCATTCGCAGCTGTCTTGGTGTTTGATCTTCGGGAAATGACTAATACGAGGAAAATTCGTTGTGTGCATTATAACCACAGCGAAGCGGGGCCGCTGCCGCCGGGCCGCTCCGCGCCTCTCCGCGCCGCTCCGCGCCTCCCCGGCGGGGGCCCCGTGCGCGGCGGCCGTGCTCCTCCGCACCCAGCTCCGCGGGTCGCTCCTCCGGGCCCCCGGCTGCAGGGAGGGCAAACACCGAGTTCAGCCGGGGGTTGCCCCCGGCGGCCCCCCCCCGCCCTGCCGGTCCGCTGTGAGCTGCTGGCCAGGAGGCTGCGGGCCGGCTGGCTGCTCCTGAGGTGGCATCGCAGCGCTGAGCCAGGGGTATCGCTTCTGATCTCCTTTGTCTATTAATACAGCCATCACCAAATCCCGGATAACCTCCCTTTCCCTCTGTCAACACCCCCGCGCTCCAGCCCGTGCTGGGGAAGAGGGATGGGACCTGCCGTCGGGGTCCTGTAGCAAGGGGGTGCCCCTTTTAGGGGTAACTTGGTGACAGATGTTGACGTTTCTAGGGAGCTCGGTAAACAGAAAATTGGACTGGACTTTTTCATAGCCCATGTGGTTTTCATCAGTCCCCGTCAGGCTCAGACCAAAGTCAGAAGCTTCCCTCTTCACACTCCTCACGCCCTCTCATCTTCGGCAGTCACTCAGCCCAGGTGACATGGAATAAAGAGCAGAGACAACACAGGAGACCAGGTTCGTTAAGTAATGAAAAGAGATGGGGGTGAGGATGAGGCTGGCGGTGGAAATCAGGGGCAGGGGGGAATGGGAATCTCTCCTCGACTGCACACCAGTGAGCATTCAGGTGCAAAGTGCATCTGTGTAAATCACAGACTCCATCTGAGAGTAAATCAGGGGGAGCACATCAGAGGAGTCTCAGAGAATAACCACTTGTCCAGACTGCTCAGTGCCTTTGTAAAGAAGGTGAATGTTATGGAAGGGGCTAAGCCACATGTGTGGGGATTTCTACACAGTTTTAATTGAAACTCATCTGGACCAACAAAACGAAGCTTTTTCTTGACTAATGCAACAGGTCTACTACCTCAACTAGCTCCTGTGCAAAACATCAGTTGCAGTGGAAATGCCATCCAAGCCTCAGTTTATTCTCTTAGCGTAGTCACAAAATATTCCCACTAACACCCAGCAAATGTGGAGACTTTAACTAGAGTAGTCTATTTTGCAAGAAACAAAATCCCTGCAGAACCACCCTACAGTATCAGTGCATTTAACATCCATGCATGTTTCTGCGGACAGATGGATCATAAAACAAAATGTGTTGGTTGGGGTAGTGTTGTGTTCCTCATGCTGTCCTGGGAGAAAAAAAAAAGAAAGTAAAAAACCCCAAACCACTGTATAGAAACTGAAAGGTGATCCCATCTGGGCTGAGCCATCAAAGAGCCACGCATATTTCACTGTGCAAAAATGTTATCTTGGAGGAACACTCCTTCCAGCAAACAGTATTAGCATGAACAATATGTTTAGACATGGAAGTGAGTATTGCAGAGAGGCAGGACCCTGTGGGGCTTTGCAGTTTATTACATCCTCTCCCTGCATATTTTATTTTTTGTATTTCTAACGGTGCTAGGAGGCAAGGCAATGATCATGAAAATAGAGGGTGAGGCAAAAAGGGTCTGAGAAGACCTATCCGCAATGGCACGCCTCAGCTCACACTGCACAGGAGACACGCAATGTCTTTATCCATAGGAACATGTATGTTCCCACAGAAGTTAGGTTCATTTAAAAAGGCATTACCTGAGCTTCTTTCAAATCAGCTCACAAACTGAAATATTTGACTGTTAGCAGGGGCTTGTACCTGACCCCACGTGTACCTCAGCTTTGAGCTGGACATACCGTGGGTCATTGCCCAGGGAGATTCATCTCACTTGAGACCCACAGGTCTGCAAATCAAAAGATAAGGCTCATTGAACCTGGTAATCCACAACTAAAGATAACTTTTCTTTCTTCAGATCACACCTTTCTCACCCCAGGATTTGAATGGCCCAGTAAAGCATATAAGGAACATAGACAAAAACCCCTGAAAATTCTGCTGAGGCTCCTCTAACAAAAAGGTTTGATTGCAAATCAGATGAGAGACTCTAGAAATCCAGATAATCTCCATGTAATCCCCTTTTAGAACACGGTGATGTGTTTTGAGACGGGTCAACCATACAGGCTGACTCCTACTTTTGCTGGAGCTGAAGCAGAAGACAAGCAGCCCATTACCCTGGGCTCTGGATCAGGCCCTAATTGCAAACTCTGTATTCAACAATGGGCAAAAATTCCCCCTCTGCTTTTCACTGGGAACACAGCAGGGCAGACTGTGCACTGAAAGCAGTGGAAACTAACAAGAATTCTTCTAGTCAGACATTCAAGGGCTTTTTGTATTGTTGTATATGCCAGCAACCACACGGGAATCCTGCTTGCGCAAGGGGGAGGTGATGCATTTGAAATATTTGCTGCTATCAGAAAGAGCAGTTTTGCTCACCCTATCCCGTAGGTGTGAATCAAAATAAATGCAAATCATTGAGGTTTAAGCACAATTTTTAGCTGTAACCTCAACTACGATCTTGTTCAAAATGCAGAAATGGTGGAGGCCCTTTAGTAACACGTCTTAACCAGGAATACAGAACACATAATGGTACCCTCCTCTGCAGACCTTTTTCATTAAAAGCAGTGGGCTTTTGCCTTAGAAAATACTAAGGAAAATACTAAAGATTTTTTTAGCCGTTAACCATTTGTCAACATGACATTTTACAATTTAAAATAGTAAGTGAAAACTAGTTACCACAAACACAGCATCTAAAGCAACAGAGAGCCCATGTTAACACTGATTTCTCTCTCTGTGTCTCCTTCCTTTCTTTATAAAACTTATGTAGTCTGTCGATACAATACTACCCACTTTGATAATAAATCTGTTGTTTCAAGCTAGGATGCTCCAGTTTCCTTTTCCATAGTTTATAGTCACATTGATTCTAAAGCTGTGGTTCTCTATTTCCCCTCTGCTGTATTAAAAGTGAGTTCTAATTGCAAGGCAAATGATCTTTGCTCGAAGCACCTCATGGAGTGTTGTAATTGTGTCTAAGGAGGTTTAATTTGATTAATAAAGAAATGAAAGCCTCGAACATTTTAAGTGATAATTTTCAGTCTAGGAAAAAAAGAGACATAGAGAAATAAGGGAGGTTAAGGAGCCAGGGAAAGCGTTCATTGATCAGCATGAGCAGATGTTCTTTTGCTTTTCTGTCAGCATCTCTGGTTTGTTGTGCGTATAGAAAAACAAGCTTTTCAACTCTCACCACGATTTCAGCCTGTTGCCAGCTTTGCTTGCCTGCAGGATATCTGCTTACCTAGCATCGGAGCAGGATCAAGCCTCCACTCCTTTGGTCTGAAAGCAAAACAACCTTTCACATGGGCTGCGAGGTTTGTTACACTCCTCCCTCCTTTGTGCACACGTTTTGAACTCTTAGATCATTATTTCATAAAACTCCTTTCCTCTTAGAGACCGAAAAACAGGCCAGGAGATGAATGCAAGAGCTGAGCAATATTAACTGCATTCAGGTGTGTGTTGGCTGAGAGAAGACGAAAGGAACCTGGCCCCTTCCTCGAGGGCAGCGTGCATGTTCAGCCACGTGGGACGGCGGTCGCTGCGCAGCTGTACAGGGTTCCCTGTACCCCTGGTGCCTGCACCCAGTGTGTGGCCTCAGAGGGAGAGGATGCTGTTACTTCAGCCAGGAAATTGAAATAGCCATTCTCCTTGGTGGAGCACCTTTGAGAGCTGCCTTGCGTGCTAACATGTCTGAAGCGTCCATGTCGAAGGAAGAGAGTGATCTGTGGGTGCATGGGTGTGTCCTTTAGGATTCACGAGAATGAGGCAGGTTTTTTCATGTTTTTAATCCTTGAAGCAGGTCTTTTGCTTAGTGCAATTCCACATCCATTTGGAGCAGCAGCACTAAAGGTGATGGAGTCCAGCCTGAGCCTTGAAATTAGGTTTGTTTGTCTCTAAATACTCTCCAGGGCAAGTAATATATAGCAGCCTTTAGAAAAAAAAAAATCTGTATTTAAGTGGAAATTAAATAATCTGAGATTTATTATTCACGTCTCAGAGGGTAGGACATTTTTGTATTAGTGAAACGTTTAGTAAAAAAATGCCAGCAGGCATCAAATAGAAAATTTTCTTTCATCACGAAAGGTTAACTCCTGCTATATTTGTGCTATATAAAACCCTCTAGCAGTTTCAATGTGGAGTTTCTCAGAAAAAGGACTGTGGAAGTAGCCCCAGAAGTCACTACCTGTGGGGTAAACACTGAGCTCAAAGAGAAGAGGGAGAAAGGAATGAAGTCTGTCAGCAGCCTTGTCTTGAGACATACCTGCTCGATGTGACTTCGTCTGAAGGCAGGCACCACACTCTGCTGTAGAGTTCCTGACAGCTAGATCTGAAGGACATTCCTTGGGCTGTCACATGTGAACATCCCTTTTAATTGTGAGTAGGAGTACATGTGATTAGCCAGAATGCCACTACTAAAAATACTAAAAATACTCTTTTTTCTCTGACCAGCAAAATGAATTCTGGGCAGACTCGAAAGGTGAAGAGCTGCAGAAGTTCTTATTAGGAGAATGAGGGGCAGGAATTCCTTGCATACAGCTCACTCTCTTATTTAAAAGAATTTGAAAAATAAAGCTTCATTTAGATGTTTCCCAAATGCTTATCCACACCCACGAGACAAGCTCATCAGGATCTGTTCACTGGTGCTCTAAGCCTTTTCTGTTTTCAAGACCTCGTGATCTTATGTTCTGCAGCCATAGGTGCAGACTTTCCATTGCTTTTAGTCCAGGTTAGGGTGAGAGTGGTCAAAAAGGCAATGCCAATGTGAGGAAAGAAGAGGGACGACTGTGTAGGGACTGGGCTGGTCATTGCTGCCTCTGTTCCCAAGAATATTGACTACAGGGCAGTGGGGCAGCTGGAAGGAGAGACTGCTGCCCAGGCTGGGCAGGAGTAGGAGGACAGCACAGAGAAGAGAGAAGCCCAGGTGTCAGCCTGTTTTGCTGTTACTTTGATGGTGATATCTATTCCTTTCCCAGGCACAACGTGAAATTGCTGTGACACACGGAGATGTATTCTAAGTTGCATTTCATGGGACCATCCATCAGGTTTGCTATTCCTTCAAGTATTTTATAATTCCTTTGGGTTATTTCTTTCAGATTTCTGCACTGTTTACTCTAGCTTGGATCCCATCACCTATGGTTTTGTGCTTTTGAGTGTAGCACAAAAACTTGCTTTTCTTTAAAAGGTACATGGGTCATGCAATAGAAAATGAGTGACTTGAAGAATTTGTATCCATTTTTTATAAAAGTAAACATATTTTTCCTTCCTTCCTTCCTTCCTTCCTTCCTTCCTTCCTTCCTTCCTTCCTTCCTTCCTTCCTTCCTTCCTTCCTTCCTTCCATTCAGGCAGTCTGACTATATTATCCTCATCAACCAGATGTGACTGTAAGATATATGTACTTCCATTTCCCTGCTGGATTGCCCTGCAAGATTTGTACTGGTGTGTATGGAAAGGAAAGGAGGATGTACAGTTTCCTCAGATTTCTATCTGCCTTTTCAGTGTGGGGTTTTAAAGCAAAGCTTTGATCTGAGCAGCAATAACTCTGTAAATGAGGGTAAGGATGGTGTTTAACTCTCACTTGATATTACTTTGTGGTTTGATTTTGATTTCAAGTCTTCCCCCGTTTTCTTCAGTCTGGAATTCACAGACTCAGACTCCTGCTGCAGGGAAAACATGGAAATTGTTTTTTCCCTTGCCATAAAGTCTTTTCTAACAGTTGCCTCCTTTTCTGCTGTCTTTTCTTTTGCTTTAATATCTTCAATAAGCATTACCATCTGCTTGGGTGCCTGGTATTACACGTTGTGAACAAGGCCAAGAGTTTCCGAGGGGCTGGGATGGTGTTGTTTACTATTAGGCATAATGAAGATTGTTGTCTTTGCCTGGGGCAGGTGGGCTGGGGCTGCAGCACACATAGAAATGCAGAACATGTGCTGGGTTTGAGCTATCTAGAGTTCTCTTAAAAGGAGGTTTCACTGTCGAGCTAGCTAGCTGGGCTTACTTAGTATGCAGGGACTCTTTTCTCCTGCCATTCTCTGGCCTCTAACATGCTTAACCTTAGAGAGAAAGACACAACATATTGTGATGCTACTAACTGGTCGAAAGGCACTATCAATTTTAGACGTGATAGGTACATGTCAGAATCAGCATAATTAGCTGGAATGACAATCCTGTTAAATGTGTTCATGCCATTGCACTGGCAATAAAGCATGTGTAAATTCACAATTAAGGCCTGTCTTTCTTCTATACCTTGGAGACTAGTGACAAACATTAAGAAGTTGTATAGCATCAAGAGCTGAAGGGAGGTATTTATCACAATAAAAACATCAGGTGATGCATTTCCCAGATTATCTGTCCTTCTTATGCAAATACTCTTTTTGCTAGAAATTTCAGGCTAAGTAATAATTATATTTCTGATCTGAAAGGTGATATTTCACCCTCTGAATTTTTGTTTGCATTTGCAAGATGGATGAGAACCATATTGTTTAGCTACCTTGCATAAAGGATTTGAAAGAGTTCTCATTTCACGTTATACATCAAGCTGCGCTTCCTTTATATTGGGTACATTTCACGTTGCATATCCGCGGAGAAATTTTCAGGGATACTACAAGACCTTTCCTTACATTGTACACAGACGTTACAGCGATGGCTGGAAAGCATCAGCACAAGTAAGATAAAGGTGATTTAAAGTGCGTCTGTGAGTCAGGCAGTGAACTGACAGCCATCTTTAACCAGCCTGACCCTGGGATGACCCTGAGCTCAGCTGGTTGTGAGATAGTTGGGTCTATTATGGGACAAAGGATCATATGTCTGACAGGATGCAGAGAACACATTATAGGATCACAGCTGAGTAACAGTGCACGACATAATGTACATTTATTTGATGAACAACACAAGCAAATCTTGCCAAGAAAATTTAATTTCAACTATTTTGTTTATTTCAAGTCAATCTCTTTCTGCTGCCTATTTCAAGAAATTTGTATTTGCTAGCTTTTTCTCTTCTAGGAACAAAACAGATGATCATGCCAGTGAAATTTATAAAGCATGCAGAATGTACACGGATAAATTCATACAATGGAGTTGCACATTTCTATTGTATTTCCTGCTTCCCATGTGGACTCAATCTGCATCTATTTGACATTAAATTTCGAACATCTTCACCCAAAATCACATATAATTTGGTCAAGTGACTCTCAGAATGTCAGAATGAGCACAGCAGTGATTAGAGAGAAAACCTTGGGCTTGAAACTGTATACGGTCTTGTATGTGAGTATCTGCACTCATGCGAGCAGTGCCAGGAGACCAAAAATTGGTGTGCAGGGTTCTCAAGAAGGAGAGAAGTATCTGAGTACCTTCCTAGGCTGAACTTCCTTCACATCTAGTCGTAGGGATAACACTGTGGCAAGAGATCTGATATCTTCAGTTTCAGCACAGGCTAAAAGGCCGATGGAGATGTGGGTAATCTGTATAACGTTGTGCATCAAAAATTAGATTAACCCTAGCCTCTCCTCCACAGAGCTCATCATGTACGACAGAGGGAATGATTGCCAGGCTGAGGTTGTGGAAGTTGAGGCTGGAGAAGGAAGGGGCTTGCCAGAGCCTCTTGGCTGGTCAGTCACCAGCCTCTGTGCCCTGACCCTGCCGCTGAGCACACCAGGTCTCTGATGTAGAGGAACGGGAGGATGGGTGTCTCATTGCCCCAGGGGCAGCGTTGAACATAGAGGGGGAGTGCAGTGCTGCACAATCCCTGCAAGCCCCTCGGTCGGATCCAGGAGCTCTAGCACTGGTAAGAAACCCTTTGCAAGCAACGGAAGTGTCCTGTGGCCTCAATGGCCTTCACATCATGTTCTTGTCTTCTGAAAAAAACCCCAACCCCAAATTGCAAAACAGGGTAGTTAGTAACAGTCCCCCTGGCCTCCAGCAGTTAAGCTGCTGTCGTGGCAGGCAAAAGAGGCAAAGAGATGGGGAAGAGGAGCAGCACGCCTGTCAGAGAACAAGTCTCTTGTCTCCCTGTGAGGGAGGCAGGACCACATCTGCCACATCGCCTGGCAGTGCTGTGTCCAATCCCTCTGCTGCCCTAAAGCTGCCACTGGTCCGGATATCACTGGGCAGGAGGCAAAAGCTTCAATCAGCAGAAGGAAAATTGAGAGTTAACCCCCTGCCTTCCCTGCTGCCCTCATGGCCGATGTGGTGGGGTGATGAGAGAGGCAGGATGAAG
Source organism: Steatornis caripensis (assembly GCA_013398225.1). Lineage (NCBI taxonomy): Eukaryota > Metazoa > Chordata > Aves > Caprimulgiformes > Steatornithidae > Steatornis > Steatornis caripensis. The sequence goes on along the minus strand of VZSC01013290.1, from coordinate 410,226 downwards.
TACCGCACCACAGGCAAAGCTGAGAGCAGCACTTTACCTCAGCCAGCTTTCGAGGGGACGGGGGGTTAATCTGCTTCCCAGGCCCTGTTGTCAGCAGCCGCACATCCTATTGCTTCAGGCAAGCTTGGATCTGGCTCGGAGTCCTATACAAACAGTTCACTCTTTACAGAGCTACTGCGCTTCGTGACCTCTTCTAATGTATTACTGGTTTATATTTGGGCTGATTGCTTCCAAAGGGGAAATGACATGAAGTGAATCAGTGTGACCTCATTAGCGTGGCTCACACTGGTAAATGGATGACCACCATTAGGAAGGCTCTGTTGTGGCAGTGCTTCCATCGTGTTACCTGTGGATAGTATCATCAGCCTGCTATAACCTGCTGCAAAGATTTATGCACTATGCTGACTTGCGTACTACAGCTGCTTTCTGTCTTACAGCTATTGACTTCTGTGCCAAAAACAACAACTTGGTACAAGAGGAATTAATCTTCTGCTTGACTGGTGCATCTTTACAGACCAGTTTGTCTTTAGAAAATAGAGCTCAAGAGAGTTTTATGATTTAGAAAAATACTTTATAAGTTGATCTAAAATATAGGCTGTGATAAGCAGAGGCATCATTAAAGTGACATGGGGGCTATATTTTGCCTTCTAGATTTTCCTAACTGTGTCATATGTTTGTCATCTTGACTTGCATGAAATTTTAAAGAAATTGCCAGGCTCTGGGTCCTGAATCTTTTCTGTATGTTGCAGTTTCTCTGATAATATATCTATCACACTATCCAAATGGTTTTAATTAACTTGAGTATTTTTAAACAAAAAAATTAATCTTTAGGCCACCTGATTTATCAGAACACTTGCAGATGTTATACCTTTTGTCCTCAACTATAGCATTACAATGCCAGGGGAGCAAAGTGCATTCCCCACCTCGGGCTAGACGCTAAGATGGATTCACAGTATTGCAGGATTCTGGAGCTGACAGTAAACAGCAACATAGAGAGTCAAGGTGCTGGAAAGATTAAGAGGCAGAACATCAGCTAATTTATCCAAGTTCCTTCTAGGAAGACTTGTGCGCTACAATGCTCAAACAAAGATATTTTACTGTGAAAAGGAACCATTTAGGATCTTAATCCTGAAGATGAACTTACAGTGTTTCAATAATTGCCCTTTATCGAAGTTCAGGTTTTCGGGGCTCCAGTTACAGACATTTCGTGTAAGCCTATCCATACTATGCATGACAGTGACAGAAACTGAGTACTGACTGCTGTGATGGAATTTTTGACTTGACCATGCTCTTATGGATTACGTGAGAATTAGGGAAGTGTTGTGGTTTAGGACAATATTGACTCAGATATGTTACCAGGTATTATGGTCTTATACTCCATAAGCCAGAGCTGCAAGTGACTTTGCAACTGAATTTTTGTTTGGATTGAGACTTCAGTGCTGGTTCTTTAATGATTTTAATGAAGTTTATTGCCATGCATCCCTGAATAGGCAGGCTGGTGGCAGAACTTCCTCTCCTGGGGTGAGATTCATGCCTCCAATATGGAGCCAGTCACTGGGTTTTCTCATAGTCCCCACCCAGGCACCCGTTTGGTTTGTGCAATGCCATGATGACGCCTTCAGAGCTGCTAGCTCATGCTCTCCCCACTGAAATTCTTCTTTAGCTTCACTAAAATCTGTGGTAAAATACCAGTAACTGCTGTGGGGTAGAATCATGGATGGAGACAGCTGATCAGGCTGTCACTGATAGGAGGTTTGAGAAATCCTAGACCACAACCCCTGTGAAGACTGAAGTAATCTGAATGGCTTATGTTAGTTATTCCACATCACTGGTTAATTTTTCCATAAGTATAAGGTTTATGTATCTCAGAAAAAAAGAACAATAGAAAATACTATAGGTGCATAATATGAACAAATGAACAGTCCTTTAGAAAGCTAAATTATTATGATGTGAAATTAAGCATTTGGGTTTTACATTTCGTAAACCATTAACTTTCTTTTTTAATAGTTGATTTCCGTGCTTGCTCAGTGCTTAAGAACTCAAGCAAGTAGATGTTTGAACTGGCTGAACTGTCTGGCAGTCTCAGAAATGGAATTTTAAAATTTTCTCATGTCTTATCCATAGGAAATGGATATGCCCACGCATTTAAAATCATGGTGCTGAATGTCTTCAAACAAAAGTTGTTTTTCTCTCTCCAAGGGAGACAGCTAGGCAAAGTAAACCAACACTGAATTTTAAGCTTCATCCCCGTATGGGTCCTAGTAATGCAAATATTCTCATATGGGAAAAGAGTATTTATTTTGTGGTCAATTCCCTAAAAAAACAACTGAACAGATTAAATTCACTTTCAATCAATAGGAATAATAATCAGTAGGAATCTTCATCAATAGGACTTGAAAATGTTAACTGAGAATTCAATTTCTGTTATGATTATAAGCTCTACAGCTATTTAATTACTTCAGGTGCAATGCTGTTATTAGAAAAAGGTTCATTCATAGTGAAATGCACATAATTGAAGCATTTTTAATATATAGTTCTAAATAGTAGCAGTGATTATTTTATATAAAAAGAGAAAAGGAAATTACATGGCTGGAATCCTTAAGTGGGTCACAGGCAGATACATATCTGCTGTAACTGCCTGATAAACTGTGCATCTAATTATAAATATGCCAAAGCACAGATGTGGTCTTCAGTAAATACATGTTCATACAGCACTTTAATGGACTCATATTAAGCAAATGAACATATTTTGAACACTAGAAATGATTAATGTGTGGAAAGTAACACGAGCTGCAGTTTAGGTGTGTTAAATTCCAGACTTCAGATTGCAAAGTAGGAAACCGTATGATACCTTAGTCTTAATTTGGAATTCAAACACATAAAGCAAAGTTACTTTAGTTCTTTTTTCAACACCTTCCACAAACAGGATGCTGATTAACACCGCAGTAGTAATTGCTACTGTTTTTAATTTAGAGAAAGCAAAATGAGACACTGGCACTTGAGTAGTATTCCTGATCCATGGTATAGGGATCATCAGGAGGAGCTGTGACTGAAGGCCCAGAACTGGCCAGATTCAGGTGACTCCTTACCTCACCTACAAAAGCTGCCCACTCTCTCAGTGTAGCTGTCTGTGCTCCTGTAGGGTGAGTTGCCCTGACACGTTACGTTACTACAGGAAATTGTGATTTCATTACATACTGGGCAGAATAATCTCTGTTTCTGAGAAAGTGGGTTTTGTGGAAAGGGTTTTCTCCGTTATCCAGCTTTAATCTTGAGATCTTAATCAAACAAGGAGATCACAGTCAGTGATACACGGACAATGTTTTGGGTTTTCATGGCTCTCTTGAGGCATAGTCTACTAATACGTCAATCGCTGACAGCACTGGGAATCAATTTTTGGTGTGCTACCCAATATTACTGACTTGCTTAGTCTCCGACATTGCACACACTTGTGATTCTGTCCCAGATGTATAAAGCTAAGCATAGGCATTACTCTGGATTTCTAGGATCAGAGCAAAGCTATGAACAGTCATCCTGCTGCTACAGCGCCAGCTGAGTCCTCAGGTGGCAGCTGAGGCCAGCTCCGGGCCAGCACGACTGCAGAGAAAAAGAGTTCAGACAAAGACTGTGTGCATGGGGTGTTGTGAACAGCTCAAGTTTCTTGAAAAGTCGTCTTAAGCTATGACTTGTCCATTAGAGAGAGGATGAGGTGAGTATTTCTGGGTTGGAGGTTCAGCACGATCATTCACTTATGTTTAGGAGAAGAAGGAGAGACCTTTCCTTTTCCCATGTCTCCCTTGTTGCTTTCCTTCTCTTGTATTAAGGTGAATCTGAATGAGCCAGCTAACAGAAAGCCAGCAAAAAGTGAGTGAAAGATCTAGCCTTGAGCCCTACTCACGTTGTGCTGAAAAACTTGAAGTTTGATTTAACTGGAAGCCATGGCAGGAACTGCATTTCCACCGGTGTCAGGGAAGCCACTCTCAGCATGTTTGGTTTTTTCCCCCAATTTCAAATATTTGTAAATTCCTCACAAGCTTCTCTAGGGCTGCAAGCTTTGATGCTTGATCTTGGTTCATAAAAGATCTTTTTATTTCTGCTGAAATTTTGAGGAAAATTCTTTGATCCAACTTTGAATCACAGAAGACTGAGACAATGAACCTTCTTACAGGCTACAACTTAAAAACAATCAAGCAAACAAGAAAACAAACAAAAATACCCCAGGGAAAATGATGATGATGATAATAATAAATAATAATCTTGATTAATAACAAATAATCTTGATGTCTGAATTTTCTTCTGTAAAGGCCAATGTCCTGGCTCAGCTGTAATCACACAAAATTCAAGGAATGCCATCCGCAAAAGACTCCTGGGTAAAATCTCAAGTTTGGAAAACAGAGTGTTGAGAAAAGATTTCGAAATGTGCATGGGAAAAATATTCCTTTGAGAAATACAGACAAAGGAAAACTCATCTCAGCATAGTAAGGACTTGCCCACCCATGCAAATACGAGTCTTTTTGAAAAGGAATTCAAGCAATTAATTTTAATAACCGGCTTATGCACTCAAAATGTTCTGAGCAATGTGTTTGCTACTAGTGTTTGTAACATTTAAACAGTAAGTTTGCAGGAAATATCCTACTGTTGCATTTCATGTTTAGTTTAAAATATGTTGATAATGGCCTTAAAATCAGTTTAGATCTTCTAACAAGCTAAGGAGATGGTTGAATGAAGAGATGGTGGGAGTGTATCTAAATTGTCAATAGGGATCCATAGACACAGATGGATTTGTGCTTTACAGTGGTAATCACCTCTCTCCGATCCAGTAGTGAGTGGATGTCTGCTTAACTGGACTATGGGATGTCCGAGCATATAGATGTGCTGTTAGCAGCAACACTCCCTTGTGTGCTATTGGCTGTAGAAATTCCGTGAGCTTTAACCTTTTTCATCTGATGGGCAGATATTGATAGGGATACACAGATTCTATTTGAAATTAAAGTACTTCTCCTTCATAAATCACTTAGATGATTTTGTTTTTTAAGCTGCAAAGTGCTAAGCATGTTCTGTTGGACTGATTTCATATGATGACAAATAAAAGCCTGTAAAATAGCTGATGCCATGAAAGAATACCAGCAGGAATATGTAATGAAAGCAAAGTAATAGTGTTTACAAAATCAAGGCTTATCACGCTGTGTAAAGCAAGGCTCTTATTTCAACTGCATTTAAATCTGGTCTATTCTCACTGGTTTTGTCTTGATAACGAGCACACATCTCATACTGGCAAATAGAGCAATCCCTATTGAGAATAATATGCCCGTTGTTGTCATAATGGATCTCCATTGACACATTTAACAGCTTGAAGGTATACACTTCAGATACTATAACTTACACTAATTAATCTTTATTACATCATTAGTGTCTTTTAAAAAAGCAGGCAGAACCTCTGCAAGAACGTGTCATTGACATTAATGAATATGCCTGATGTTAGTAAAGTTAAAGATAAACTTTATTTTGAAACAGATGCTCTAAAAACCTCATGCAAACAGCGAGTGGATAAACCCAGACAACTGAAACTCTGTTCTCCATTACTGTAGAGTATAAACACAGCATATTCTTATCTGATGATGAGTTATGGGTTTCTGTGTTTAGAATTCAGAGGATTACTAAAGAGATTATCTGATCTGTCAATCAAACTGATATCTTGATGGCTTGGAATACTGCTACAGATTTAGCAAACTGTCTTTGCTCTAACGCTCATTCTGGGTGTCATGGTTAACCAACATCTTAATTACATATAATGAATAATCTCTCCAATGGCTTATTATTGGAATACAAATCTCAACAGCATAATATAAGCAGAGTCCATAGCTGGGAGTCACTTAGAGCTTCAGGGTCCCACTGAAGGACTGCTATAATAAAGAATTCAGTAAGCTTTACCTGTATTGAGTTGAATTAATTTGCTTCTGGCCTGCTTGGGAAACCAAATACTCTCAAGGCTGTGCAGGGGACTCAGATGATATATGACATATAGAAAGTCCAGGCGAAGCAAGCACAAGCTTCATCATGGCCAAACACCTGGCCATAGAAACTAAATAACTGAAGTTGAAATAATCCATTCACATCTACAACTGATACTCTACTGATGTTTATGGTGAAGAGAATAAGCCATAGCACAGTCAGCTGAAAACAACTTTTCTCATTAAGTGGTGACCTGCGTCCAGGTGCCTAGTAGGATCTGGAGGCTTTGCAATGCCTTAATGGCCTCCGGGCTAATAGACCAATGCATTGGCAAGTTCACCTGTCTTCTTTACATCACCCTGTTTGCTTTCCTAGATCAACTTTTCGTTCTCATCCCTCCATCTGTCTGCTTATCTCACAGAAGAGGAGAGACGTTTTGGTGAGGAAGACCAGGCTTTCCAGGTAGTGTCAGACACGTAGCTGCATGCTACCTGAGCACTCATGGTGTGGAATAAATTGCATTTTGCACTAACAGCTGTGCCAGATTGTTTGGACAGGGGTAGGGCGGGTGACAATGCTAGGTACCAGAGAAAGGATGTACAGATACTCCCCAAAATCCAGTAAAAAACCCCCAAACTGATAAAAGTGAACAAACACTTTCAGCACAGCACTTACTCATTTACTCGCTTTAGATTTCTCTGGCATGTTATCAGTGCTGTTCAGGCAACCCCAGGCATAAAACTGCTGAAAGATTTAACACGATTGAAACACAAAAGCTTATCCTGGCAGCAGCTGCCAGGGCTGACTGTTCTCTGTCACAGCCTGAAGTGGAATTGCAGCAGGATAGTGATGGTGGTCTATCACTGCCCCATTGTTACACTGCAGAGGAAGGGAATGTCACTAACATAGCTGGATCCCTTGAAACATGGCATTGCTGAAGGAAGTAGGTTTCACTTGAAGTTGTTATTATAGGATGTGGCTACATATATAAGCTTTTGTCATTATATAAGGCCAGGGATGAGTTTCAATAGGATGCTTTAAAATGGCTGAGTACCTATTCTCACGATGATGCAAACTCATCTGTGTTGTGCAGTGCACCCTCATCTAAAATGTAGATACCTAGAAATCAATGCCATTAATTCTCTGTCTAGGTACTGAAAACAAACACAGTGGTTATGGTGGTTAAAATATATGACACATTCCTCTGATCTGCAGATGAACACAAAGCAGTTAAGTATTGGACATACCATCTGTGACTTTCTGCCATAGCTGAATATAGGAAGCACAAGAAGGACCTGATTCTTAGGTGGTGTAAGCTGATACAGTACCCCAAAATCATAGCTAGGCTAGCTGATGGCTCATAAAACATTTATTTCAAGAAGATCTAGAAAAAGAGCTGAAAGGACTAACAAATACGAGTTCCAGTAATTGCATTTTATTGGTCATGACCTGACTCCATTTATAGTCATCTTCCATGTAAGTTCTTATGTTCCTGTCTCTAGATACCAATAGCCATATAGAAGTACACTTGAGTATTTGCTTCAGGATTGCTGGCATGCTTGTCCCAATAGGAAATGGAAATCATCAGCTACAACAAAGCTGTGTGTACTCACATGAGAATAGTTGTAGCCAGGCAATGGAAGAGTTGAGAAGTGATTAGTTGGATAAGATTTCGAAGGAAACACGGCCAAAATGAGCCAAATTATTCACAGTTAGCATTAAATCAAAATGTTGGTGAGCTGTTATAGGCTATATTAACATGTGTCTAATTGAACTTCTGCCAGCTGTGCCTGGTATGTGTAACAGGTCCTCTGTAACTAAGACAGAAAGCAATGATCTGCAAATACTAACTGTGCCCTGTAGCAGTGAGGAATAGAGAGGAGGGCTACAAAGTTTTTTTTGCCTCATTGATGCATCCCTGGCATAGGACAATGAATGGTGAAAGCTGCATGATTCCCACTGATCCTTGTGGTGGGGTGGGCCTCATTGCTTTACCATTTGCACATCGGGACAGATCTTTTGCTGCCATAGGGTCATTTAGTTCCATGTATCAAAAGACACTCCTCAAACGGAGAGGAAAAAAATCCCCCATGTTTCTTACTTTGGGTTTGATAACATCAAATGAACAAAGTGACCTTGCATACACATTATCCAAAATGATGTGCATGCCGTGTTGTTCCCAGCTCAAAGACACAGCACTCTGCTTTAAAAATAAAATGGTAGAAATTGGTAATTTAACGGCATGTAGCAAGCAGTTTTCAGCTTTCCCTGCTGTGAATCAAGTCCATGGCTTCCTGTCTTAATCAGGATTTTATTTAAATAAGTTTCATTGTACCACAAGAAACAAAATTGGCAACTCGTTCTTTTGCAATCAGCCACGTTGTCTGCAGGGCCAGCTCAAAGCTTCTCAGCAGTGTTGGCAGGATTGAATTTTGCAGCCCCAAGGTTGGAGGACTAGGCTCATCCTGCTGCTGGATAGGGAAGGACGAAGGAAGGGCTGGAATGGAGGCGAGTCCTGGAGAGCCAGGCTTTCTACTCCTGTGCCACTGGGGTGGGACATCTGCCACACATACTTACTTGACTTTCCAGGGCTCTGTTGGTAGGTAAAGAGAAAGCTGTTTTGCTATTCCTACCAGTCATCTCCTTGAGGTAACTGCTGACTTTGCCAGTGGCAGTGCCAGCTGTGGTTATTAGGTTGTCACGTTGAATGCAATGCAAAAGGCAGAGTGAATACTGGGGCCACTCTGAACCGCAGTGGGAGAGAGGTTTTGATTGGCAATGCGCCTGTAAAACTGCCTTTCCCCCAGTGAAAGGCTGGCTGTTCTTGTTCACTGCTTTATGCAGATATTATTTCCACCTCCTGTAGCACCGCTGTGAAATGTGTGTCTTGCCTTTGAACACAAAGATCAGGATAAATTCTCCCCTTCACCAGAGTTTGACTTGGTCGGGCAGGGTGAAAGGGAGAGACCAGACTTAGTAATTTAGATTTGCTGAGAAATGTTAAACCCTGGGTCTGTCCTGCCTTCTTGACAATCAGCCTTCCTACCGTGCAAATGCCAGTCCTTCGTCCTTCATCTCTGCTTTCCTGTAGGACTCTCCCTTCTCTGAGGGAACTCTCCATTGTGCACTGCTCACCATAATGGTGTGGCCTGAAGGAAAAAACGAATTTGAATTCAAGGAGTTACCTAATTTACCTGAACTTGAGGAATATGGGATTGTGTAATTGTTTGTTGGTTCTTACTCTTGCAACTTGGTGTTTTCAGGCATCGGGAACAGAAACCTGTCCTGGTCCTAAATTGGTTGAAGGGGTTTTTGTTAGGGTAGGATTGCATCAGCCTAACAAGCAAGATGGCCTAATCTGGGCACAAACTGGAACACAGGCAGTTCCACCTGAACATGAGGAGGAACTTCTTTACTGTGAGGGTGACAGAGCACTGGAACAGGCTGCCCAGAGAGGTTGTGGAGTCTCCTTCTCTGGAGATACTCAAAACCCGCCTGGATGCATTCCTGTGCAACCTACTCTAGGCTAACCTGCTTTAGCAGGGGGGTTGGATTGGACCAGATGATCTCTAGAGGTCTCTTCCAACCCCTACCATTCTATGATGATTCTATGATTCTATGAATCTTAAATCTGATTACAAATTCTCAATTGAAATACAGAAACTGCAGTAACTTTGGGGCTAGCTGTACCTGTGTTACCAGAGAGAGGTAACATTACTTCCTTGGGGCTGACACAGCCTGCATACACAGGTGCAACCTTCTGGTGGCTTCTGTGGCACCTCCTGCGGGAGACATTTTGAGTTCTTCAGATGAATCTCTGGCCTCCAACTATCCCATCAGTTCTGCCTGGAGTGATTTAGGGAGAGAAAGATGACTCAAGATTGGTCTTGCACATGGATGCTTCTTGAAAGATCTGCTATCACTTGCAATCAGCACCAGCAAGACGTAGACTGCCTACCCTTAGGCTAGGCAGTGCTGTGTCTTAGGAACAAACTGGAGGTTAAAGCGTTTTTGCGAGCACCCTCTCTGGGGCTGCTATTGCTCTGGGGACAGTTAGCTGGGAACTGCTGGTCCTTCCTCCATGAAAAATACTCCAGCTCGTAAGATATCCTATGATGAATATTTGAAATACTTAGTTATGGCCTTAAATACTTGGGTTAAAGCGGTAATTGTAGCTAATCACCGAAGGGAATAATGAGACACTTCTAGATATCAGATGACCATAACACAGTAATACCTGTCTTGTCATGTTTTATTGTCTAATGACACGATGAAGGTTTCGAAGATAATTGAATGGCAGGCATTCATGAGTGCAGTAAGTGATTAAAGGAGCAAATAGCCTAACAAGCATGGTCAGGTACCTTGTGCCTTTCAGCTGTTCATTTTGCTGAAGGCCAACAATTTATGCTACACCCAGTGCCTACCGACTCTCTTCAGACCAGGTACGTGCAACAAAACTGGAATGTTAATTGGGGCCGACTGCGAGGCCTTAAAGGGACAGTGTCCTTGCAAGTACTAGTGATACCTTTTTCTGAGTTGTTTCACTTTTGAATTTTAATTTAAACCATGGTCGTTGAAATGCTTATGGGAAGGAATTAATAGAAAAGGCAACATGTTTTGACACATATTGGACATCCTCATTTCAAAGTGAAATCCAGTGCTCATTTTTTTCCTGCAGGTGAGATGACATAGCAAATGTTTTAAGTAATGTCTGTGGTATATGAGAGAGGCACTGTACTAATAAATGTGGAAAAATGCCAGTGTTGTGCAATTATTGACAGATCTGATATAAAATTCAGTTTTTCCAATACCATTCCAGCTAAACAGAATTAATGGGATATTAGACTCTCAGGGTCTGTGGCTGCAGGTATATCACTCACTTAACGGCTTCCCAGCTATGCAGTTAAGAGGGAAAGGCCAATGTTCCGCTTAAAAGTACAAGCTTGCCAGTACTTCTTCTGCAGCAGGTAGCTGTCTTAGTGCTTGCGGGATTATTTACTCACTATGTAAATAATGTTATAATCTGTTTTTCCCCCTCCAGCTTTATAACTGAAGCAGGGATCCTTGAAACTTGGAAACAGATCAAGAATTAACTCCCCAATAAATTGTTTAAATGTCAGCTGTCTAGACTCAGTTTCCCAAAGGTATTTAAGGTCTAACTCTCCAGTGACTAAATTCCCACCAAGGCCAGAGGGAAGTCAAATACCCCTATAGGATTTAGGTTTTCAGATATCATTGTGAATTTGACCTCTAGCATCCGTAAAGCCTCCTGTTGAGTGACACAAAATGTTTCCTGCTCTCCAGAGATTAAGTGTATTGGCTATCTACACTAATCCCCATCTGTCAAAAAGAAAAAAAAAAAAAGGTGTATCTGAGATCAGTAGCTGGAAAGCAAGTGTCTCTCCAGTATTAACTAACTTGCTGGACCATCAAGCCAAGCTATGCCTGGAGGTTTGCCACATCTTCTGTTTTCTCATGGACTGGACGTTGACAGCAGTTGAGATCCTCATATTGCCCAGACTCTCCTGACATGAGAAGTATACAGTGATTACAGACGAAGGGTGTTGGTTACATCTGTTTCAGGGCCACTCCACTCTCTCTGCTAACAAGCTGAACTGCCTCAGGCCAGTTCCCTGTTGTTTGTGTCTCCTACTTTTTCTCACACTTGCTCATGAGGCAACGCACTGATATTTGTTCAGTGTGGAGCTTGGCTGCCGAACATGTCCTTAGCAGCTCATGTCACCAGCTGGATCAGCTGGACAGCAGGTTAGGAAGGACAGATATGGTTGTGGTGAGTTTCGAATGTGATTAAATACACAAAGGCTTAGGAGGTTTTAGCTTTGCAGCTCTAAAGATCATATACCTTGTAAAGGTATAATGATTCCTCCTTAAGGAGATTTCCCCATATTTCCTCTTTGAAGAACTGGACATATTCTAACCTGTGGAAAAGCTATGCCATGTTTTGACAGTTTTTGCCTTGATTTTTAGATTCCCTTGAACATGATAGGTTTATATTTTCACTCAAATGCCACAGACTTCTTGCACATATTCTTTGAAAATTCAAATCAAATAAGGGGGATTAAAAGACTACACTCCCACTCCCCTGAAATGAGGGTATGGAGGAAACAATAGAACAGCAAGTGAACAACGTTTAGAAAAAAATGAGAGCAGAAATAATAGGGGAAATCATGGAGAAAAAGTAATTTATGGAAGCTAATGGTAAACATCTTGGCTTATTCTTATGTGAACAACTTTTTTTTCAGATACCTGTTTTTTTAACTTTCAGGGAAGACAAAGACTGAGCTCATAGCACAGCGCAAAGGAGAGGTGAGCCTGGGGAGAATGCTGAGCTGCTGACATCTCTGCTTCTCAGAAATGGCTAATCTTGGTGCTCCAGTCAGGTTTTGTTGTTGTATCAGCTCCTTTCTGTCTCCCCTTGCTGTTGTGTTTGGATAGCACCTCCTGCAGCGAGGGGAAGTGTGTTGGTCACGGAGGTGCTCACATGCCTCCTGTGGCCTCAGCTTCTCAGAGTACATTGTCCTTGCGGGCCATTTGTCACCTAGCCTTACATTTAGGATGAAAGAAATGAGCCTGTTAAGTGAACTTTCTCATCTTTTCAACTTTCACTTTGTTCCCTGCCATCACTGTCAGGCAATACTGAGGTCTACACCCTGGAATATAGTCTGCAGTAATCTGTGGTCTGTATCTCAGGTGTGTCTTAATTTTGGGAACTCACTAGGCCCCACCTTATTTTAGCCTTGTTCTCTTCTGCATGGGATTAGAGTGCCTCTGCTGTCAAAATTACTAATAGACCCCTGGGGCAGAAAGTGTTTCTTCTGTAATGATATGTACCGTGCTACTTCACATCTGGAGTGCTGCAGGGCCGCTCTTTTGGCTACCTCTCACTTTGCTGGGGAGAGAGATGGAAAAATTACTGTCTTTCCTGGTACACCTTTAACATACTTTAGTTCAGTTTACATTAAATACCCAGGAGTGAGGACAGAATGACAGCTACTGTACTGTGTGAGCTGCCCAAAGGTAGACTCTGTTAATACAGAAGTTAGACAGTGTGACAGATAGATGGGAGATAAGCAAAAGGCTATTATCCCAAGGTAAAGTTATTTCAACATACTGCCAATAAACCCTACATATATTTGGGATGAGAGGTGGGAGAGGCATGGCTTCAACTGAGATCCTTTGACTGCCATCTACACCTTTCAGTGAGGCTCTGACACTTTATCAAAGAGGGGGGAAAAAAAAAAGAAAGATCAGTCTTTATATTCTGGGCAGATGTCCAATAAGAAACTCCAGCAGAAGATTAAAGTCTTTAACATGAAAGAGAGACCTAGTGCAATGTGTAATATCTAGCAGTTCTAAAAATAAGTGTTTGCCAAGTCTGCAACAATCAGGCTGATTGCTAGCCTTGACAGCATGACATACAGCTTGCAATCTGGCACAGGGGAAAATGTTATTCAAATATCTTCGCAGGCAAGCTGGCCTTTGCACTTATGGGAGAGGGACTACACAACAGTCCTGGCCTGGCACGCCAAGTCCCTCTCCCCAGCTGTGACATCCCCGTTCCTGAGAAAGACAGTTTCTCAGGTGCATTCAACAAATACCTCTGCCTGATCTTGAAAGTCTGACCAGATGCTTCTAATGGTCTTGCCATAGAGTCCTTAGCATGTCTGCTGGAGTGTCACACGTTGTGAACAAATTGTTCCAACTGCCATCAGGAGAAGGGGAAAGATAAGCCCAGAGAGGTGATGACTCTTCAGCAAGCAGTGGCAGAGCTGGGGCTACGCTCTCCCTCCACCCCAAAACACTAAGAACAGATAACTGACCAGAGAAAGGACTGTATGCAGAGGATGAGTGTTTGTCTGCTGATTGATTTCACAGTGTACTTCCTTTTGAACGCCAAGTCATCCTCTGGGAGCATTACACCAGATCCAGCGACAGGGGTGAGTTTTCAGGGAGGAAGAAAACTGGGATGGAAAAGCCATGAAACTTGACTGTAGCCATAGAGGAAGCTGATGTTCAAAGTAGGACTCACATATGGAATTGCTCTCTTCCTGCTTCTACGCATGCTGAAGAAGCACTAAATATAAGTTCAGGATAAAGGACAACCTACCAGCCCATGCTCAGAAAGCTGCCCGGTATTTATGGCCAGAAATCTGAAAAGTGGCACACAGAGGAATTCAATTTTCTTCCTGGAAGGGAGCTGCTGTCTTTGAGCTGCAAGCGGTGCCTCTGTAGCAGGGCTCTGCTCCTGGGCTGACACAGTGCTCCTTGGAGGGAGGCATCAATGCATATGCAGCCCTTTCGCAGAGGCTGAGCTCCAGTCAGAGCTGGGCTGGAACCAAGAGCAAACTATATGCCCTAATAAAGAAGCCCCCAGACACTAAGCATTTGCTCTGTCTAAGAAGTATGATCGACCTGATTTTCTTTTGAAAGGAAAAAGTTTTTAAAAACTCACTTCAGCTTTCATCTCTTCCTAACTGGGGATTAAACGGGACAGTCAGTGCTCTCTGTGAGTCTGAGACCTGCAATGAATTCTCTGGGTATGAAACTCTAACACCCCGTCCCTCTTCTCTCCTGGCTAACCTTCCTCTGCACTCCACATTTGCAAATGACTCCTTTCATTTCCAAGTGTTCTTCTGATCCGCTCCGATGCAAAAGATTTTTTTTTTGCTTATTTTTTCTTTCCAGGAAGCCAAACACTAAAATCTGAACGTGAACATAATGTCAACCTTGCTAAACCCTGTTTTAGTCCAAAAGAACAGCCACATGAATTACATAGCTAATGTTCTTCGCCACCTCATTAAAATCCAGGACAGCTGAATGCAGATGCTTACATGGCCAGAAGTGCAGGCATTTGCAACCATTCACATTAATAAAATTCCAGAGTATTTTATTAAAACATTGCAGCTCCACCCACTCCCCAAGACACCTCTGGGCTTTGTGAGCCTGAGGAAAGAAAGCATCAGGCAACAGAACTATTTCTAGTCCTGGCAGGCGTCCTCCATTCACAAATAAAGCATAACTTTTCCCTAACTTTTTTTCTTCTTTTAAATGCAGAACTTATGACTTCATACTTTCTTCCTGGGGCTAAGTAGTGCTATTTCATGCCCGTTACTGCACATCACCGTCTAGAGTAAATAAATCCTCATGCTCTGTTCTTGTGAAAATAAAATACAAGCTCCTGACTCCTGTCATCCGGGGCAGGTGCTATTTTTATGGAAATTTACCGCGTATGGAAAAATACAAAGGTTTTAGGGAAATACAGCCATGAAGAGTTGGCTTAGTGTCTCACAGTTTATCCTCAGGGCTGGACTGGATGGGGAACACCCAGTTTCACTTACTAGAGGTTGAACCAGGGTTCATTCATGTGCTCCTTATCTGTTCCTATGCCAGTCCACAAGTGCCACTGTTTAAAGCTGGGCTGGCTAGTAAAGGGAGGACAGATGCCCTTTGTTAACCCCCTCTCTCCTTAAAAGTGGGGGGAAAGAGAAAAGGGAAAGAGACTTATGGGTTGGAAAAGTTAAAACAGCTTTAATCTAACTATAATAATAAGATATAATAATAATAGGAAAAAAATAATAATGAAATATATACAAGTTTATACAAAACCAATATCGAGCTGCCCTGATGACAATTACATCACTTGGATGCTGCAGGGCAGGCCCCGTGAAAGTCCCGGACTGTACTCAGCAGCAGGCAGGAGCCGGATTCAGGAACGCACGGATCGGGATTGAAGGCAGAAGAATCGGACAGAGTCCTCCTTGGACGCTGGCCATACAAGAAGAGACACTGACCCTCGTGATCCCTCAGCTTTATACTGAGTGCAACACATATGGGATGGAATACTGCGCTTGGTCAGTTTTGGGTCACCTGTCCGACCCGCTCCTCCCCACCTCAGGGTCACAGGTGGGACCCCTTCTCTGCTCTTCCATTTCCGGTGCATAAGAAAGTCAGCAGAAGCAAGCATCGACTTTGGTTTCCATAGGGATAACTATAAGCAAGAGCCTTTCTGCATACCATTCCTACTGATGTTCCAGAACTAACTATAAACATCGAGCCTTATCACTGCTAGAAGCAGCTACTGGCTGGAAAAACACGCAGTTAATTTCAGAGGGTGCCACTGCTCAGAAGAGACTTGACTAAAAAGTAAAATCACTAAAAGAAAATTGGTCCTGTCCTAGCTCAAACCGGGACAGCAAGGCTGTTGCCTGCTGCATCTCTGAGGGAACTGCAAGGAATTGTACTATCCCTGCTATAGAGAGAGGCATTGGATGTATTGGACCCATTAAATGGTTCAAGATTGTTCACAAAGTTTATGTAATGAGAAATGACCTTGTGGTAGCATTTTGAGTGAGGACTGAGAAAGTGTCGCCATATACAAACAAGCCCAAAATGCCTCTGGTTTCTGGGAAAACCTTGTCCAATTCATCTTTGTAAGGTAAGGAATTAGTTAAATATGTATAATTTATGTGCTCACTCACCCATAAGTGTGAATTGCAATTCCTTGCCTCTTTGACCCTGAAGAGATGTGTCTGGGTTTAATGACTCTAATTCAAATGGTATTTTACCCACCGACACTGTTGGCCAAGTCAGCATTTCGTGCATGACAGGGTAAGGCTTCGTTACCCTGGGGAGAGCAAACCTAAACCCATAGCTAGGAACAGATCCAACGCTAGTCTAGCCATGCTCCAGCAACCCGTTTCCAAGTGTCCAACAACTTGAGCACTGCTGATTGAACCTAGCATCAGCAATGTGTTTTTCAAGATCCCAGCTGTTGCCCTGGGCTCAATGGGAAGACTGGCATGCGAAGCTTTCAGGAAGGAAAGAAAGATCCTGTTTTCTACCAGTTTCAACACTGCTGCGTGATGTGTAGGAGGCAGCAAAGCACGTCCAGAAACGAGAGAAGCTGGAAGAACAGCCAAACCTTTTGTGAGTGGGGTTCCCACTTTCAGGTGAGCAAAGGCAATAATGTTTCCTGAATGCATTTTTTCTGACATTTAAAAGTGCCTGGCTTTATGAAAGTTTAGTATAACTTGGCTTTATTACAGTTGGTATGAATTTTATTGTTGATTTCAGCAGAGCTAGAATTTTACTTTGGACACACAGACCCACAAATCATCTATAAAAATCCCCCTACTTAAACTCACTCCAAAACATTTCTGTAGTTGGTTTTATGATATAAGATGGAAGATCACACTGCCAGTTTAAGTTGAGTCAGATGTTGAAAGCCCTTTCACATTTAAGGCATGATGCTTGGGAATAGGATGACAGCCCGTACCATTTCACTCTTTAGTAGCACATAATAGAGCAAGTGCCACCTGTTACAAAAGCTGTCAGCACTCTCTTTGGTGGAAGGGTGATCGAACAATGAAAAACACTTGTCTGACCCAGTTGGGATTTATGATGATATACCTCTGAGTACACTCTGAGTTTTAACTGTAAGAAAACATACAAACATGACTGCATCTATCTACATCACTGACCTTTGCCCCTGAGCTGGCGGATTTCTTTATTCCTCCTTTCATCTTTTACATATTTGCTTGCAAATATTTTATTCCATATCTGCTTGCAGAGTTGCTTCCTCCATAAGATTTTCCTTGATCACCTCTTTCATACACTCATACTGAGTGGCCCCAAATCTACCTGGAACAACAGGTGCCCAAACTTACCGGGATGAAGTTAGGTTTATAATTTTTTCCCCCTGTTCTTTCTCTCCTCACCTGTTGTTTAAGGTTAAGAGAACCAGTTTCCAGCCAGGCTATGTGGACAGGAGACCCAGTAGGGAATGGAGACCATTCTTTTCTGCAGAAGTGCCTGGGAGGATCACCCTCTGTTTAAATGGTCCTGCCTGCCATCACAAGAAGGATGCGTATGGCTGGCTTCCATTTTTCCACACTGCCTTAGCTTAAGGAGAATAGTTTTTCTCTCTCACTTATAAATAAATTTTGTAAGTTCCCTGAAGGCTTTGGGTGAATTGTGCCAGATGAACCTTGTTTGTTAGGATACTTAGCACAATTACCATATAACACCTGTTTTGTTATGACAACATTTCCCATACATACAATCAATCCACTGTAGTCAGCCAGAGCCTAAGGACTTACTTTGCTTTTTACTTAAGGTTTGTTTCTGTTTGTTTAAACAAACATTTAAGGCGAAGCAAAGCGGAAATCCAGCATTTGATCAGGTTCTGGCAAGCAGCTCAGAGAGTTGCATGGCAAAACAAGGAGGAGATTGCAGACATGCATTTCTACCCCGTTACTTGCATGCTTGGAGAAATGAGGACGATTAAAATGAAGGTGACAGGAGAGACTACTGTTTAAGCCATGATCTTGCAAAGACTTTGAAGCAGGTGAGGTGTTAGGGCTATCCAGGACCACCCCAATGTTCTCAGCTTTCCCTATGACTACAGGAATTGAACAAATAAGGTGCTTCTTGCAGATTCAAGATTTGAAGCTCCAGAGCTTGTGAAAAGCCTATGAGGAAAGGGCAGAGTTGCTCACGTGCTGGAGTGCTTCAGGTCCCCCTTTGTAGGCCTGCCCCCGGCAGCAGACCAAGCTATGTCTGCACTGTCACACCGCTGTGCTCCTGACCATAGCTGACCCCCAGCTGCCTCTTTTTTGCCCTCTCTGACCACATCACAGCCTCCTCCAGCTTGGTCCTGGCACACGCATGCCAGCTCCTTCAGGGGATGGATGGAAGGTGGAGAAGGTGCTGGTGGGCAAGTCACGTCCTGCCTCCTGATGCAACTGTTACACCCCAAAAGGGACAGGAGACCTTGGACTTGTGGGTGCAATCAGTGGTCCCACTTTCTTGGGGACATCTATTGAAGGTGTGGAAGACAGCAAGGGAATTTCCCCTCACCGCTCAACCCACTGCTCTCCACGATGCTGCCATGTATGTGCGGGAGACAGCCTGTGCTTAGTAGAGTCAGCTGATGGAACATCTACGTTGTGTAAAATCCCTTTGATACCACAGATACACATGGAATCATAGAATCACTGGAAAACTGAGGCTGAAAGAGACCACAGGAAGGCTCCCGTCCAACCTCCTGCTCACAGCGAGATCAGCTATGAGATCAGATCAGGTGGCTCTGGACCTCATCCAGCTGGGTCTTGAAAACCTCCCAGGATGGTGACAGCATAATCTCTCTGGGCAGCAACTTCCAGTATTCAGCTGTCCCCATCAGGAAAAAGCTTTTTTCTGATATCCATTCTGAACCTCTCATTTCAATTCATAACCATTGCTCCTTGTCCTGCTGCCACGCACCTCTGTGAAGATCCTGCCTCAGTTTTCTCACCAACTTCCCTGTAGGTACTGAGGGGCTGCCCTTCTGTCCTCCCAAAGCCACCTCTCCCCCAGGCCGAACAAGCCCAGTTCTCACTGGGCAAGTGCTCCGGCCATGACCACCTCAGCAGTCGTCTGCTCAGCTCGCTCCAGCTTATCGATGTCTTTCTTGTATTAGGTGGTGCAGCACAGAATTTCGTGTGTTTGGGATGAAGACAGAAAAATGTCAGCTACAATAGCACCACATGCATTGAGTTTTATTTTGTGCCTAATCACAGGCCCAGTGAAGTTTTTCTTTGCTTTTGACTTTGTGAAGATGTCACAAAGAAAATTTTATTGGATATGCTTAGAGCAGATTGTATTAGTTGGTTACTATCTTTTGGATGTTGGTAATACTATAATTTTTTTTAAAGTGATATACAGAATTAGCATTTGGTTATTTTTTTCCAGGATTAGAAAGCTTCAAAGTTATTTCCAAGATGAAGCTTTATTTTTCATAAAATTGTTAAATCACTGTGGAAAACTCGAGCAAAATTCCAGATTTCAGCAGAGTTACTTTTCCATTATGAAAAAAAGTTTACATAGAAAGATGGGTCAGTTCAAACGTTTATGAAGCTGACGCAGTTGTTATATTAATGTTGAGTTTTCTAAGGGAAGGATTTTTATTTGATAGAAACTGGCATGCCAACATGCCACCAATTGCACCTGACAACCTGATCCTGAATGCAATCTCCCAACACAAAATGTATAAATGCATTCAAAAAACAATTAGAAAAAAAATAATGTCGAAAAGGCCATCAAGAACAATTCCATACAAAAGATGTAGGTGCATAGGGTGCCCTTACACTATGGATTGCTGGGTACTGAAAGGATTTACTGAATAAAAATATGCTTGTCCTATTCTGATAATGTTCTGCAATCATTAGGTGCCAGACACCGAGCAAGAGTGGACTGAGCTACGTGGATCCTTGGTCTGGCACGGTTCCGTCACTCTGATTTTTTTTTACTTTTTTTTCCCCTCAAAACTAACAACATGCTGGCTATCATCAATCACACAGTTCGCCTTTATATAGTAGAGACCACTCTACTTCTCTGATTTTCAAATGATGCCATGCTTAACTTTATTTACATATATCTTGTGAAATACAAATTGCGTGGTGCAAAACATTGCTGTGCTTAACTTCTGTAAAAATATCAGTTTAAGACACCCCAATTGACATCAGTCACTGAGAGAAATGCATTTAAAACGCCTGCGCTCCAACTTGTTTTTGCACAAGAAATCACATGCCACAAATGCACATTTTGTTTTGAACTACAAACTTCAGACTGTTTTCTCCCTGCGAGGCATACTGAGCTACCACTGCTGAGTGGTGGAGGGGATTTAAGCAGGCAAAGTTAGCAAAGAACCCCCTGGAAATCCCATCAGTGTGTCAAGACTGATGTTATTGATGTATATGGGGAGACTTCTCATTCCAACCCCTGCTGCTCCTTTAGAAACCCAGAGGATTGTTAACATGGTTAGAGAGAGTTCATGAACTCTGCTCTGTATGAATGCAAAGTATCTGGAACATTGATATGGAAGTGGAGACTTTCTTGCCTTTGTTTCTATTCATGTTCCTTTACATAATATTTTAATGATTAAGAACCAGATTTAGCCCTCTGATATGCCTGCTGACTCCTCTGAAGTTACCCGATTGTTACCAAATGCAGAATTTAATCCTGAATTTTGAAAAAATGAAGTGATAAAAATCCCAGCTCTTCCAACTTCACAGAATTTTTAAATAAAACCATCCCCTTTGGCTCCTAACACCTTTTCTTGAAAGAAAAAGAGAAAAGGAAGCTTAAAAGACACAGCACAACCCTGTAGATCTGGCTTTTGTGCCAGAGGCATAAGCATAGGGTAAGTTCCTTCCAGGGCTTTTTTACCAGTGTTACACACACTCCACCAGGCAAGTGAAGGGCCTGATCCCTTCTAGCATCCTCAGGGATACAAATGCCTTCTAGGGTGGCAGATGTAAAGCCATTTTCCCCCAGGAGCCAGAGGTTCAATAGTAGGAGCTGAGCTGTGCCATCAGAAAGCATGCTGCAGTATCAGATGCTCATTAAGCCGTTTCGCAGCATTCCCAGTATAAGCCAGTTCCCACTGGTGTAGTGTGAACCACTGAGGTGACCATGAAGTATAACATGAAGCAGCAAGTGACAACAGTTGTACCTTAATTTGCCACGTCTAAGCCTCACTTGAGAAAAGTTAATTTTTTTGCTCGAATAGGTCCAGCTCCTTCCCTGCTGCCAGCGTGCCACCAGCGGCCTCCACTGCCTGCCTTCCCTCTCCGGAGAGATTCAGCAGAGCTTCCTAGATTTGATCCTGTTCACCTGCAAAGTGCTCTCACTTTGTGAGCCAGGCACCACGTACAGGCTGGGAACTGCTGAAATAGGTCTACGCTATAACCTCTCAGACACTTCTTAAACTACCCATTTACCCCCTGCCCCCTCACCCCCCTTTTTTAAAATATAGCTTTCTCTTCTTGACAGCTTGGACTCTTCTACATTCAGTGGGCCAAATTCTAAGGAGTATAAAATGGATTTAGCTTACATACAAAAGGTCATCTTACACTGTGCTCTGAATTTCAATTTCTTGGTACTCTAAAGTTATAGGATGAGTTATGAAATGTACAATAGGTGCTAAATAATTTTAAATACCTTATGGTTAGAACTAATAAAATGTTTACAACTAGCACATAATTAAGAAAACTGTTTGATACAGCTGTAGGCTGGTAGCTCACTTTCAGAGAGTAAATACATGCTGCAGCAGCAATCTAGTTTTTACCAGGAGTGTGTTCAGAATAATAGCTGGGGCAGTTAGTTTCACAGCTATCACACTGAATAAATTCTAGAAGACAATGAGATGGAGCTTAGACATGGAGAAAAGACACATCCTTGACTGTCTTCTCTACCACACTTTCTCATTTTGCTGGCTTGCTTCAAGTGTTTAGGTATGGGGAAATATAGCTAAAAGGTTCTAGCCTGAGACTGCAATGAAATGCAGTGATTTCAGATCTGATGGTTGATGAACATGGTGATGGTTTGCGTAGCCTGATACCACAATTTCTCTGTAGTACAAAAAAGAAGAGATTTATTGATGGTTGCTTGTAGACACAGTAATGTTTTCAAACCAAAACCTAAAACAACAACGAGCCTACTGCCACTGCCACCAAGGAAACCATAAGCCAACAGCTCCTATCTTAGAACTGAAACCTAACTAAACACACTGCCTTTTTGCATCTAGAAAGCATGTGGCCAAATGAACACTAAGTAATATTGTAATTTCTGCTTAGCTCTGCCTAATGATAGGCCATCACACTTTCATGTTTTTGTTCTGTTTTCAGTAGACATTTATCCAGCGACACACTCTCTTACAGTGTAAACTTACCTGTCTTCAACAGAAATAAAACACATTTCAACCAGCTACATTTTGCCACTAGACATAACATTGCTCTGCTTATACTGTCAATGATCCTGTCATTTTTTTTCCGGAGTGTTGTATGATACTGTGCTTCTGGGTCCTGCTATAACACGTAAAGTCAGGAATTCCCTTCTCGGAGTGAAGCCTTCATTGCTGATGGCTGTATTGACACGGAGATGATGGCTGAGGGTAATGTGTATTGAAGGCACAGCAGCCTGCTGAGAATGGTGATAGCCATTCCTGAAATGCTTAATATAATCTTAAATTTTTCACTGTTTTGTCAAGCAAGGACATGCTTGGTTGGAAGGTATCATAATTTCAAAAGTTCAAGTCTGAACTTAGCTTTGTTTTATACATCTTTTGACATGAGAGCACACGTGCAGACTCCTGAAGTTCTTCCTTGTATCCAGGTCCTGTTACTTGGCAAAATAAGCAGAAAAGGCATCACAGTCATCTTTACATTNCATAATTTCAAAAGTTCAAGTCTGAACTTAGCTTTGTTTTATACATCTTTTGACATGAGAGCACACGTGCAGACTCCTGAAGTTCTTCCTTGTATCCAGGTCCTGTTACTTGGCAAAATAAGCAGAAAAGGCATTGCAGTCATCTTTACATTTTGCTGCAGGCTGTGTGGGATTTTTGCTGCTGAGGCAGCAGCAAAATCCAAACACAGCTCTCCCATTATCTAAAAAGGTTCACCAGTCTCCAAGAAGGGAGAGCCTGCTGCCTCTTCTGGGCACCCAGCTCCCCTGGGTGATAAGAAGGATGCAGATACATTATGCATCCATCAGCAGAAGTATGACACAGAAACCCTGATTGTGCAGAAGGCTGTCAGTTCAGAGAGACACTGAAAAGCAAACCTTGCCTTCCACTCTTTCTTTGTCCTAAGATGAAAGGATGACTAAGATCAGCAAGTTATGACTGATCATTGGTACTATCTGTTATGACTGACTTTAAGAATGTGAGACCTTCATCTTCATTTCCATGACTGTAGTATCCCTGTCTGTGATGCAATTTTGGGGACAGGAGGCAAAGGAATAGTTCTTTGAGATGACATGGTTGATTCTTGTCTACTCTCTTCACATCTCAGGAAGCACATCTTGGGTTTGCTCATCCAGCCGGAATATAAATGACTATTTCTGCTGCTGATGCATAAATCAGAACAGATCTCAGGTTGTCCACTCTTAAATGTAGCAACACGTGTTCACCCACGTGCTCTTGCTTGCTGCCTGGACAGGAATAATCTCTTCAGTACACCTGAGGTTGAACCTCCCAGATAATGCTTTTACTAGGTCCTAGCTATTCTGTGGTCAGAAAAGAAAAGGTTAAAAAGAAACTCTTGAGCTGTTTGATCGCTGAATTTATGATTATTAGCTTATAAAATTAAATTGCATAGGGAAAGGTCCAGTGGTTTGGAACTTTGAAACATAACTTCCATACAAGTCTTCATTTTGATTTCTCATCAATAATTCTCAGAAGATGGGCTAATTTTATTGCCAAGAGTTGTGTTTTCATGAAGGGCATTTTATTCAAAATAACAAATGTTTCAGGTGATTTATATGTATTTTTAAAGATAACACCTTAGTATGCACTCTACCTTATTACAGATGTCTGTCACTCATGCTTCAGTTCAGTGAAATTACTCTCGAAACTATGACTAATAAAATTGGTTGTGAACCAAAATTCAATAACAGCAAAGTTAATTACATGTTTGTAAGAGTATAAACTTACAGTTTGATCAATATGTAAATTCTGACCTTCAATGGTCTTTACAGCCTTCTTTTAATCTTTTAGTCTTGCAAAGATTAACTTTAACTGCCTAGAACTTCCTTTTATGAAGTTACCAGAATGTAAGAATAAAAAATTTCAAGGGGTGACTTTATATTTTTCAGAAATTAGAAACAATAGAAACATTACAGATGCTGTAAACACTCATTCATCTGACTGAATAGCAGCATTACACTGATATATATTTACTAGAGCAAGAATAGCTAATTAACATTTAAAAATATTTCTTTTCATATAAATTATGTTATTAACTGCATTAACACCGCATACTTGCAACACACTGCTTGAGACTCCTGTCTGAACTGAAGAGAAGTTCTGTATAAGGGATGGTTGTTGAATCAGAGCTTTTATGAAGCTATTTGTCTCCCAGGGTCTGCCAGAGCAGCCTTTATGTATCAATGACCCTCCTTTGCTGACTGAATGACTACTTTTTAATCTACCTTTCCTGAGATGGATCTACAGACAGCAGTGCACTTTGTTTTATACTGGTTTTCCTAAGGAATGCATTTCTCTTGCAGATTAAACAGGCCTATCATACCCTATATTTAACATTGGTATGGGTAGTAATAAGCTTGACACACACAAGCTTTATTCAGGGCAGTCAAGAAAACACAGTTTTGGACACATAACTTTCTGCTTAAGCTCTAATCTGACCTTGGGATGACAAGTTGTTAGAGTGAACAATTTGCAGAATACTGCCAGCTGCACCACAAAAATTCACTGAGAAGGACATTGTTTCTATCTACACATTCATCATTTGTATGTTTGCTTGGCTGGTTTTGTGTGTTACGTTTATGTCCTCAGAGCCAGCAGTGAGTGGGATGGAAACTGAAGGAAGTCCTAGCTCAGACATGAATATATCCTATTGTGTAACATGAGGCTGTATTTTTCTGGAGGATTTGTGGTTACAAAGCAAACCACAAGACCAAAGCAGTTGGATGCTTTTTAGCATATTTGGATTGAATGGCTTCTGCAGTAGGACATATGTTTTCTGGTTCAGCTCTTAGACGCTGAAGTAGGTTGCTTGACGGACACACAAAGGACTGACTTATTTTAAAGTAACCTGCAGAATTTCACTCAATGTTTTAAAATTATTGTTCCCTTGGGAAGATTATATCTCTGATGGCAATAACAGAGAGAACTTCATTTAGGAGGTGTGAAATCTTATGGCTTACGTAATTATAGCTTTGCTTCTGGAGCCTCCCTCCGTGTCCTACCATGCCACTATTTCTAGATCTGTCAAAGGTCCCAGCTGTTCCTCTTCTCCTTTGTGGTTGGCTTTGTCAGTGCCAGAGCGGAAGAAGTCCTAGCCCAGAAAGGTTTACTCCTTCATTTTAAACGGCCACGGGAATCTAATTTCTCTCCTGATTTAAACTGCTATCCTCTGGTATTGTCAGGGTTACGTGGGAGCTCCTATATGCTTCATGTAATTATTTCCTTGATCTCTGTCTTCTTAAGGTAACAGAATTACTGAATAGAATAAAAACCCAAACATTGTAATTTGCTTTAGTATCAGCAATAATTTCAGGTCTGACTAAAATGAGAATAATGTTGCATGGGAATAGTGTTTTAAATGTACAAAATCAGAATTTTATCCAGATTATAAGTTGTCGGTCTATAACAGCATGGAAAGTTTACTCTAGAGTCTAGCCGAAGAGGTACTCTTTAGAAGGAAGCGCAGTCCTTCCTGATCTTGAGCATCCTTTCCCCAGCACTGACATAACTGGGAACCAGAGGACCCAAGCAGCTTGCATGAGGCCCTTGGTACCTTGCAGAACTGACTGCAGCATTTCTGTTGATGAAAAAGTCAGAAATATATTACTGCTTACTGCTGGAGTATAGAGTTTAGTGTATTTTGCACAATGTTTTCTAAAGAAGGCTAAAAAAGGCTTGGTAACATGTAATGCATGTATATTTTGCCCTTGTTGATGCAATTTAAATACAATGCTGAAATAGAAAAGCGAGTGTAAAGTGTCAGGCAACACACAAGATGCGAACCTAGTGAGAATTACTTGGTCATTGAAATCTAAAAGTCAGGAAGGTTTCGATCTTTGGGCTCACCTATAATTTGTGCACCATAAATGTAGACTGAAGTCGTTAGGGACTTTGTAATGACAGTGCTGTCTATAACAGTATCATCAAGCAAGACATTGGCATAAATCATTGGCACTTTGCAAAGTGTCACTTCTGTCAACCTCCCAGTGATGTGATCTTTAGTCTTTCAAATCTATAGACTGGCATTTGGATCAGCTAAGCACCTAACATCCTGTCTTGCATATTAAAGCTGCTTTAGCCAATATCTAAATGTTGAAGTAATGCCTGCTTAAAAATATTTTTGAATTATTTGCATAATATAATCCCACTACTTTAAAGCTTTCCTTTAGGGCATAACCGTACAGTCTGTGTCCTCTGTTGATGAATTCACAACTACCTTAATCAATAATAAAAAAAGAATTGCTATTAACTGAAGCAAGAAGCCCTGTAAAATGACTAAATGGATGTTACGAAAAATCAGATACTAAGATAACCGCAGTTTATATAATACTTTCACATAAACGTTATGAAGATTAAAGCTTTTCAGTCTGACATTGTTTTAGATAATATACAAGGTTTTTATGGATAGGAATTGTGCTTGTATGATTGATATAAATAGACTAAATAACATAGGATTTAATAACGGCTGAAAGTGGACAGTAAGCAAAGAAAGCTCTTTTCCATCTCTCCAATGAACCTCAACACTGGAACTCAGTAATGCAGCACCTCTCTGGAAAATACTGAAATTCTATCGGAATTGCCTTGTTTTCCCACAGGTGAATTTTTAGAGATGATGTATTGCTAGCTGTGTAAACACTACTGGGTATATTCCCAGCACCGGATGTCTGTTAGCACTACTGATAAATTGTTAGAAGGTGCTTAGCATGGTCTTGTTCAGTGAGCCTGTTGTCTCAAGAACATTGATTGACTCATACAGATGCTGTTGTAATGGCTACCTGAAGCTACTGTGTGCAGAATTTGCAGGTGTTCTTATGACTACACTGAGATGACAATGTATAGTCACTCCATTATACTCTTCTCCTCCTTCCTCAAGATATTACAGCTCAAGGTTTTGTCTTGTATGAGATTATAGATAGTTTTCATTTGGATTATGAACATATTTGTTGAACGCATTTTAAGAGCCCTTGTAGTCTGTGCCAAAGCCAAACTAATTGATAAACCTACCATGTAATTTAAAAGATGTTGCATTTACATACATAGATGAAGACATGAAAGCATCTTTGCCACAAATAAAAATGCATGTAGCTCTATGAAAGTCAACAATTTCATTATCGTCTACACTCAAGACTAATCTAGCTTACTCACAGTCTAGAAGGCATGTCCATCTTAGACTGCAGATGTTCGGATACACTGGACAGGTGGATTTCATTCTCTTGCCTCTGGAGATTTCTGGATTAGTTCTAAAGTGCCTATAAAAGATCACTAAAAAATACACCTGTTTTTACTACATTTAGATATCCTCTCCTTTGTTGAAAAACTTGAAGAGGTTGAATGGAAGGAAATGAGACACAGCAATTGGATTAACATTAAGCACCTTCAAACTCAGGCTGAGTTTTAAGAAATATATATATTACAGGTGTTCAGATTTTACGAAGGCCTTACAGAATTCTGGCTTGAGTAGCAGTACAGTCTCATTTGTCAGCAAATAAACAAATCTAGAACTATTATTTAGAATATTGTGTATATAAGGTCTGCGAGATGGACTGAAGCCCTACTGTTCTATATTCTTTGTTGAAGCATAACATAGTTTTGGTTTATAATTGCCATCACAACAGAAGTGGACAGTAAAATGGCAACATGCTCAGAAAAACTTTACAACAGTGAGAATCAGAGATGGATGACCTCACAAATTGATTTTATTGTGGTTTTGATTGCCAAAGGTAATAAACGAGTAACTTAGCCAGGTTGTATCGATAAATTTGAAGCAAAATGGCTACAACTGGACATGATATAAACAAATGTGCTCAGAGCTGAAAGATTTATATCTCTTTTGGCATAAAAGCTGTCATATCTTTCTACATATGTTGAAGTCTTCAGTGTCTAATTTGGAAAAGCTATTTTACAGGCAAGAGGAAAGAATAAAATTCTACATTATAAGCCTTCAATGATCGAAAGTGCAAGCAATAGACACAGTTTCTTATTTAAAAGGCTGCAAGATAGTTTAGAATTAACCTGGAAATATAGTAAGAGCAGCATCCATCATCCAACTGAAACTCAAAGGAGAATCCTCTCTTCCACCTTTGTTATTTAATGTTAACATATTCATAGCGTATCTCCTAGATTTTTTTTTTGTGTTTAAGCTGTGCAACAGTGAAATCATAACTTTCTGTAATGATCAGGAAGGAAAACTGAACTAATATTTACATTTCTGCTTACCAATCTTGTTTGTTCGTAAGCTCAAAAAATATCTCTTCATGTTTACATGACTTTTTCCACCATGAACTATGGTAAGTGATGTGAGATGAGACAATATGTGTGTATTTATAGGGATAAAATGAAAGAATTACAGGAAAGATTTCTATCAAGTGTTTGAGTAGTAATTTGAAACAAAAGAAGAAACCAGCAGCACTGAAATTAATGACTGTTCTGCTATGGGCTTTATGGGGCCAGGATTTTCTTCCCATACTAATGCGGACCAGAGTAAGAAAAACAATTTCACAAACCATAATGGATTCAGGGATTAGTCTGGAAAATAAAGAGATGGCACTCCAACTCTGTTTCCAGTCTCTCTGCAGCTACGTGTTTTATCTAAACAATCAAGAGCAAAGCAGAAGCCCATTAGATTTCATAGTGAACATTTAATTGTGATGAATAAAATGATTGCACCCAAGGCAGGGGCAGAGGAGTGGTCTCAACAGAAGAAAAAAACCTCTCCTGATACTCCATTTCTTACTTATAATGGACTCAGCACGCAAGGAACTGAATGATTTCACCAGACACTGAGGTCAATGAGCTAAGTTCTCTGCTTTTATACAATATCACTATAGCATAACTCTGCTGAAGCCAGTTAAGTCAGGCCAGTGGAACCCTGGTCTAAATGAGAATGGATCTGTCCCAAGAAGGAGTGAAGATGCTCAGCAACTCAAGAAAATGCTGTATCTCTTATAGCATAGCTTCTTGGCAGAATATCAGATGGGGTAATAAGATTAAGGGAAGTCCCACTTCCTTTCTGGTTTAAATGTACTCTCTCACTTAACACACAATATTCTTTTTCCCATACATACAAGCAGCAATGGTTCAAATCAAACATAGTACTTCAAGGATCAATTGCTCCTCACCTAGAAAAACCCCAGTTACATTAATTCAGTGCTGGAGGCCACCGAGTGGCATGGAACCCTTATATCACTATAGGCATAAATTTCTTCAGGACCAAGCCTGAATCTCCTTGTAGCGTTCAGATGGACAAGCCCTCTCAGTGATGTTTCATCTGCCTGCAGAGAGCTTTAATGGTGAGTGTACATACCTGGGCGCGCGGCTGCTTGCTCTCTGACTCCTGAACCCTGAGCATTTATCACTCTCCAGTTTGCCTCCCTTCCCATCTGAGTTGTATCTACTTTAAGAATTCACTCAGATTTCCTGCATGGTCATTTCTTTCTTCCATGCATTGTTCATGATGCTTCCACTTCCTCTGTCGTTCTGACACAGACAATTCCTCTCTTTGCTTTACTCATTCACTCTCAGGGCAAGAGTTTGGAGAAGCAGCATTGGCATCTGACTCTTCCCAACATCCAAGATTCAGCTGGCCTGGAGGAAGATAGTACTAGTAACTTCATTGAGTAAGCTGTGGGCATAAAATCTCATAGTTTGGGGGGAATGGGCTACAGGAGGTTTATTGCATGCTGTAGGTGATAAATGTTAAGAGGTTTGCTACCAAGGTGGCTGATTTAACATGTTGCTGTGCTGCTTTCCCCTTCTGGGACTTTCACAGGGGACAAGGCATTGAGTTCTTACTGATTTTCAGGAAATTGGGCCTGACTTTCCCAGGACATTTGAAAATGTCTGCTATTGTTTAAGCAAGTCTTTAAATTCTTGTACCAGTTCTAATAAAAAATGTTATTGCTTCAGTTATGATTTACCAAGGAGGCTGATGACTACCTGGGACACAGCAGACAGTAACTATTCACCCTCCAAGTGCCTGCTCCTAAATTGGAAACGGTTGTAGCAAAGTACTATCTTCTTATTTCCTCTCTTCCTGCCTCTATTGCCATCAAAATATTCTCTCTCACCACATTTCATAAGGAGCTTTCACCTGATATGAATATTACATCTAGCATTATTTATGATGCTCTGTTTCCCAGTGCCATTGTAGATTTTGTCAATGGAGCTGAAAATGCTTCAAGCCTAAATGTCACTACACGTTTGTACAACAACGTAGCAGAACCTGCACTGGTCAGGGCTGCAAGGTGGGACTGCTGTAGTTAATTAACTAGCTTCTTGACTCCTTAGTAGTAAATTGGGTTTTGTACTAATACTGAGACATTCTCAGGATCGACACATCTGAAGAAGTACAAAATGCTTTTGATCTGGCCATTGTCATGAAAATAGTGCAAAAGATCAATTTAAAAATGTGTTATATAGTTTAAAATTGTAAAACTGTGATCTTGAACCCTGAATTTTAAAACACAAAGATGTAAGGGGTACTCATGCTTCTAAAAGTCTTCAGGATGCTTTTCAGGAAATGATTCTCTAGCTTTGCTTCAAGTGTTACTTACCCTTACACTTAGTATCTGGTAAAGGAGCTTAGAAAAGTGTTTGCATCCTCAATAACTTGTCAGAAAACATGTGTAAAAATACTCAAAGACAATGTGCACAACTGTTTCTTATGGACTTATGATGACAATATGTATCAAACACTCAGCACATATCTAGGCAGCAGCTAAAGTTCAGCTACTCAACTTTAACCCCCAAGAGGAGGTCAACAGGAAAAAGGAATGCATGTTAAAGCTCACACCGATGTTAAGTGAGATTCCTTCAAGGGGCTTGAAATCCTACTCGAGATATCAGCAGCGGAGCTGAGTGCCTTGGAATGCAAATCAAGCTTGTTAATCGGCATCGCAGGAGTCATAAAAGTCCTACATCAAAGATGCAGATACAGGCTGAATTTTATCCAAGGGATATTTCACCACCTACCCAACATCAGCTTCCAATCTGGGACAATGGCAGGGAATACTTTGAACTACTTGTCATGGCAGGGCATGTAAAATACTGCTGATTAGACTCCCTCTGGGTTCACAAATACTTTATCATTGTTTGTTCCACTAAATTAACACCAGAAATGCAAGACCTTGGAACAAAGGCTCCATGAAACGCTCTCAAAGATGAAAATCCTCACACCTTACAACCTCCATTTTTATTGAATGATCTTTCATGTTGGATCTTTCATGTATCAATAAAAACAAAGGAATCTCACTTCTGAGTGTTGCCAGATTAAATAATGAAATTTAGAATTTTACTGGCCATGAGATGCCTCCAAACTTTAGTGACTAATTTTAAATAATTTAGAATCACTGCTTCACCTGCAAGCATGGCAAAAAAAAAAAAAAATCCAGGGGACATGTAAGAGGGTGGCATAGATAAGAATCCCCGTTTTTGTTGTTCATTGTTGAAAGTTAAAAGCACATGAAAGGGCTCAGCAAAGAACCGTAGGGATCACATTTTATTCATCTCTTAAATTAGGGGGAAGGATATACCAATGAAGGGAAGAAATTCAGATAAATTGAGGGGAAATGAAGTGGAGCAATAAAATTCAAAATAATGATAATTTGCATAAAGTCAAGTGTTTTACTGTTAGTAGATTGAGCAACTGAATGAAAAGGAATATAAAACCATGCAACAAAAGGCATGCAGAAGATAAAAAAAGAGAATGGAACAATGTTTTTTGTGGTACTGGTCACATAGGCTACTATTCATGAAACAAGACCAAAGAAAACAAGACTCAGCAGTTCGGACCTCTTCGTTTCATTCCTGTGACGAAGATGAGATACATAAATCAAATCAGTTTTTTTTCTCTTAACTTTAGGGAGGTTTTAAGATACTGCACTGCAGAATGAAGTACAAAAATGCAGGCAGACAGACAGATGAGCAGGAACGTTCATGAGGAATGGAGACCTGTACCTTCGGTCTTGTATTTCAACCATAATTCTTTTTACAAGTCCTCTTTGTATTATTTTCGCTGAGAAGGACATTACCTGCTGTTTCCTTCCATGTCACTCTCTGTACTTCTTTTAAGATCTGAACTCAGGCTTTCATGTTGACCATCCTTTGGTGAAGGCTGTCCCGCCGTCACCCACCAATGAATGCCAGCGAGCCCTACCACCCAGCAAGAGCAAATAAAGCCATAGGGAGCCTGACCGTGTGTCAAATCTGCCCTCACCCAAGGAAGATGTTTTATACTGTGCGGTTGTTTCCTGGTGAATCTATGTGCTCTGCTCCCCCTGCAATATTCATTAACACAAGTCACTTGTACAGTAAATATTTATTTAACTTTGAGATTTATATAGCGTCTTTCCCTACAGCATCTAGGTGGTATTTGCAGAAATTAAAAACATAAGTTATATGAAGCTTTCAATAATGTTTTGCATTAAACTGCTACTGTTGTCAGAAATAAATCAGCCGTATTGTCATGAAATGAAATAAGCCTAACAAAACCCAAACAAGCAGAAGTACAAAATCAATCAACCAAAAGCTAACCAAATAAATGTGGCTTGCATAAATACAAGAAAGAAAGATTGGCTATCAGCTGCTTCTCTGAAATACCTAGACATGAATGAAAGCAGGCATCATTAATCTGCATTGATTGCACTTGTTTGCTGTGCTGTGCTTCCTATCTGACCTGAACACTAGCTGGAAGCCATACTGCTAACGTTTTTTTAGGCAGATGTATTTTTGCGGCAGAGCTGGTGTTAAAGGCGAGCAATCGTGGCAACTGCT
Source organism: Steatornis caripensis (assembly GCA_013398225.1). Taxonomy (NCBI): domain Eukaryota; kingdom Metazoa; phylum Chordata; class Aves; order Caprimulgiformes; family Steatornithidae; genus Steatornis; species Steatornis caripensis. The sequence goes on along the minus strand of VZSC01013290.1, from coordinate 376,736 downwards.
AAGTTTAGGAATGTGAAAGGGGAGCATTCTTCTCTGGCAGCAAAGGTGGTTCAAGGGGTTCCAGCCCCTGCTCATTTTCCTCCTTGTCTCTCTGTTCATCACTCCAGTTGTTGCTCAAGGGCAGCTATTAGTGCAATTTTGCTATATGGTCAATCGGTGAGTTGTTTTAGATTAAATACCTCCAAAAGCACCATTAACAAAGAAAATCAGAAAGAACAGCAAGCTCCTCCAGTCATTGCACTGATCTGGTTTAGGGCACAACCTCAAAACCAGCTAAACCAGCACCATTGACAGACCAGTGACCTCTGGGAGCAAGAAAAGAGGGAGAAACAGGCTGCAGAAAGCTCTTTGGCCGGCTTTACTGCCACGGAAAATGTTTGTGTAACTACACACTAAGCTAGGGAGCTGTGCCTGTCTGCAGTGGTGGCTGTGGGAGAAAGAGGGACTTTTCCCTTTCCCAAGGCCCTCAGACATCTGAAGCTGATCTGGTCAGGCTTACAGATACAGAGCTGCGTGTGAGCTGCTATTTCAAACTCTGCACATACCATTGCTTTGCTTTTGCTTTTGCTTTTTGTTTTGGGCTACATGCTCAAACCATGCTAAGGTGAAGCACTTCACCAACTAACTTCACACATCTGAGTTAGGAAGGCTGCAATAAGCAATTGCTTTGCTGTTTGCATGCATCGTTTCCATAGATTTCCTTTAGAGATGGATTTCTCCCATAATAAAATACACAAAAAGACCGAGGGAGCTCAAATCTGCCACAGTACTGCCAACTGAGCAGTTCCCATGGAAAGGCAGCCAATTCATTAGGTGTCTATATGGAAAGCCAAGCACTCTCAAAAACCTAATCCACTCTCAGAGCACCTTCTGCTCCGTGATCTATTCTTCTATTTTACCTTTTCGCCAGCTGATTATTTAAGTTCTAAAGTGTGCTGGATTGAGTTTGGTTTTCATTTGTACCCCATCACAGAAATAGCATTACCCAGCTGTAGAAGGGAGGAAAAACGAATCCAGAGTTGTTTACCTTGCACATCAGTCCTGCAGCCACGACTCTCTCTGCTTGCATTAAGCGGGATTTATTTTTCCCTTTGTGAAGAATCAGTGGTTTGACTTACGATACGACTTAGCATGATGATGCTAGTGCAGGGACCAGCTCTTATTACAGCGATTTGGTAACAGACGCAGATATAAATGAATATGCCTTAGAACAGCATTTTTCCATCTTTCCCCTTTTAGTACTGTATTGTGCTTTTTAAAACATCTTTTACAACTCTTGCTAAGGAAACTCATCTGCATCATTTGCCCCTTTAAAGACATTTTTGGTGAAATAGATTTCACAGGCAATGTAGGGAGGGTTTCATAGGAAATTGGATTTTTTTCCTCACTTTGTTGTACAAAAGGTTAAAATTTATTTCTGTTTGATCGTGCACACCTCAAAGATGTCGCCTGCAGGCTCTGTCTGTTGGCAGTTAACACGGGTTTAAAGAATGCTCTCTAGGCCATTTTGCAGTGAGAAAGTAGTAAGTCTTACATGGAAATGCAAACAAAACCTTTAGAGCTTTTGATCTTCTTGGGGACTTGATGAAATCTCTTGAGCAAATTGAAGGATTACATGCAACAGCAAATATGTACAAGTATAACAAATTAACTGTAAATGATATAACTAATCTAGAATGGAAGTATAAGATATTACTGTCTTATGGCAGCATTTGAACTTTGTTTCACTAAAACTCAAGGATATTTTAAAAGAAATGGTAAATGACTATTGACTACAAATATTCATTCAAATGCAAAAGAGAATTGCTCTGGGGTTTCTTTTCCTTTAATCTCCTTCTGATTTGATCTAAGCACATCCTTCTAACCTTAATGCAGAGGGGCGGGAGGGAGTGGGGAGGGGGCAAGCTGTGAAATTCATACTGCTAATCCCCTGAGGACTTTCTAATCAGACAAGAGCCACTAGGGAGATAGTTTCCTAAAGGTCTTTTGTTTCTCCTCATGTAAAGAACACAGAGAGCAGGTACTGCTGCTGTGCGCAGTACACTGAGACTTTTGCATGGTAAAACAATAACACTTTGAAAGGCAGCAGGATTACCATATCTTCTTGTACTAATTGTCATTCAAAAAGGTGACCTATAAATTTCCCCCTGCTTTGCGCAGAGGTGGTGTGGTGACCTGGTCAGCCCAGGTTCAAGTGTCATTGATTGGATGATGATGGACAAGGAAGAGTCTTTTGCCAGACATGAATCTACTTGACATTTCACTCATCAAGCACCTTAGGTTTATTTTCTAAATCAGCCTTTTCTTTTGCTTTGCTTACAGTTTAGCAACAGTGGCATGCACAGGCACATCATCATGTTTGCATCTGGTCACAGCTCTTGGGAGCAGGCATAAAGGAAGAAAAGCCTATGGATAATTTTCACTTCACATAACTTTTAAATGAATGGAATGAGCAGCAGCCAGGACTGAAACACTGAGAAACTCATATCATTAAGAACTTCAAAAGAGGAAGACTGCAAAGCCTGTCTTGCAGCACCACCAACTAATTTGTCATCCCTTTGGGAATGTTTCTGTTCAAAACGCTAGAAAATAATTCACAATCATGATAACAGTTTGAGAAAATAGTCAAAGCGATCACCTTTATCAGGCCTTTTTGAAGTTAAACGTATCTCATTTCAAGACATGTAAAGTTATTAATATAGGCAACCATTAAAAAGATCATGTGCAGCAGGCTGTCTTTTACTACTCTCATGTTTACAGACAGGATTACGCATCCGTGTTCTCTATTGAAATCATGCAATCAAACCTTTCAAACCTGCGGTTTAATTACTACCTCTGCCTGAAATGTTTAATCCGTCCCAGACATTAAGGGCCTGTTTAAGACACAGTTTTTGCATCTGCCTTTCCAGTTAAACAGGTATAACCTAGAGTGTGAACTGAGTAAGAGTAACGTATTGGCATTGCACGCTGGGCTTTTAGCCATATAGAAAACATATGTCACTTGAACCATATTGCTACTGAAAATGCAATACAGTCCTCCTCCCCTTCCCATGCCAACAGAGGTGTAGTTTTATTAGGATAAAAGTGCTTTGTTTCAGTATGAATAACTGACAATCAGGAAAGGGAAGGGACTGCGACATTCTTGCATCAGCAGCAGGGAGCATGCCAGTTTAGCCGTTTCAACATAAAATACCTGTGGTATGGGTACCACTGTGTGAACACGCCAGGCAGCAGCCCAGCAGCGGCAGCAATGCCTGCAGGCGTGCTGTGGCCCAGCCCAGAGAGATGAGGGGCAAGAGGTCTGAGCAGGGCCCGGGGGAGTCGGAGGAAGCAGAGCTCTTCTGCTTATCAGAAGATGACTCTGTCCTATCAACCAGTCTGAGTCCTGCGGAGTGCAAAGGCTTTTCAGCACTGATTTGCCCTGTCAGGATGACAAGCTTATCTGGGACCTCCCCATGGCTGGCTAGGACAGATATCCCAGGTCCGGTGCACTTAGGCACTGCTCCCTCCCTCCATCACAAGCTTACCACCAGCGTTGAGCCTTCCATGCGCTATCATTCCCAATAATGACAGCAAGTGGTTTGGTTAGCTGTACCATACCGTCAAGGCCTGATGCTCACACAAGGTGAAGTACTGAATACAACTGGTCCAAATCTGCAAAGAAAGTGTTTGTTCGCTACAAAAAGTAGTTTTAGTCCAGCTGAAAAAACTTAAAAATTCATGCCAGGTTTGGTGAATTTTAAAATCCTCTCTGCCCCAAACAGCCAAGACATTTAACTTGTTGTTCAAGGATGCCTTAATTTAATAAGGAAAGAGGGTCTAATCCTTTCTCCCCCGAACCCTGGTGTCTAAATGAAACATCTTCATTATACAAAGTTGATTCTTGTTTGGCATTTTTTTATTTTTCAAGGGTGGAGGATGTAACCTCACAATGAAAACTAGAGCACTTTGGGGTGATGCAAGTTTTCATTCAGCTTGCAGAATGTAAAATCAGTTTTCTTAGCTCTATTAATGCAAATAGCTGCATGTGCTCTTTCTACTAATACAACATGATAAAGAAGATCTCCCTGAAAGAAATGAACAATTCTGATATATGCAAGAATGCAGAAAAATGGTGTTTGGCAAGGAGTGTTGAGCAAGCAAAGATTGACTAATAGCTATGGGATGATGGAAGAGCAATCCAGGAGGCATTGGCACGCTGATTTAATTGTATAACTTAAGAGGTGAAAGAGAGATAATATTAGTTCCCTGGCTATTTTTCCAGTTGCCTTTGGTAAAACGCACAGTGACCACACCAGCTAACAGGAATCTGCAAAATATGGCTGGGCATAAGTAAGTTGCAAGTCAAACACGGGGGCAGAATGATGCGGTGATTTGAGAGCATCAAGGCAGAATATAGGCATGGCCTTGTGAAGGACCTGCAAATGTTTTTTATGAGAACGAGCTGTGGGTTCACATCATGTGGGTAACAGAAATTCCAAGCAGAAGAGCGGAGGCCTCCTGCTCTACAACCTTGTGTCTGCTGCCTGGGTTCTCTGACAATGGCTGAGCATGGCCCTTCCTCACACAGATGCAGTTATATAGTTTCCCTCCTTGACACGATTGATCATTTTCAGGATTCTGTCAAGAACTTACTATCTTTGAGACCTTTACCCCTCTCTCAGACTTGTATGAGATTAGTCAGGGAGCTCAGGGAAGAAGGAAGGACAGACAGATGGGGGACTGACCAGTAAGTGAACAGACAGAAAATACAATAGACTTCTTTCAGCTTCCGTTAGGGGACATCCTAGCCATCATCTGAGATCAGTGCACCATACACCACAACCGGCCACATACAGCAATCCCACCACTTATCCTAAAAGCCACTCACTGTTGTCCCCTTGCCCTATTTTTCTGTGTCACTGATGTCCACTTTCCTCAGCTGCTCTTTCTGTTCACGTGTCGCCCCACCCCGAAATAAAACCTAGCTTAAGCTTCAGACCTATTTCACTACTATAAATTTCTACAACACTTGAAAGAATGGTGTTTCCTGGAATATTGTGTAAGTATTGGCTGCAGCAAACATAAATAAAAACTGCAGAGCAAACCTGGCTGAAGGCAAAGCAGACATTGTATGGAATAATACTGGCTTGCATTAAATCTGCACCATTTTTCCCGAGACATATATTTATTGGTACATTTTAAAGAAATTCTGGAATGAAAAGCCATAATTAGTGAATAAACCCCAAAGCACAGGCCTAGAAAGTAAACATCACCCCACAGACAGCTCTGTCTTTGTCCCCCTTCCCTCAAAGCCAGCTTGTGAAGTGGCATTTCAACCTGACTGTTTCTCTCCAAATCTCTGCAAGTACAGCTAATAAAAAGCCAGGAATTTCCCATCTTTGGTTATAAAAAGGAAGTTTCCAAGATTGGAGTCACTGATAAACTCAACAGCCCTTCTCTAAATTGCCTTATTACTTCCGTCTCCTTCCCAAAGCTTTGAGTACAATAAAATATTTATATGCATCCGGGCAACAGCCCAACTCAAAAATATTATACAGCTGGTCTTATTGAGTTCAACGGCTGTGGAATAAATGACTGCTCATGTGAGAAAAGGAGCCAGAAATAAGCCCCCAAATTATAATATTTAAAATGTGTATTTTAAGTATGTGTAAGAATTCTCAAGTAACGAGCATTTCTTCTAATACATGGTCTTAAAATCTGATTTAGATGATTTTCACAGAATGATCCTGTCCATGCGGAGGGACATCCCTGTGTGAAGGTAGGAAGCAATCTTTCTTGGACCATTTCTACATGGATTTCCCCAACAACAATGATTACAATACTCTGAATTTGAGAGGGGCTATACAGCTCTTTTTCTTTGATTTTCTCCTTTAGATTATAGCATAAATACTTTGTAAATCATTCCACTGTCTAATTTTAGAAGAGAAACTGATCTCTACAGAAAAAGAGATTTTTTACTGGCTGAGAAAATTAAAAAATTTCAACATCAACTAAACCTTAAATGAAGCCCAGGGCACTTGCTAAGTACATTTTGCTTTTTAAAAAAAGCATATAAACAATAACCTTTCAAAGCAAGTCTTTACTTAAATTCATATTGGGGAAACGTGTATGAATTCTCATGCAAATGAAATAAAGTGATTCTCAGGACCGGTTTGTCTGAGTAAGCAGCAGCTATATGAGCTTTGAAAGGGAAATTTATCTGGAGGAAAAATTATTTTTGCCAAAACGATTAAGCATTTGGGGAGATGACTGTCAAAACAGAACTGCAAACTTTCTTGGTTAAAATCTTTACTGATTAAATTCCTGTGAAAATATTCATAAGACAAAGCCATAAACACATTTTCTATTCCACAATGCAATAAAAAAATGAATCAAATATATCAAAATAACATTATGGGTAACTGTAAATTTCAGTCAGATCTGATGATACAATAAATTTCATGCACAGGAGAAAAATGAGGATATTATGTTTAGGAAGCAAATACTTGCTCATGTTGCATTTAGGAAGCATGCGTTCTTTTAAGGTATTTATTTTCTGAAAGGATTCAAAAGTATTTTGTAGAAATGTAAATTAGGCATAAAGTGGCAAAAGGCTTTTTTTAAGACCTTTTTCAGCAGATGTGTCAGGAGACATAAGACACGTGCTGTTCTCTTTTAAGACTCAAAACAGAACAACAAAGCAGAGGAGACAGGGTGTAACGGGAAGGAGGCATAGGAAAGATTTGTCTTTGCTTTTGGTATAATTAACAAAGCTGCTTCTTCCATCAGATTTTTGTCACTGAACGGCGGCACAAAACCCACTCCCTCCTGCAGGCCAGGATCTCTGTATAGACTTCAACTGCATGAAAACTTTGAAAAATCCGAACAGCGCTTTTTATTTCACCTTTTAAGAATGACTATGTAAATAAATTACAGAACTATCACAGGATGAAGTACCGTCATCTAACCTTGGGGCACCTACCGACCTGTGTAAGAGTTCGGATCTGACCCAACGTGAATTCCCAAGATACGTCACTGTATTTGTATTTCCACCGTGAATCATATAGTTTTTATTTGACTGGAATCAATAAATTGAAAATATGTTATTCATCTGGGTTACTACTTAACATGCTGTTTTTCAGCAGAATCAACAGTCTTATCAGTGTATGTAAACACTCTGCGACTGTGTCTCTTGAGCACTAACACAGAATGTCACAGTGAAGTGCCTGCTATTCAGATATTTTTTCCTTAATAGCAAAGTTACGTGGAGAAGACCACTCACAGCTTGGCAAGTGGGTTTTGGGGGTTTTTTTATTAGCAAGGTTTTGTTTGATTTTTCAGACCTCCTGAAACAACCCTTCCTAAGGAAGTCTGCTGAACGGCCACCCGGTCCTCAGCTGCTCTGATGTTCAGGTCAACACCCACCACAGCAGCTTGCGAGAGAGCTAATTCTTCTTTCATTTCAGGAAATTACCAAAGGTAGTAGGCTACCCATAATTGGAAGACATGAGAAATTAAAATACTTGAGAATTTCTGATCTTGGGGGAAATAAGGCTAAGTGCCTCATTCACATTTTTATCTGATTTAGAAGGGAAAAGAACAATCAGGAGACTGGGAGGAGGAATATTTATTTCAATTAAGTTTCAGCTCAGCTTGCTTTAATAGTAGCGAATCCAGCACAGAAGAAAGACCATGTGTCTATATATTAACAAAGAAAAGGTACACCTACTCAACCCTAACTACTGTAGCCATCTCCTAGTTGTAAAATTAGTGGGAGCAGTTTTTAAAAGAAAAGATTTTAAGGACTGAAAATGGCATTTAGGAACAATGCCATTTCTCCAAAATCAAGCTCAGTCGCCTTTCTTGACTGGAAAACTGCTCCTTCTCGGGCACTGACACCACCACCAACTTAAAACCTGTTACAGCTCTCGCTCAACAGAGCACATAAACATAACCATATGGCACAAAGAAATGGAGTCACTGTGGAGAAAAGAGATCAACAGGCTGTTTTCAAACTCTTCCTGGTCAGCAACTGCTGAAAAGCAACTGCAGCTTAATCCTCACCCAGAGCTGTACCTCCCTGGGGAATTTGGGGCACAGTTGGTCTCTGCCCACAGTACAACCATCTGAAGGGACGTTGTGACAAATGAGAGCGGAACTGAAGTCTACGGCTATCCTAGCAGGCTGACAGCACATAGATTTGGTCAATCATTAGAAAAAAGAGGTTGCACTGCCGCACACCATTTCAGCTTGAATTAATTAATGAGGCATCTTTTCTGAAAAAAGGCAATTTTGACTGCAGACTAGACCAGTTTGTAATTAGTATGTTGACCACTTAGGAGGCAATTTAAAAAAACAAGTTTTAGTACTGTTTGTAACACCCCAGAAACAAGCATTTGTTGAGCCTAAATATTCTTCATGTAGAAAGTATTTATGAAAGAAAGTAATGCATACTTAGCATGTTTGTGTCCAGTTCATTGGAGACTGTTCAAAACCAGCTTGTTCTAAAAATATTGCCAAATTAAACTGGCAACAATCACTGGAAAGTTAGTTTATTTGCCTTGAGAGCTTAGGTATGCAAACTGAAATCACTAGAAGCAGTATAAATCTCGAGGGCTGAGTTATTCAGAGCACTTTCTACACTTTTTTTCCAGGATTTTTCTGCCTATACATTGTGACATTCTGCTCCTGCCATCCTGCAACGCCTATCTGGATTGTGTAGTCTCTGATCGTACATGTACATCCAACAGCAATTTGTGTATTTAAGGAGACTGCGATGTGCCCTGGCAGCATGTGAATGTAGCAGGACAGGGGACGGCTGCCCCAACAGCTGTGCTTCACCCTGTCTGTGGTATGTATTTTCTTTCCTGTTCGGCTGTCAAGTGAGGAAAAAGCTCTCAAATAAAACATGAAGTTTATCCTTCAGTTCCCCTTCCCCAGCCATCTGCAGCAGAGTCACACAGGTGGAGAGCTCCAGCTCTTCAGTGCAGTTAATGTCATTTATGCTGCTTGTCCGGCATCTACCAAAGCGGCTTCTAAGCTAGCTGTATCCATGTGGTGCCTCCACATTATAAGCTTTCTACGACAAGCACTTCCCCAGCCACTCCCTCAGAAATCATTGCTTAGGCTTGATCAGGGTGGATGCAAACATGAGCAGGTGTCTTAAGAAGAGGTTTTATTTGAGAAAGGACAGAAGTGCAGTAGTGTGCTCAAAGGAAAGGACCCTGCTTAGAGGACAGTCTTTCCTATGGAAGAGACAAACACAGGTTCTTGTTTGATAAACTTCATCCTAGCTCCTATTATATGTTTCTGTTTATCTTCCCTCTTACGGCTTGGCAGGAAGTTTGGAAGAATAAAAACTCACAATAAAAGTGTTTCTTCCTGTTGTTTCTTCTTCAGAGGCTGCCGTGCTAGGAGCGATCCCCCCGTCTGGGAGAAAGGGCTTCCTCTCAGCTTTGGGAAAGGAAAGGCAGTGGAGCTATCCACAGGCTTCCCGCAAACCGTGCAGGTGCAGGTGCTGTGCTCCCTGTGTTTTGTGTTTGCTCCTAATTGCTTCAGATTTCTCTGAGAAAACACGATGGTTATTGCAAAATTCTCAAGTAAGCCAGCCTTTAAGTCTTTTGCTGAAGTATACTCCTTTCAACGGGACAAATAGGTTTCGTTTCAAAAAGAATGCATCTGAGGGAAGTTTTCTCTTGGCTGATTGAAATTTCTGCTGAGAATAGGATTCCGCTTTTTCTCCTTTTATGCCTATCTATCTCCACCAAACGCTTCTTATTTTCTGTCTCATTGGTGTATGATTTATGTGATTTAAAGTCACCCCGAAATGATCAGGTATTCTGCGGTAAATTTTGCCTGAGCAAATGGCTCCTTACAAAAAATCTCTGCAAAGCTTTCATTCTAAACAAAACTAGGGCAAAAATGGGACTGCTCTCTCTTTCTAGTTTTAAAGCTAAAATAACTGAGCAGGTGGTAGACTTAAATCTAATAACTTAGCATAATGAACTACATTTTCATGTTATGCGAACAGGGTAGAAGAACCCAGCAAATGAGAGACTGTTTAATTTATAAGAATTCTCACCCTATTCCTCTCACAGACAGTTTGGTCTATAGCAATATCTAGGCAATTTCTGTTTTCCTTTTCTCCTATTCTGGTTTCACACTCAAATACTTTTGAAGCAAGCAGATATCCAAGTGCCCAACTGCGTTATTTTTTTAAAGACAAACATAAATTAAAATGTTGAAAAAAATACCACTGGCACTGTGGTCTCTAGCAGGAAAAAAAAATTAAATTGGTATTAAGAAACAAAAAAATACTCAGCTATGTTTATAGACAAATCTTGCACTCTATTCTGTCAGTACACCAGTATCTTGTTAGACGCATCCTGAGTAAGTGCTGTTTCAAGAAAATAAAAATAAAGAAATCGTTAAAAATGTATTGTATCTGTTCAAATCAAGGCCCTAGTAATCAACTTCAGACCCCCAAGGTCACTTGGCCTGCTTGTGATTACAACAGCAACTTCAGTGCTCAGTATTGTCTGATGGCTGTNAGTAAGTGCTGTTTCAAGAAAATAAAAATAAAGAAATCGTTAAAAATGTATTGTATCTGTTCAAATCAAGGCCCTAGTAATCAACTTCAGACCCCCAAGGTCACTTGGCCTGCTTGTGATTACAACAGCAACTTCAGTGCTCAGTATTGTCCGATGGCTGTGGCAGGTCAATGGAAAAATGTTCTTTAAACACCATAAGCATCTGATTGTGCAATACCTGAATCAGTGTCATTGATTATTCACAGTGCTGGACCGCTCAAAGCTGGGGAAGTAATTAGGGCTTTTTGTGTGGATTATCCACTGAGAAAAGGTCAAATAACTACAAACAGTGCCAGAAAACAGAAGTCACCAAGGACCTCGGCCTCCGTGATCAGTTAAGAAATGCTAAAGCAGGGTTTGATAATGATGTGCTTATGCCAGGTTCTACAGGATTTGATCATTCTGTCATAGAAATCCAATGAAGCATGAGTGATGGCTACTTTTTCCCTTGAAGCTTGCTTCAGGTCCCTGATGCCTGTCAAGCAAGTTTGTCAGTGAAACTTGACTGAGAAGAATTTAAAAGGCAGTTTTTGTTCCAAGGGGAAATGTACATATATATGTATATACGTGTGTGTGTGTAAGTAAAGGACTGCTCAGTCATTTTAGACACATACTTTCTAATTTATGTACAAATACTTGTTTCGTTCCATCTTTTGTCCTCCCTGCTGGAAAATCTGCCTTTGCCAATGGGCCATGCTGCACCCGCTCACAGATCTTTCATCAGAATACACCTCCCCACTCTCCAAATGGGAAGTCTGTACAAAGAACAGCCTTCTGCTAATGACTTTCTCCCTATTGAAATGTGAGAAGCAATAAAAGAAGTCCCCAGTTTTGTAACAGCATTTCCAACGTTTGCTGAGTTTACAGGGGTACTGCTACTTAGCAACACCTTGTAAATTTAATTGCTAAGCCGGGGTGTACAAAGCATTCCAGTTCCATATGGGAGCCATTCCTTACAGACCTCCTTCCCTGGGAGCTCCCAATGCTGTAAATCTCTTCCCCTCCTCCCGTCTCCGAATTGCACTAACACTTTGGATGATTAGGGCTGCAGCAGTGATCAACATTTTCTCCTAGTCATCCCTTTCCATTGATCATTTAAATGAGGGATTATTCTGTTTTCCCATTTTAGCCCATGGATCAATTCTTTAAAATAACAGACAGACGTTAGTTCAGAAAATTGGTACACCAAGAGGAACACATAAAAACACTCTTTGCACAGGGGAAAGTAGCTTTACATTACTTGGGCCAAGGGAAAAAGCCAATGAAAGAGCACACACAACAAAAGGAAACAAACAAAAAAAAATAGTGGTAGCTAACAGTATGCAGATTTGGCCAAGTAAAGGCAGGGTCTTGTAATGCCTGCAGTGAAAACACAGGAAGAAAGAGCAGGATGGTGCTAGTCAAATGGAAGTGATGGGAGCAATTCACAACCCACTGGCTTCTGCTTCACCGTGGATGAGTATTTCAAGTGTGCAATGAACACTTGAGTTTTGCATTTTTAATGGAAATCTTACGGCACTGGCAAAAGAAGTGGAAGACTGACAAACTTTTGTCAGGCTGAGCAGCTGGGCCATATTGTAGGGCTTGGTGGATAAAGAGCATGGAGAGATTAATAGTTCCTCTAGGCTCACCAAGCATCTAAAGGTAGGCATTTGGATATTTAGTATGGTTTTAATCCTTGGACTTATGGTTTTGGCAAAAGAAAAGAAATTGTCCTGGTAGAGACAGCATTCTTAAAGCTAACAACGTGGTCTGTCTTCTTTAAAATGTCTGCTTAAATATTGTTATCTGGAAAATCTCAGTGTGANATCTAAAGGTAGGCATTTGGATATTTAGTATGGTTTTAATCCTTGGACTTATGGTTTTGGCAAAAGAAAAGAAATTGTCCTGGTAGAGACAGCATTCTTAAAGCTAACAACGTGGTCTGTCTTCTTTAAAATGTCTGCTTAAATATTGTTATCTGGAAAATCTCTGTGTGACTTTCATCTTAGGACCCCCATTGGACTCAAATATTAATGATGTGGAATAAACATTTCATTACTACAACTTAAGTTAGGCCCAGTGCTGCCAGGTAGGGCTGCAATCCAATTATTATATTTACATAATAAATTCCACAGGGTGATTAATTTGTCTTTAGCATCCTCAAATTTGTTGTGGTTCTATATTCATCAGAATATTAGATATCAGACCTATGTGTTTTGCAGACCTCTGGAACAATTTTAGTTGGATCTTTTTGTTAGGCGTTTGGTTTCTCTCCTTGCTTTCCACTGAGACTAAGCAGGTAGCTCAGGTACAAAGCAGGAGGAGTGATGAACAGGCAGAAAGCCATAACACACAGAGTCAGCTACAGCTTCTCTTTGCCTCAGAGCATGCAGCACTGTGATGTTCCAGACTTTCTGGTACTCTGCCGCAGAGTTTATAACTTGACCAACTGTTGCTTAGAAAATACATGCTTGGGGGAAAAAAAAAGATAGGAGATAAGAGAGGAGTGAAAGGTAACATTTCAGGTGAAATTCAACCCAGAGTAAAATGCTGTAGGCATCACCTAAGCCTTAAAAGAAGGATTTACTGTAGAAATCATCTATTCACAAGATTTTATTTCCCAACTGTGAAACCCCAGGAAAAAGCAATGCAGAACCTCTGTTGCTGAACTTATCACAAAACAACACTACTATATGCAGAAGGGTGCCAGCACCAGTTTTTGCAGGTATCCAGCTGCAGACAGTTCCTCGAGGCTGAATGGATGCAAAGCAGAGAGGCCCCTGGTCCACACACATTTCCATGGCTCTCGAGGACCAAACACCCCGTGGGACGGTGCGGGAAGGCTTAGACAGCAGTGCTGGGCTGAGCTGCTCGCAGTGGTGCCTGCTGGGCACAGCCTGAAGGAAGGGAGCATTTCACACTCCTCCGCTGCTCGGCGCTTCGCCTGCACTGTGTCCACACACTTGGGCGAGCAACGAATATGGCTTAGAGCAGACTTTCCATTCCAGGGCAAATTTGGAAGCTGTTCTATTCTGCAGTTAATCCTTACTGGGATTAGCAGCCTTATCACTATTTTCCATGTAACCATGACAGGGAGATTTCACTACGGTGCTTTTATCATCCATACACAACGAAGAGAATTTGAGTTCTGGCAGTTGCCATTATTTCAGTCAGTAAAAATAGAAGTATTGCTCAACTATTTCATGAGATTTTTATTTTATTTCCCACTATGACTTATACAGTAAAACTTTATTGTGACATATTGTAACTTAAGGTATATAGCTCTCCTATCAACAGCTGTATTCTGATTTGTAGTCCAATAAGCTTTCTCACTGCAGATTTCATGTGTACAGTTGTGTTGAGGTGTAATATATCACTGCAGCATTTTTAAACTCAGAGCAATAATGTATTCAATTAGGTTGGAAATAAAACATCTAGTTTTCCTTACAATAAATCTTTTACTAAGCCCTCTACATCACATGTTCAACAAGGAAATAATACATGTCATTCAGACTAAGGGTTATTGTAGACTGCTGAGGGAAACATGAAATTCTGGAGGTTTCATCAGTCCTGTGAAATCCTGCAACATGGTAAGTGTACAAATTAGAAAAGGATGTAATATGTGACTAATGACACCTCCTGGGATATTCTTTGAGCCTATATTTACTGTTATGATCAGTAGGCTCATTTAAGCTGCAGGAGTTGAAAAGTAATACTAAAGTCGAGTGAAAACACCTCTGAGTTCATTAGATGTGGTTGTAATTCAAATACAGAAAGCATTTCTTTTCGCCTCTGTCATTCTTCATATTACTGGGAATATAGTGCTTGAGCTCCTAAGAAAATCATTATACATGATCACATATCTACAGTCCCTGCAAAACACGTTTACACCTTGAAATCTGTAGCAGTGCCACAGTCTGAGCAGCACCCTAATTCACCCCAGATGTCTCTTTAAAGGAAATACTGTAGTAGGGCTACTGTTCATAATATTTTCTGAGCACGGCCTTTATTACTTTGAAAGATTTTGATTTTTAAAGTGTCACAGACATCTGCAGTCACTTTTTTTTTTCCCCTGTGGAGGGAAAAGCTATATCACGTGTTTAAATATGAATAGAGATTTTGGTAATATTCACCCCTGGAAATGCCAATTGTTGACTATACATTAACCCCTATCCATCAGCTCATTATATAAGAAGGATTTCATTATATGCAGTCTCTGTGCAGCAGAGCACACACTCGCGTCAGTATTGCATTGGCTATTGCTTCGAGCGCTCTAAAAGAGTGGCATGCCAGAGCTCTTTATCTACACTTCAGTCAGCATTTTGCTGGCTCAGAAGTGTGCCAGATGGTCTGCAGTGTTTGGTGATGCTCGCTTCACAGCCAGGACTGTGGTGAATGAGACTCCACAAGGACGGGTCCCCAAACAACTCTCTCCTGTTCAGATAGGGTGGTGTGGACGAGGGGCTCAGCAGCCGTCCCACGATTGCTGTAAGGAGGGAGACAAGCCAAATTGAACTGTAGGGATCCACAGTACTAGAAGCACCGAGGAGAGCTGAAAACAAAGCATGCTCATAGAGAAGAGTTTTCCCAGGTCCAGAGTTCTACAGACACGCAGGTTTCCCTGGCCAAATTTATACATATGCAAACTCTGACCCATGCTGTCTGTACTTTGGAGACTTATCCCAGAGTCCATAAGGACCATGGTCAAACTCTGGCCATGACAGAATGGTTGGGGCTGGGAGGAATTTCTGGAGATCATCAACCCTCCCGCTTGGAGATGAGTCAGCTGGGACAGGTTCCTCAAGACATTGCCCAATTACGTTTTGATTATCTCCAAAGATGGAAACTCTATGACCCATCTGGGCAACTTCTTCTAGTGCTTGAGCACCCTGAGCTGCCTTCAAGCTGAATAGTCCCAGCTTTCAACCTCTCCCTTTCTGTCAGATACTCCAGTCCTTTAATCATTGTCATGGCCCTTTGCTGAACTTGCTCCAGTATGTCCATGTCTCTTGCATATAGGGGAGCCCAGAGCTGGACGCAGCACTCCAGATGTGGTGTCACCAGTTCTAAGTAGAGGGGAAAATCATCTCCCTCGGTCTGCTGGTTATCACCTTCCTAAAGCAACCCAGGATGCTGTTGGCCTTTGCCACCAGGGCACACTGCTGGCTCATGTTCAGCTTGGTGTCCACAGCGATCCTGAGGTCCTTCTCTGCAAAGCTGCTTTCTGGATAGTTGGCCCCCAAACTATACTCGTGCATGGGATTATTTCTCCCCAGGTGCAGGACTTTGCAGTTCCTCTTGCTGAAGTGAAGGACTTTGCACTTCCCCTCCAGCTGTATCACTTTGTGCCTGGCAGTTCGACCAGTTTTCAGTCAACCTCACTGTCCACTTATCTAGTCTGTACTTCATCAGCTTGTCAGTGAGGATAGTGTGGGAGACAGTGTCAAAAGCCTTCCTAAAGTCCAGATAGACAACATTCTTTGCTCTTCCCTCATCCACTAAGCCAGTCATCTCATCATAGAAGGCTATCAAGTTGGTCAGACATAATTTTGCTTTCATGAATCTATCATAACTACTTCCAATCACCTTCTTGTGCTCACAGGTCAGACTAGAAATATATGGTCCAAGCAGGAGGAAACCTTCCATAGGTCATGTTTTGCCTTGCACCATCTTCTTTGCTGTGTGTTGACATTGCAGCTTTTGGAAAGAAGAGGACAAGAATGTGGGCAACACAGATGCCCTGGTCCACTGGAGCAGCTCACCACCTTCTCCTGAATATAGATGGGGAAGTTAACACGGCATTTATGGCTGCAAGAGACTTTCCCTAGAGAAAAGCTGGTAAGTGGTACCTGTAGAGTAACAGAGACTGTTTTCTACAGTATGTTGTTGTTGGGCTGAAAGCATGGCATGCCCAGTAAATCCTCTGTGTGTGGTGGAGCTTTTGATGAAGCAAGTGGGCACATGGGTGTGGAGGCTGCAGGGTCTGGTTGGCATGGTGGTGTGGGCAACTGTTTAGTGGGATGTGTATTGGCAGAGGTGCACTGCTTTTGGCAGTGGCACCCTTGACTTTGGAACTGTTGAAGTGCTGGAGATGCGTCACTGCAGCCGCTCCACCGAGCTCATCTGCCAACTCTTCCTTCCTCGGTCCCATTCAGCACTGGTTCTTGGAAATTCACTGGTACTTTGTGCTAAAGTGTTCGAAGATGTGTAACTACTAAATAAATATGCTCATACCTCTTGTGTGCATGCTATCACAACTGAGCAACTCAAAGACCAACATGAACATTTTATTTTCTTGGGGTCTTTTTGAAATTCAAGAAAGGATCCAGCCCTGAACACTTCTTGAAGAAAAATCACATTGATGACAATTTGCTGTCAGGTAAGGAAACCAGAAGATTTCTTCCTCACGGTGCCTTTCTTGTATAGTCTATTTAGTCCAAAATAGTACACAGGGACATCCCACAGGAATGAGAGTGCTCATATGCAAAA
This sequence comes from Steatornis caripensis, assembly GCA_013398225.1. NCBI lineage: Eukaryota > Metazoa > Chordata > Aves > Caprimulgiformes > Steatornithidae > Steatornis > Steatornis caripensis. The sequence continues at coordinate 359,694 of VZSC01013290.1, read as the reverse complement.
TTTATGTAAAATTAGTCATTGTTTAAAAATGAAAGCTGTGACTTCTTTGGGACAAAGAAAAAGGAAAGGCACAATATGTATTTAAAGCACATAACATGTTTTTTAATCCTTCCAGCCTCATTTTCTACTGTCTTCTCCCACAATGCCCAGTTAGGCAGCTGTGCAGGGCACTTGCAAAAACAGTGGACTTGATGACTTAATGGACAGCTTAAGTTCTGTGGAAAAAAATTGAAATCATACTTCACAGTTCATTTTTTAATTTGAAAAATTACAGACACATGAAAACCAAATTTAGTCTCCCATTAAGGAATACCAAATTGGAAACTTTCTGCATAGATAAAACGGTGAATACAGTTGCACCAAAATATCATGGAAATAGCTCTTTTTTTTTGTTTTGCAGTGTAACACCTCTCACATAAGTATTTTTAAAGTAAGCTAAGGCTCATGCTTTGAATTTCACAGAGTACAATCCAGTGGGGAAAGACAGGGAGAGGAAACAGTTAGGGAGAGAGGTTGAGCTGACAGTGCAGTTTCTTTGCAGTGACAACCACATGTATTCATAAATATTCTACAAGTGCAGCTTTCAGACTAGTAAATTTAACCGCTACATTAATGCAGCTTGTAAGTTTATAAACTGGACATTTGTGTGTTGTGAATGTCCAGTTCACATTCTGCAGATGATGACAGTAAACGGTTTATATTTTGAAGGCTTTTCTCCTGTAGAGTGCTTTCTAGCTGTAAGACCCCTGTGTTATACAGCAGCTGTGCTTCTTGTATAATACCACAATTCATCAATGACTAATTCCATTGAAAGATGTCACAAATATACTCTTTATGACATATTCCATGCTGTCCATGAATGGGGCAGAATCTTTTCACATCCAAGAACACCAGAAGTCCTATCAGGAGAGCTGCAGAAAAAGTTGTATGCGTTTTACATTCAATGCATTTTATTATTAACACTATAGAGGTTTTAAAATGAAAACGATGAAAATAAATGTTGTAATCAGGACCAATTATGAGCAAAATGATTGCAGCTGACATTCAGAAATGTTATCAAGATCACAAATACCACTACTCAGCACTAAGACTGCTTCCCATAAGTCAATGTTAAAATTAATGGTCATTTGGAGAGCTTAAATATGTTTCAGCAAATGGTGTGGATCTTTCCACTTATTTGGATAAAACAGGGAGAGAATGACAAATGGTATCTTAAAAGGAAGATGACATTGTTAAAGGGCAGACTAGAACTGAAAAAATCTAGAGGCTCTGGAAATGTGTGAAGAGAAAAAGCCAGCTATGCTGGACTTGGTGAGGGCAAATGCTATGATCACCCTACAGAGTACAGGTGTTTTGTATCGAATCTCTTCATCTAGCCTCTGGACTCTGACATTATAATGACAGAAATAAAGAAAAAGTCAAGGACAAAGCAATAAAAAGTAAGAAAGAACTTTCTTCTGGAAATTTCTAATCCGTTGTGAAATCTGATTTGCCCTGTATTGAAACTTCTTTTAATCTTTCACATGAATTACACTCTTGGCTGCAAAACCAGACTTATCCCACTAGCTGTCATGTCAAGGAAGGATTAAGCCTGTGGCAGAGGATGTGGTTTGATTCAGCTTGCCTTCCCTGCAGCTTCTTCTGATGGCAGTTCTGCAGAGCTTTTGCTGAGAACTAAGCCTTCTCATCTCTGGCATACTCATCAAGCAAATGCAATGATAAACGCTCCGAGCACAGCAATGCTCCCCAGTGCAGGTATGCACTATAGGCATTTCTCTCTACAAGCCAAGATGAATTTATCCCTGTGGACAAATGCTTCAAAAAAGCTGTCTACCAAGAGAGCTGGCTCCTTGACTGTTTTCTGCCGGAGTCCAATCCTGTCGATATGCGCCAATCCGACTAATCCAGCAGCAGGTAGCAATGTGGTGGTTGTTAGGTGAAATTATGCTTCTCAGGAAAATGAACTGCATACTACAAAATTCTTTTTTTATCTTTGCATGGATACACCACAATCCTTTGCAGCCTGTTACAACCAAAACCACTGTGGATTTGCTCTTCTAGATGACTTTAGTATGAAGAATAACACCCTGTGAAGTGCGGATACTTCTCCTTTCCATTGTTTCTAACAAAAGGAATCAGTCAAGTGCTTGTTACGGTAACTCAGGAAAACTGCTTTAAAACTTTATCTTTTTACCTCTGACCTCAGCAATTTTAGAGTTCAAGCCAAGTAACTGCAGTCCGTGACTCTGACATCATATTCATAGAACTCTCTCCTTTTCTTTCTGTTCCAAAAGTTCTGCTGCACATCCCATAGTGCTGAGCCTTCAAAGCAAGAGATGAGCCACCTGAGAGAGTATCATGTGTTGAAACGTGAAATTCAACATTTCTCGGTAAGAGTTCCCAAACTACTTCACTTTCTCACTCTGCACTGCATGCATCTGTTCTTAACTGTCTGTCAAGTGTAAGAAAAAAAGATTGTTCAACTTATTTAGTGCCTACAAGTGTGTTTTACAAGTGCAATGGAATAAAGATGCATGGAGCCTGTGAGCCTTCCACTAGGTTTTCCATTTATACATAGGTATGTCAAATATTCCCTAAGTGGGTTGATGAGTTTAATGGCCAAAAACCAGATAACATATTCTAACGCACCTCATCATTTTATATGCTTAAACTGTCAAAATATAGACTTCTCACTGCCTATAATATCTGCAAAAATTCCTTCTGTTACTTAAATGAATATGAAAATATTGCATGCGTACTTCGCCGTCAGCCTCCAGCCTTCAGAGCAGGTCTTACTTCTTTCAAATGGTCCAGGAGGTGGGAAGAAAGAATGTTTGCACCTATGTTGGGACTCGCCCCCCGCCCCGCTTCAACTCTTAATTTTTTCTAAAGCCTCTTTGAAAACCTTTCTGGATTTGATTTATTTTTCATCCCAGTTCCAGATAGATACAGGCAATAAGCAATATGCCCTCTGCTTGCTCCTTTCCAATCTTGTATGCACAGTTATTAATCTTCATAATGTTTCTCAGACAGGCCCTTGTTCCCTAATGACTTCAGGCACACCTTTGGGCATATTAGTAGGCAAATCCCCTAGTGTTTTTCTGGACAGATTTCCCATAGTTTAGTTTATGAAACAAGTTCTGAATGTTTACTTAGGCACTCGTTCAAACTTGGACTTAGATTTTAAAAGTAGCAAGCAATCGCTGCCTTCGATGTTGCGTGGTTTGAGACTCTTTTTGATGCATTTTGAGCACTTAAGATCCTAAGTTTTGCTATAAGTCAATATGTCACTGAAGTTGTCTAAGTCCATTTTTAAAGCGGACCTTTGCTGTGTCAATCATTTAAGCTTAAGATGTGGAGTGAAGCAATGCCTGAATCCTTTTAAAAATGCTACAGAAATTGCACAGAATTTAGATTACTGCATGCCATGTTGCCAGTCTCTAGAGTTCTAATACTTTTGTTTCAGAAAAATGAATAAAAGGAAAATACACTTCATGTAGTATAGTCTCAGCCTACCCAACATGCATTATAACCAAAGCCATATAATTTACAATAATATGTGTTACTAAAATCCCTTGTATCAACACATCAGATGACCATTCCATGAAGTTAGCTAGTTGATTGTATGAATTTGCCTCCTCTGAAGTACAAAATACTTGTCCCTGCCAAAGGCAACGGAAACTGTATCTGATTATTCAAGATGGTTCAATATGGGATGGACAGTCCTCTGTTATACAAGAAGTTTATGGTGTTTATTTAAAGAAGATCAAATGAGTGAAGAGCAATTGCCATGAAAACAAATCCTGTAAGTTTTGCTTCAAAATAATGATTTTGCTTCTAGAAGTATAAGTTGTGCTAAATAAAAACCATATTTGGACAAGATTTTGAAACATAGGTTCTTCTAACTCTACTTAGTAATATGGCACACTGGGTTTTCAACAGTGCAGAACATGCTGTAAAGATCTAGACAAAGCTCTTCTGGACAGTAGAGTCTGGTCTTAGTAATTTAAAAAGAGGTAACCATAAAATTAAAAGTTTACATTTCAAAACTTTTTTGAAGTTATACTTTTTTGTATTAGCTTGTATACACAGAATTTAGAATGTATTGACGACAATTTACTGCCCTTAAAATTCTATTAAGGCAGTATCTTAACAGATAATGGTTTGTGATTTCCTTTGCCCCCAAAATAGAAAAATGACCCTAAATAGATCTGTTTTTTTAAAACTACTACAACATTCGGCTGTTGCATTTCATAGGCATAATGAAGCAGATTTTAAACAAAAATAATAACGCACTTTGCTGGAATATTTCCGTGTGCGCTGTGTCTGAGTAAAATCTGTGCCGTGAACTCAGTGATCAGCAAGGCTTTGCCCAGGAGATGGCAGATTCACAGCTGCTTTGGTGTTTGACACCACTGATCCCTCTCAAAGGCTAAAATGCATCATTAACTGTCTAGGGTATTACTTAGAGCACATTAAATGGCACTAATTTGTGCCATGCAAAAGGTAATAGGGATTTGTTTTATTTGGAATGATCATAAGGCCAAAAGAGAAAACTTCTACTTAAATATATATACATATATATCTCTCACATTTGAGAAAGAGACCTTTGAGTGCATTACGGGAATATACGGTCAGTGCTTGCAGAAGAAAGACAAGAAACTTAATAATATAAAAAACTTTGTCGAAAACACAGAAATTCCTTAATTAACTTGCATGATATGAAGCGTTTCCTATATGCCATTCAAGACTATGGTGGAAATAAGGTGCATAATACGCCCTGTAAAGGGGAACTCTCTGCCATTGTTCTAAGTCCACTTTTTAAGGGTGGGGTCAGTCACAAGAAACAATGAAGGTAATTAAAATGTCATTATATGATCTCAAGCTCTGCGAGAGGCCCTTCCAGACACCAATTTTGCATAGCTGCTACGTCACTTTGTTCCTGGGTTTTTTTTCTGAGCATCTAGTTGGCTCCAGCATCAGAATAGGGTAAATGCTGCAGATAAGATCACAGATATCTTAGATACTGCTATTTATATGCATACTGTGTTGCCTTATTACAGGTAGATATAAGTTCTTGACTAGCCAGTGGGGAAAAAAACCCCAGTATTATTCCTTAGTCCTATTAATTAGAATTAAGGAATTAATTAGTTAAATTTATGAAAGTCTTAACCTCTACAAGAAAGCTTTCTTTCACTATGTTTCATCTGAACATAATTTACTGAACAGTATATTAAGCGATTTAGTATTTGGAAAGAATTTTATAGTTTTCAGACTAACTCTCTCAACTCTCGTCATTGTCAACATTGTGATGCCCTCAGTTGAAACAAGGAAACAGCTGCTACATGGACTTTATTTTAGAATTTACAATTAACTTTTTTACCTCTCCATTCCTGGAGGTGGAATAACACTTTTCCCTGTTACTTCTCAGAGCTTATCTTACTGCTTAGGGTACTTACACTGAAAAGGCTTTTCTCTTGTGAGCCAGAACAGCGTCAGCTGGGCAAGCCAGACTATATCTCATTCAACAAAACATACTGGATCGAAGTCAATATTTAAGGTTTCCTATTAATATTTAGATACCACCCGTACCTTTACTAATTATCAGCTATGCTACCGTGTCCTTTCCCTCCACCCTTTATTGCTCAATAGTCTCCCGCCTTTTGGTTTGTAAGGGAGAGGATGTACTCACGAAGAAAGCTTGTATATGGAAAACATTGTTGAGCAATTTCTTGGGATGCAGTCTTCATTGCACTTACTGAAATGCCAAACCTCCTATTGCCTCAATACTTTGCAGTAGTTCACTTTATTAGGCCCCACCTGGGAAGTGAAAAGGAATACGGTTATTGAGGAAAGCTTGCTTTTACTTGACAGGTTTCAAGTACCAGATCTAATTATCACGCCATAAACTGACAAATTCAAAGGATAATCTTCTGATAAATACTGTGTTAAAGCCAACACACTAAACACATTTTCTCGTGACAATTGGAATGGAAACAATATTTTCCTTGCCATGGGCAGATTAGAACATGGTCAGGCAGAAACTAGAACAGAAACAGGTAGCAATCTTATTATAATTAAAGATAATGCATTCAGCTACAAACATGGAACTGGACAGCAATTCCTGCAGGCAGCTACCGTCCATGACGTGTAATTTTAGCAGAGCTACCTGAGAATATGGAGTTCTTGCTGCTACGCTTTTGTTTGCATGTGTCTATGTATATACCCAATACTGTCTTTGAACACTTTTGGTTTCAACCTCATTAGAAATGAGCAAATGTTTCACAGATACATAAATTATTTAAAAGTTCATGAAAATATGAAGATGAATAGGAGAGGAGATCCCATAGATTTTGCCAAAGAAAAGGCTGAAGTGTGAGCTCAAAAATTGTAAGACCTAAGAGAATCCACACTGAAGACAGCAGGATCTGTCCCAGCCTGCAAAAAACCTCTTTCAGAGCTCGTAGTCAACCACAAGACAAAATCAGTTGGTTTCAGTTTCTGGTGCTCATGGAAGTACTCATCTAGAAAAAAGGTGATATACTCTGTAAAAGAATAGACCAAAGGCTGGCTTTCCCATACACTTGCAAGACCCACATGATCTGGAGTTGCTTGCTTGGTAATCTCTCCTGTCCAGAGGGGCTGCTGGGCTGGCAGGACTTCCCATATCCCTCAGAGAAGGTGTGCTCTTTTGCAAGCAATACCCAGTAACAGGGATATTTCCTGCAATGATAGCAAATCATCATCTTAGCTCAACTTTCCTCTGATTTAGGAACATCTAAATGCCCAGCCTGACACCATTATTTATTCCCTTTTATAGAAAACTGATAGATAAAGCTAGAAAGCTCTGTGATAAAAGCACTGCGCCTATCAGTATATCACCCCACCTCAGCCTTTCAGACAGATATATGACATGAAACATAATAAAAACGCGCGCATCAGATTCTCCTCCTATAGTCTTGCTTTCAGATAAGCCATCTACTAAAGGTTTTACTTTGCTAGTGTGACACAACCAAAAGCAAAATACATATGGAGGAGAGAGACTGAGAGAAAAACCACAGTCTTCTGAGTAATACAATCCTCAGATCTGTTGGTCACGAAGCCACAACACAGGAAATGAACAAATCTTGCTACAGCCTTCCTGAGGTACAGGTGATATAGTCTGACTCTTCTCTGATGCTGATTCCAGGATCAGCTATTATTGTTATGTTACTGAACCTTTTAAACAAAAAGTGGTTTTGAAGGGCTATGCGTGAACATGGTCTCTCTCACCTCATTTCTGGTCTCCCAGTGACCTGATTTTGCTGAAGAACGAGTGAAGGACTTGCTTGCAGGGTTTCTCACCCCAGGGTGTAGGCCATTGTGCAGGACAGTGCTGAGAAGCATTGATGTATTGCGTTTATTTAAGACTGCGATACTACTCTAGTACTGGTGTATCTTTGACTCAGCTCTTTCACATCACTATTGGATGCATCTCTTGATGCATCTCTGTGAAACAATATACCTGTCTGCGAATTGGGGTTGTTAATGTGTAACTCACAAAAGTATCTTAGTTTAATCATATTGTTGGCCAGCAAGGGTTATTTTGGGAAAGCATCAATACCTCTTTAACCACAAGGAACTCACAAGTTTTTGTGTTCAGAGCCATGTCCCATCAGGACAAGAATGTGAAAATTAATTCAGATGACATGCTGTTGGTATGGTGCAAATAAGTAGTGTTCTAACGTATCTCAAAGGCATTTGCATAACTGCAAGGTGCAGGTGTTTCCAAGAATCCCTGGCATGGCTTACGAATGCTGGAGTTTAGCTTCAGGCTTCCTGGCTGAAATACTCTCCTAACACTATGTCAAAAAAAGAAACATATCAGCTCACAGCATAATTGCTAAATCTTACTATATCAGTCAGTGATGACTTTCTGAAGAAGCTACTGATAACTAGGGGGGAGAAAGAAAAATCCCAAGAGAAGGTGATTGTATATATGGATAAGAACTGGCAATCTGATATACTTCAGAAGTCCAAACCCTTTGGATCAAGTCTCTACAGTAAGTTGGCTATGCTTTGAGATGGACAACTCTTTTCCTGTTGCTTGTAGTTGCCATGAATTTACTGGAAGCACTGACTCAGGTTAATTAGTGGTGCCCTGGGTTATTTTTATATTGTTTTATGCATTTGTAGTATCTGCTATTTTTAAAGCACGTATTACTCTTCAGAGTATTTCATTGTAATCCGGCACAACGATTTTTCTGTAAGATATTGAAACCTGAAAAAACTCTTTTCAATATCTTCTTTTGACTTAATTCCAAGCAGACAAATCTATGGATGATAAGCTTTCTTCATATAAGTCAGTTAATCAAGTAATGGATTGGTTATTAACTAATACATGGAGTTGGCTCCACACCTAAATTCCTCAGAGATAATGAAATGATACCTATTAGAATGATTGCACAGCTCTCTGTATCTAAATAGAAAGCAACACTTTTTCTGTCTGTAAGGAGAGCAGGAAAGTGTTAATGTTTTAAATCCCTGACAAATCTCAGTGGAAAACATCTTTGCTGGTTGTGTTTATTCACCACATGGTGCATGCTTCAGAAGGTGCTAAATCAGCAAAACTGCTGAATTTAAAATATCGGGAACATTCATCTGCCTCTGAATTCAGTTATGCTATGTGTAAAGATCCTGAATAGAATCTGATCATGTAACAGCAATGTGGAACTGCATATTAAACATACCTAACCTGTCATTAAAAACCTCTAATTACAGCCATCAGATGAGTCCCTGTGCTGCTACTTGTCATGCTATATCTATATATCATTTTAATAGAAGAAGATAGTATTTCTGATTATGTCGCTTAACGTACAATATATGAAAGTTATGGGCCTGAACCTGTTCCCGTGGAGGTCAATGACAGTTTTGCCATTGTCTTCAATTAGAGCAGGATGTAGTTTTATGACACTAGAGTTTCATTTGCATTAATTAATTTACTTAGTAGGTAATGAAAAACTTGAAAAAACAGCCCTCTGGCCCGTGAGTTTGGCACTTTATTTAATACTTTCATTAGGAATAATTGCATTGATAAACTTTTAAGCAGAAACGGGTAAGATGGATCAGCGTACTAGGCAAAATCAAGCTTACCAGCAGTTGACTGGGAAGCCCTGAGACTGCCTTCCATGCCCTAGTTTTCTTTTATTTGTCAGTGACTAGGTCTCAGATGTTGAATCTTTAATGCTTAGCAGCATAAGATGAAAGCACAACAGTTTCATACTTTATGAATTTATATGCTATATACATCACGGAGACATTTGCTGAGCAGAAACTACAGACCTGGCAGCTGGTTTTCAGGTCAGTAGCCTCACTGGGAATGGCAACGATAGATGGGTGGTGAGGCTGAGGTGGTTCTTCACATCACGGTTGAAGCCAGGAGCTACCTACATGGGAAGATCCATACAGATGTTGCCAAATGCAAACACAATCCTGTGGAAGGAGTCTTACATACTATGTTTTGATTTCTTAAATTAAATATAAGCTATTGATCTCCTTTTAACTTTTTCAGCTTTTTACCTGTTAACAGCATTGATGATGTTAGCATCAGGCTCATGCTGGGGAAAGATAAGAAGCTGCAAAAACAGAGATGGAGGCAGTTCTGCCAAGCGAGCAGGATTGCACTGTGCCAGATGGTGGGGGTGTAGGTTAGTCCCAAAATACACAGTCTGGGACTGATGTCTATACAGAACACTTTCCACAGAAAGGACAGGAATCAAATGATCTTCCAGTGAGCCAGCGACAGCTCAAGGATTTTACGGTGGCTTGTTGGAGGGGCAGCATGAGCCAGTAGTGGATGTACCTGTCTGGGATTTCTGTGATCTCTACATACTTACCCCGTTATCCTGCCAAAACTACTTCTCCTGGGCGCTGCTTCTACAGCCTGGGGTAATAACCCCTCTTTAACTTGTAAGGTTTCTGTTTTGGTTGGGTTTGTAAGTTGCTCAGTTACACAAGTGTCAGCAGCTATAAAGTACCCAGATGAATTGAAAACCCGTCAGTCAGAACTTGAAAACCCATCAGTCTCTGTATTCAGAGCTTTTTATTAAATTAAGAAGAAAAAAAAAGTGAGACAATATTGGCTTGGGGTCTGCTTGCCCCCTTTAGCATATTGCTATGATCGTCTTGGAATACTTTTAGCCAGGCACACTGTAGTTTATGGACACTATTGTAGAAATACTTGCTGAGAAAAGCTATTTTATTAATTGAGTAGTCTCACTGTAAACCATGTGATATCCCAGAAGACACTTTATAAATACAGTGAATTTGCATCAGGAGTTTTTCAAGGTTCTCTGTTTTACAATATAATAACTCACAGTTTAAACTAAACCCATCGAGGTGAAGTTTATCAGTTGAGCACTTTAACATAATGGGATCAAATGCAATTTCTAGTGGAGAAAACAAATGCTTCTTATTTGGCGTGATACTTTACGTATCTATGTATCACTTCAAAGAAAGTAATTGATGATGTTCCCCTTGTAGAGAAAAGGAGTTTGCATGGCAAGAAATGAGCCTATACATCTGCCTCACTTAGACCAGCCCTTTCTATGTGAGCCTGAAGATTTTCATCTACGTTTCCCAGAAACAATGCTGAATTCAGACAGCAAGAACAGCTATTTCATTTGAAATTTTATGATACTTTCCAGATTTGTTGCTGTTTGTGGCAATCACGTAGGAGTAGCAAAAAATAACAACAGAAAATCTAGAAATGCTGCAAGGAAAAACACTGAGTTAAGCACATTAAGACAAAAAATCATTCAAGATGTTTTAAAAAGAAACATGGAGAATTAATGCCTATGCATATGACGTAACATTTAGCTCTTCTGGTTAGCTACACTATAATTTGTAGTATACTCATTTTTTTAGGCTGACGGAAGCACTCTTCTAAAGTGCACTTTGACTTTTTAAGAATAAAAATAACACAGCAGTTCATTTAAACTTTTTTAACTCTTAGCTTACCACTTCACTAATGTTTAGTGGAAGGCTCTCAGTGTGTCTCTTTGAGAAATGCCACTTGTTTAGAAAGTTCTTTGTCTTTATTTCAGTTAAAAGATTGGCAATTCAGAGGCTGCGAGCCAGTACTCCATAGCTTATTGCAGAAATTTTGTTTAGATTTTATTCTGATTTTGATTCAGTTCCACCTAAAACAAAAGTGACTCTTTTATTTCCCCTATGAAGGGAAATGTAGCACTATACAGAAAAGTTTTGCAACTCTGGAAACCCCTTTTTTCCCTGCAAATCTATTGTTACTGCTCCTTCTACAATGTACAGATGAGGGAAGTTTAAAAAGGGGATTGCCCTGCTGCTCACAAAATGCACGATACTAGCAGACAGGCACATTTAAGCTGGTTGTGCCTCAAGGCTTCTGTTAATTATTGCCAAATTTACCTCCAAGTCTCCAAAGTAACAATTTTTGCTTGATTACCCAAGGAAACGTGCACATCTACTGATTTCTCCCTAAAATCTGATTGCTGTATCTGATAGATACAGTCTTCAGATATTATCTTCTTAAAAACTTCTTGAAGAGCAAGTGCTCTTCAAGGAGGACAGAGGGCCAGGTTAGTGACACCACTGTGGAAAAGACTGCCACCCAGGCTCAGCAGGGACCTATTCTGTTTGGCCTGCAGGCTGGTCAAACAGCAGAAGTGTGCCGATAGGCCAAAGAGCACAGCAGTCCCCCCAAACTGGCCACAGAAAATTCTGCCCCTTTCTCACTGATGGAGTTAAGAGGGCAGCGGCTCAGACAATGGAGGGTGTCTTACGGCACGGGGAATAGAAGTGATGGTATGGTAATAGAAAAAGGATATAGGATCTTCATATTGAAATGTATGGAAAAGCATTCTTCACCAATTTTATGATCTATGGTATAGTTTGTTTAAAATAAGACTCAATGCATTCTATCATAGTTAATAAAAGGCTAAAAGAACTACAAAGAACGCTAAATTTAGATCAGAGGTTACCTAGATTTTCTTTTTATTTCATCTATCTTTCACAAAATGACGAAGTTTTGCTTTCACATCTGGAGAATGCAATGGGATGTTTATGCCTGTTTACCACCTCAGAGTTATTAAGACTCTTCATTGTTATTAAGGCTTTTCACTAGATACTGGGATTACATTGGGGGGGTAAAGAAAAGTTTATGTAAGATTTAAATCATTAACTCCAGTCAGAGCTTCCCTCTCCACTTCCTTCCTAAAACCACGCTCAGCAGCAGAAGACCCATCATGGCATCTCTACACATCTTGAAGAGGAGAAACAGGGAGAGGAAGAGTCTTCCTTCCTTTAGTATTTCAATTTAAGCTGTCTAAAACAAGAGGGATAGATACAAACACGAACAAATGGATTCAGTGTGAGCTGAAATCTCACAATTCTTGTTTAGCTAGTTGTGTCCACACTTCATTGGAACTATATGAATGATGAGCAGCAGAGGTCTTCTTTTGTGATACTTGGGAGTTGTCTTTGGCTTGCTTTCACAGACTTTAGCGAGACAAAATGTCCACTGAAATCTCACACCTGTGCCAAAAGCAACTTTCAGGACGTACCAATTTAATCAATCCAGCTGGAAAATCGCCTCAATACAGGATCTTAGTGAAACTCCGAAGCCGGTATCTGATATGAGTTTTCTTAATAAAATTTTTTTAAACGACACACTGAACTTGATGAGATACAGATTTTTTTTGTCTAATAAAATACCGGATAATGCACAATCCTATACAAACTAACGGATGGTCAGGTAAAAAGACATGCTTATGCCAAAATATTTCCCACAGCATGTAATACTTAGAAAACATCAATCAAAGTTATATTTATTATCCTGTAGTTTTGATAATGTAAACACCTATCTTTCTTTCCAGAGGTAATTCAAGTACAAAAATGATGAATTATACTCTCGCTGCTCCTTATTTGGAAAGGTGAAGACTTCAGCATCAAAAGTAACAGTTCTGAAAGCAGAGCAGGTAGTCATGATACGGCGCACAGCAAATGATCTAGGGGACCATTTTTGATCTTTTTCAGTTCAGCAACCAATCTGTGGCGGTATAGCTGGGAAAATATGGAGAGGGAAGGGAATGACTTGTGTTTCTTGACGTGTGTTTTTAAACCTATTGGGAATTGCTATACTCAGGCTGAGGTCTCAAAACATGTTAGGTTTACAGAAAGCAACATTCAGAGCAAGACAGTATCAACCTGGGAAGCACTCCTTAAATGGCAGGTCACCTTCACTAAGAAAAGTATATCAGTTTTGTAACTCAGAACACATAAAACAGTGACACCAAAACTTCCAAGCTATGTAGAAAAAACGCTGCTATAGCAATTTTTCGTAGCTTAAACTGATAAAGAAACAACCACACAGTATTCCAAACTTTTACAGTCTCACTGAGTACATTTTAGTTTCTTTGGTGATGATCAAAGCATCCCATAAATTGAAGAGCATGTTCAGCTCATGCTCAACAGACTGAATTAAATGGGCCGAATTCTAAGTGCAAGCCCATGTTTCCACATCCTAACAAAGTGCAGCCGATGCAACCCAACTGTGCAACCAGTACTTGAAAGCTTCAAAAATTTTGTTTCTGTACAAAATACCTGTAAAAAGGCAAAAAATAGGAAGCTTTCATGGAGATGGATTCTAAGTAGAAGAGGATATACAAAATTTTAAAGAGTTGTTACATGAAGTACTAGCTCTTCTTTATGCTTCAAAGTTAATTTGCAAACTTACTGTCAAAACAACTTCTGTGATGTCCTGAATGTATCTCTGCCCGTGAGGAAATAATTTTAACTCAAGCAGTAGTAGCAAATCCTAACAAACCATTAATGATGTTTTGTCAGAGGGCAAATGGTTCAAAATATGTTTTTCCACTGTTAGAGGCACCGCAGCTTTTCTTCAGTGCAGTGACCACAGTCAAAATGCACAAAGAGTTGCCATGTTTACAGCACTGTCATTCAATAACGTAATTTTCCAATTTTTTTAAATCCAGAAGTTTTTGCGTTTCTTTGTAAAGAAAGCGCTTCTGTAAAGAAAGTCTGTGCTCCTTCCGTTTAACAGCTAAGAGTGCATGCCAGAAATCTTTGCCAACTACTGTTTAATGTAATTAAATAATTAAAAAATATAAATATTCTGGTTATTGAGTAGCTATTTTGTTTTGAATCTGTCAAAAGAAGACAGCCAGCCAACGAGATGAACAGATGAGAACACAAAGTAGCCTCAGCGAGGTCGCTGCTGCCTGTATGAAACAGTGCAGGGAGCAGCGCAGTGAGCATGCACTGTAATGCAATTAATTTTCTATTAAAGGACATGTAGAGAACAAGCAGCAGCTGCACACAGGTCCTGTTTCCTTCTTCTCCTAGAATCTAAGTTTTAAAAGCATGTCTGCAGAAAAGTGGAACATTTCATGGAAAAACACTTCATTTCCCAGTACACTGGATATGTCAGATTTCTTCGGGGGGGTCAAGGCGGTGGTGATGCTGCTCCTGAATGGGAAACTTTATTCTTCCTACAGCTGCGTTACTGTAGGCTCTCTGCAGATTCAGGTAGGCTATTCCTCCTGAATTCCCCATTTTCATAGCTCTTCCAACATAGAAGGACAATAAACGTCTGTGCGTTCCTTGTGGCGTTGCTACCCACACATCAAGAACCCCTGATCTATGGGGCCTGATTAGGCCAAGCAGCTTGTCTGGTTTCGATGAGGCACAAGCTGTGGAATCCTCAGAAACCAGACTGAAAGGGCGCTGAAGCCAGACTTGTTTCAGTGAAGGAGTCTGTTTTGAATTATGCTTCCTATTAGTGGTAGATTTAAAAATTAGGGAACTATGAGTAAATCTGGAACTTAACAAGGCTTAAAATAGACCTGGGTCACAAATCTTGCTAACTGTGTGATGGGCTGGTCTTCAGTGCAACAACAAGGAGGTCTTTAAGGAAAAAAGTAAGTAGAAAAACCAGAGTGACTAGAGTATAGTGGGTGGGAAATAATAAAGGTAAGTTATTTCTTCTCATTTTATGTTCTGAAAGTCAGGGAAAGCTCACACAAATGGTAAACATATGGAATAAATTATCACGAAAAGTGATCTCAAAACAAAGACTACAACAGAGTTCAAGTGACACCCTTGACTCATTTCGGGAACAGAAACGGATGGAGCCATAAAGTCAACACAAAAGAAGTAGGATTATGATTAACCTGAAAAAGGGCAAGCAAATTAGACTACAAGCCATTTCCCCATTCCTTATGGCAGCTTCCCAAGACTGCACATCTGAAATGTGTAATTTAACATAAGCCAAAAAAGCCCTCCCTGCCAACCATGGAAGAATTAATCAAACATATTCTTGTACCAGAAGAGTGGTAGGCACTTATACAAATAAAGAGGCAAGATCTATTTATACAGATATGCATCCAGATGCGTGTGTGTGTTTATTCTGAAATTAGATAACTAACATAAAAATCATTATGCAACATTATACAGGTCAGTTAGTTAACTACTTGAGTTTCAGTCAAGATGGCCGTAAAATCAGGTAATAAAACTGCAATGCTTTGAAAACCCAGATGTATTTGAAATGAGTTGTTCCATGTAATTAAAAGAGATGTGAGAGGTCAGGAGAACAATATAATCTAACACCACATCTACATTGCAGACTTCAGCTGGCACAGCTACATCAAGCAGAAGTACGAAACTGTTTAATATCCGACTGATACAGCTGTACTGCCAGCTGTGCCACAAGCGTTAATATAATTACACTGGTATAAAGGTGAAATTTCATAAATATAACCTCTTTTCCTTGCTGGTTTTTCTACACTGGTATGATACGCAGATGTGCTAACATAACTGCAGCTCTAACACAAACAATTTCTGTAGTAATAACATAGATATAGCCAAAACCACCAAAGTCACAGAAGCACATGCTAAGAGTTTACTTTGACTATTTCTACACTAAACATATTACATCACTGATGTGTTCCAAATACATACGACTAGGGATTTGCGGGAAAAATATATCAAAGCTGCCCCATAAGCAAAACTTTTATGAAGCCAGCCCTTCGAGCGGCTGTGCTGCTCAGGGACAGCATCTCTCCTTACCCCTGCCCACACATCTGTGCTAACAGGCGCCAATACCAACACGCCTGTTCGCACTGCTTCGCTTTCCACTTCTTATTCCACTACGTGCCTTGTGCGTGTGTGGCATTTCCTCCCCTCAAGTTCTCTGGCTTGGTTTTGCCAGCCACAACCCCTGGGACATGGGCACAGCCCCGGCACGAAGCTGGGCTTCAGTATGCCATCGCAAAGCCTGACAGCGGTCACGATGGCAGGTCCGCTGTCTCAGACCCAGCCACCAGTAATGGCAGCAGGCCGAGGGGGAAGAAGGGGACCCAGCAAGGCCTTGCTGAATACCAGGGCTGGCATTCTCTCCCTTACTCCCTCAGCAGCGCTATCCCGCCTGACAACAGGCAATCCAAGGTCAGCAACGTGCTCTGAACGACGGCTCGATAGACAGCTGCAAGAAACGAGGTCCAAAATGTCCCACTCCCGGCACGAACCCACCCGCCCCTCCACCTCCCCGCCCGCCCCTGTGAGAAGAGGGCAGGTCCGCCAGCCCTCCATTTGCGACAGACACGACACTTGGGCGGGACAACCAATGGACCAATCAGAGACCAAGTTCCGGGCATTCTCATCCAATAGTCAACCTCTCGTGGGCTTCGGGGCAGAGGCGAGCAGATGTCTACCTCTGAGCGCCATGTTGGATGCTGGCAAGAGGGATGGGCCTGCACGATGCCCTCACGCAAAATGGCCGCTGGCAGCGGTCACATGGGAGGCGGTCGCGCGCGGCGGGGGCGTTGCTAGGGGGGACACCGGGCAGCGAGCGTAAGCACCGGGGAGGGAACGAAGCGCATGCGCGGCGCCGGAGGGCGGGGGGAGCGAAGAGTTACGGGGCGATCCTCACCTAAGCCCCGCCCCCGCGGCTCGCGGCCGTGCCGTTACGGTCGGGGGGTGGGGCCTTCGCTCCCTCCCTGGCGGG
>VZSC01013290.1:295922-333404 GCA_013398225.1 Steatornis caripensis | reverse complement strand
ATACTGAAGTCCTAAGTTCTGTTCTCATTCCAAGGTAAATCACTTTGTGGAATGTCAGAGAAACTGCATGAACATTCCCTTACATTAAGCCAATGATGAAACTTTGTCTGACAGGAGGGACTGCTCCTTCCATACTCTTCCACAGTGTGGAAGTACAGGCAGTAAAGCAATGATCATAACTTAGATAACTTTGTTGCTTCTTGTCCAGAGGAGCTTAGGATAAGTTACTCATCTCGTGCATCTGGCACATCCTGGAGGGATTTACAATGCTAGATCAGAAGATGGCTTGAGCAAGATATATAACATTCTGTGTAATTGTGAGTAGATAAGAAAAATCAAAAGTAAAGCGTAATTTTCAAGTAAACTGCTTCTTTAGATCATGTGTACATTGAGTCTGTCTTCATATTTTGGGGTTGTGATGAATCAAGCTATAATGTTTCTCTGGACATATGGAAGTAATAGTGTTCCATGATGAGTACAGCGTGTTCTGATTGTGGATACCTAAGCTTGGAGAACTTGTTTTAGAATCTCATGGGAGAATGAAGTCATCCCAGGGATGTCTTCTCTGTAACTGCTGCTGTTTAGAAACAACAAACTTGTCAGGACCTTCTGCATGCTTGCTCTCTTTCTGTCTGTCTCCTTCCCCCCTCTCCTCCAACTCATTATCTACTTATACTGAGAATAAATGAAGCATCTACTTCTGTCCTGTCCCTCCATGGTTGAAAATTCTGCATTATTTCTGCTTTTGAAGTCCAAGCTTTTCCAGAAAAGAACATACTCTGTCAGCAATCTAGTTAGTCCTCAATTTTTCCTATTCGCAGTGTACCATACAGAAGTGGTAATTTTGCTTATGATAATCAACTTGGTTTCTCTTCCGCACACACTCCTTAATTGTGTTATCTCAACATTTGTAGTTGAAAAAAGCTTTGACAGTCAGTCAAAACCTGAGATGGCAGAGTTCTCGGCTAGGTTTTGAGCTTTTCCAAGAAGAAAAGAAGCCCACTGAGTTTAAATGAAGACTTCTGAAGCAAAATTCTGTGATTAATTAGTGTCCAAAGATTACCATGCAAGCATTACTCCTAGTTTATAAATGTGACTAATTCCTGTAAGCTTTCGCATGTTCCTGCCTAGGTAGAACTTTGAAGCTGCTATCTAATTTTTGAAGTAAGTATGTAAAAGTATGAAGGAACAAATATTTAATCAGCCTGTCCCTCCTGGAGTGAAAGGTTGGTCTGTACTGGAAAATCCTGTTGGGTTTCATTGAGAGAAAAACTGTTAACAGCTTTGTGTTTTGCCCTCATTAGTAAAAGTACTGTTTTTTTTTTTTACCTAAGTTATGTTGCTGGTGAGTGTCTTTGGGTGAATGTCTTTTGGGAATTGTGTGGGTCCTCATTTGTCTGCTTGATTGGAAATACCAATCATTGGAATTTATGAAGATGTATAAATTTTCTATGGGTTAGGACAAAGTGTTTCTAGGGGTGCTGGTGTAAGGCATAGAGGCTGTTGGAGGTGTATCTGGAGGATTCATTAATAACACGTTAAGTGCCTTTCCTTCTGTCCTTCTAAAGAAGGAATGCCATGGAACTGAGTGTGGGTCCCTCCCCATGAGAACTGCTTTGGAAAATGTAATGGGGAAGCTTCTCTGTTTTATGGGAGGGGGAACAGTATCATTCTTCAGAATTCTAAAATACTTTAAAAAAATGAAGATTTTTGCTACACTGTGAAGACAGCAATCTAAACATCTAAATAATAATCTGGTAAATTATTTATAAAGAACAACATCTTTGTAGTAGCTATGCTAGTGTTCTCAAAGAGTAACTTTTGACTTAATTTGTTTTCTTGCAGCCTGTAATTTAAAGTGGGATATGCTTCTGTTGGACTTCTGTTGTATAAAGAAAAAAAGCAGGCAGTTAAGGTTTTCAGTTAGGAAATCTGTAGAAAATATTAATTTAACATTGTTTTACAACGTAAACTTTGCACTCAAACATTTGAGTATTTAATTGTCTGTTTTATATTTCTTTATGAAAATGGAACATCTCATCTGATTTGAAACGTTACAGGATTAAAATAGTACTATCTGTATCTATTTGCATGTACTCAGATTGAGCCAAAGTGTGTGTGTGTGTATGGGCCAACAGGCAGGCGCTGTGTGGAGGGGTTTGTTACTTATGTATGCTTTGCATTATTTGACGAATGTTTATTATCCATACAGCTGAGAAATTTAAGTCAACAAGCAGGATTTTTTGGTCATGTTTCTACTTTTCAGTTTTCAAGATAATCATACATTGATTGGTAACTATAAGAAACTTTTAGTTTTCGCAATTGTTTTTGTTAATCGAGAAAACACACTACTGGAGGAGTTACACTCCCCTAAATTCTCAGTCACTGCCTTGTTTTTATCGTATGGAATGGATATTTGCTATATTACAAAGAACCATGCTAACTTTTATGGAATGCTTTAATTCTACAGGACTATATAAATGTATCTTCTGTATAAGAATTAAAAACTAAAGTGCGGGTTAGAGCCTTAGTTTATGATTCTACAAGTGCAGATATGCTTAACTTCAAGTACACGCTTGAGCTCCACTCCTTCGATACGGTTATTGTGCCTACCTAATTGTTTGCAGGATTAAGGCTTTGCATATGAACTTTTAGTCAAGTAGGGAGTTCAGAGGCAATGTGAGAACATATGAAAATACTGTAGCCAGTAAATGACCTATATTAGTAGCTGGGTAGGCGTTACTGGTGCAATAATGAATTACTCAACCATTCTTGTAACTTGAACTTCTGAAATAACATGTCAGTAATACATGCATAAAGGCTATTTCCATGTTTTAGCTTTATCCCTTACTTTAGGTGATGGAAAGTAAATGTTATAGTACTGCAATTTATTAGGACCTATGTGGGATAATTAAGTGAGCAAGAATCAAATGTCACCATAGGATTTGCTGTGCTAAGCATAAATAGATCAGAGAACAAATGTATCCCATTTAGAATCTGAAATGTCTGTTAAGTACACTGTGTGTAGGCTTGAAAATAATTTTCTTAGTTTTTTTCACAGTACTATCAGGACAAAATCATTACAGCAGTATTTATCTTTTTTTGAAGTGTATTTTTTTCTTCTTTATTTAGATGTTGACACATTCATTTCCCAAACGCTAAAAGGAGAAAATCTATCCAAGAAAGCAAAAGAAAAAAAGGAAGTTCTTCTTAAGAAGATAAAAGATGTTAAGGCAAGGTAAGCGAGCTTCGTGGCTTTAATATGTTATAAAGCCGCTTACTGATAACTTAAGTTTTTACAATCTTTTAATAACAATTAAGAATATTAACCATTAAAAATCTGTCCTGATTTTGTCAAATAATCTGCATGGGTTCAAGTCTCTATCTTTCTCAAAGCTCCTGCAATTTATTAAGAAATGGGAACATAAGGATTTATCCCATTTGAATTGCTGTAATATTCTGAACCCCAATGGCAAGCTGGTTGGGTAGATCTTGCCTTCACCTCTGCTTTGGTAGGATTAGTTAAAATACAAGAAATAACAATGCATTGAGAATATGAATGAACTTCCTGTTGCCATGCTCAGCTGGTGTTAAACAGCATAATTCAATGCTGACTTTGCTTACTGTATATTCTGTCATTTAGCTCTGTAATAGAAAATTGAGACATAACTGGAAACTATTTATAGATCATGAGTTCATTTTAGCAGTGTTAAAATAGTGAAGTACTATGACAGACCAAGCGGAGGGCTGTGGTTTGTTTGTTGGTTTTTTTTTTTTTTTTAGTATCAGGTATGATTTGAGACTGTTCTATTGTGTTTCAATTTCAGTCAAACAATTCAGCTAAAGAGATTTGGCTGTAGGTTTTTTTGTGCTACAAAATTTTCTTTGCAAAACCCTTTTCTCCCAACTCTAAATAGGATGTAGTCTAGTACATGCTATTCTTTTCCCACTGTTGTTTCCAAAGTGGTTTTTTTACTGATCACTCCCTTGTGATATCTCCTAAACTTTCCTTTGATGACATGCTCCTGCCTCTGTGGCAACCTGTTTACAATTTCAAAGACAGCACGATCATCTGGCGAGGGCAGCATTCTTTGTATCACACTAACTACAGAGACATGAGATGTGTCCCAGAATCTTGTAATTGAAGGCTTGTGTACCTTTGATTCAGGCTATAAATGCTTAGGGAACTACTTTTCAATTTATTTATTAGGGTTTTTTTTGTGTGTGTGTGTATATATATATATATATTTTAAGGAACCAGGATTTTCTTTCTCTTTTTTCATGCTTTCCCTTCTGGGTTATTGGGACTGTACAGATGACTTGCAGATACAGCACTGCTGACTGTTTTTCTTCAGTCTTATGACTCAACTATGTTTTTTTGGGTGATGAAATATCAAAGGAGGGAACCTGCAGTTACAAGCACAGTTGACAGTCCTGAATCCTTTACTATTCACTTACATGACCCCACGATTTCACGTCTTATTTTAATTTCTAATTCCTTCCTCATCTCCTATAATATTATTCACTGTTAACAGCGTTTTGCTTTTCATGCAGGCTACAAATACATGCACGTTGTAGTCATCTTTGATTTTCACATCCCACATATTGGGCTGTGCCTAACTATTACTGCTGCTTGCCTCGCAGGGTTTCTTAGATCTGGCCTTTTATCTCTGTTTGCATTTCTCAGTTTCTTATCCGTAGGCCTTTCCTTTTTCTCCTGCATGTTACGTGTAAGCATCTCCTTACTGACTAACCTGATACATGCAATACTGGTTACTAACTTACATAAAGACGGTCTTGGCAGCTGCATTTTATTTGCCAGTTATTTCTGGTGAAATCCTCTTCTTTTCACATAAACTCTAGTCCATGCATGCTTCTTGAGATGTCATTTTACGTAAGTCTGTCCTGATTATTTATCTTTATACATCAAACTGTATCCTATGGTTATTTTTGTTTCTGAAATACCAAGATTTAGCTCTGAAGAAACAGTATTTTTTCCCCTCTGGGATGATACAGATTTTTTTCTTAGGCATTAAATAGACATCTTCTTATTTGAAAATGATTTTTTTTGTTTAGGCATGCATTAACTTTTTAATTTCTGCTTAATTATTAATACTTTTTCATTCAGATTTCATAAATGGCTGCAACGAAAATCACTATTTGTGGATTTTTTTTCCTGCTGACCTACTGTGTTATTTTTAAAGTATGCTTAGTGGCTTTTACTTGTGCACAAAACTTTTTGAAATATATTAACATTTGGAAGGTTTACTAAAATTAAAGATGTTTTTGTGTGTTTATACCTTAAGATGCCCGAGTAGATGTAATTCCTAGGAAAGGCTGCTCTGTCTGAATTCGGTTTCGTTCATGTCTTCTTTGAAGTGACTGCGGATTCTCTCAACTGCAAACGCAAAAGAAAAAACACGTAAATATTTTCGCCAAAAATAAAGAGTTAAAAATTATTGAGGAAAACTTGCAGAGCTAAGTTTCAACTACAAAACTCGTTGAAATAGAACTTGTAGTTATTCTACGCCATGTTCTCCTACTGCGGGTTTGCAAGCATGCCTTGCTTTATGTTGTTTCTTCTTCTTTCCGCAGTTATCCTGAAGAATTCCAGGATAAAGGTAAGCCTCGTGCATCCCCCCCCCTTCCCCGCACTGTGCGGTGTTTTAGCCCCCCGGCCGCTTCTGGGTCGGGTGGGCAGGGGCTGCCGCTGCTCGCGGAGCGGGGCCCCTCGAGGCCGAGGGCGCTGGCTCCCCCTGCTGGGCAGAGCGGGGAGAGCGGCCCCCGTGCACAGGACTCGCGGAGCCGTCGCTCCGAGCGAGGTCCCATATCCTTCGTGAAACGCATCTGAGAACGCTTCCTGACGAAAAGATTCGCTTAGAAATATAGTTCTGAATTTAACGTGAATGGAGCCCGTTATGTCTGGCTTAACAATGTCTTAATGTCTTTCGCGTAGCATTGTGAAAGACCGTGAGATGCCCGTTTGTTTTTTTGGGGTTTTTTTTGTTTGGTTTTTTTTTTTCCAGAGGAGGCTTTTAGGAGATAAAATTTTAATAGGGATAACTTATTTCAGGCTTTTTTTTTCCTTAACGTTGCAAAAGCCTTCAATTCCATAGTGATGTTTCTTTAACCTTTTAATAGGAGCATCTAGTGGCAGTATGATATTGGCTTTCGATCCACGCTGAATGGATGTTTTCATAGTGTGGCAGGAGCTCAGAGCTTTAGTTGGAGAGGAGGTGATTTAGTGTGCGAGTAATGAAGACTGAAGTGTGGGTTATCTATTGTCTTCTAGTGGAGTTAAAACAAAGCTGCAGAGTTCAGTTTAGAGAAGACCGAGGAGTTTGTTGCTACAGCGTTCTGTTCTGTAACGAAACCTGGAAGAGCTCTTATTTCCATGATGCTAATTCTTGAGGTCATGACCTATAGCCTGTGGATGCTGGTATGAGGGTCACAGTGCGAGGTCAAAAAAGCCTATGCAAAGCTTCACTTTTTGCAGTGGCTGAAGAACTGTCTGTTTCAGGACAAGGAGGTTCAAATGTGTAGGCTACAGCATGCCTTCTGATAAAGTGAAAATATGTAAGTCATATTAGGCAAGTAACGTTATAACAAGGCACAACAAGTTCATACATTTCTTATCCCTGTTTAAATCAAGTTATGTAGCTGTAGCAGTTCAACTGAAAGAGAAAATACAACTTGAAACTTCCCAAAGGTTGCCAAGATTTTGTAAACTCAAACTATGTGGTTATTTAACAATTATATTAAAATAATTTACTATTTTTTTAATATTGCACTCCTATTGAAGTTAAAGCGTAGTTTACCTCCTCTCCTCAGTGTCCAACATAACTAAGGTGGAAAAGTCAAATGTTATTTTCTTAAGAAAATAACTAACATGAAATTAGGTGGGATGGTTGTTTCATTGCACATGCATCTGACTTTCTGGAGAGCATGTTTCTGAAGATTTAATAACTTTCAAAGATTAACAACTCTCTAATAAACACAAGAGTTATCTACCAAGAGCAGAGTTTACATTTACTGGTTTGCTTTTTTTGAAAGTCAAGAAAATTCCAGTCTATTTACTTTCTTCATTGGCAGTTTGATTCAGAATTTATTTTCCAATTCAACAAATTATTAATAAAGATGAGATTTCATTATCTGCAGCAAAACAGATTATTTAATTGGTATAGTCTGTAATTGTTTCTGTAAACTGGCTCTGATTTCTGTGAAAATTGTATTCAGTCTTATTCTTTTTATTAGAGTGCATTTGATTCTTAAGAAGGATATATGGCTTTTTTTTTCTTCATTCTCATCATATGTCTCTTTGGTGCAGATCATAGCACTATGTACAGATGGTGAAGCTTGCGAATACTGACACTTTAGTTTTCTTTCAGTATTTGTCAATAAAATGAGAGGGCTCTGAAGTTACACCATTGTTTTCTGCTAGTGAGGATAAATGTCTCCAAATGCATGTGCATGAATATGAAAAATTAATGAGAAATTGGAGCCTGCCCTTCTTTGCAGATATTTTTATTTGAGGGAATGTGGTTCAGCAGTATGGGTTATTGGTATAATTTCTAGAGTTCAACAAGTGTGTGCTTAACTTTATTTGGTTGTGTCATTCTTACTTTAGGCCTGTACAAATTAGGTGTGACTCGTGTAGGTGTAGAACAAAGGACCTGCATGGAGGTAAGCAGTCAGATTCTTGGCCAGCTACTAGCGTAACAAAACAGCGGCAGCAGCTGAGTGGGGTCAGCTTTTGTGCCCATTCATACCTCTGTGCGTACCTAGACATTTGAAAAATGAAAAACTTGAGAAAAGATTAAAAACTGAGGCGGCAGTGATGGACAGACATTTTCCTGTTCCTCCCCGCTCCGGAGAAAGAAGAAATATCCTGAAATATAAGGTGAACAAGGAGAATATATTTTAGGAAAAGAGGGATGGAAGCAGAAATGTGGAAACTGCACTGAAATAAACTAGGAAAAATACAAACTACTGTGCATGTTTAAACTTTGTATTTGCTTTTATTTGTTTTGCAGTAGCAGTTACTCCATTTTTTTAATGCAAATAAAATAATTTTGCTGTAGTTGAAATGAAAACTGAAGAATGAGTCGTACTATGTACCATATTGTCATGGTATAGTAATTATCGTACTACATTATTATCATACTGTATCAACTGTTTTCAAGAGTTTTGACCTGTCATCCTTCCAGAGGCATCTGGAAGAATCTTTTGGAGACTGAAAGAAGTGGACTAACACTTTAAAATTTCGTATATTTCCTGTATAACGTAATGAAACTTGACTCTGGTCTCTAAAACAGCAGCTCCTTCAGCTTGTGAGTTGTTCTGCAAGTATGCTTTGTGGACATCAGTTTGTCACTCCACTCTCTTTCATCATTGTGTGTTCTTGAAGTTCCACTGGCTTTGCATGCAGTAACTAGTCAGTTTGACCAAGGTATTGTGTGTGAGCTGTTGTATGGATTTTGGCTGCTAGCATGCAGAATCTTAGGTTCATTAAAGGTAAGGCAAGGAAGGTTAAAAGAAGAATAAAGAGAATATTGAAGAGCATGTGCACAAGTGGAACCAGGCTCCTTAAAACCAAAATCATCCGTGTGCATATCTCTAACTTTCAGAAAGTGCATACATACTTCTTTGCAACCAGGTTGATGAACATGAGGACTTTTTGCATCCTCTTAAAAAGAAGCCTTCTAACGTTGTCTTTCAGGTCAGTAAATATGCTGGCAAATGCATCTTTGTCTACATGCTGAAAAAGTGATGCTTTTTAGGGGAAGTGGGTACATGTGAAAATTCAAGACACGAAATTCATTGTGCAGGAAAATATTTAATTCTCACATGTGATGTGATTTTACACTGACTTTTGTAGTTAAGTGTAATGTTGATTTATGGACAAAGAAAGTGCAGGTTGTTCTTATAACCAAAAATGTACAATGATATTAATATCCAGACCACTAATCTTTCCACAAATTTTATTTTTATTAAGTTAGTAAACTTTTCTTATGTTTATTTTACTCTTAAATTAAGGAACTTGGTGGAAATGTCTTTTTCTCTTAGACGCTGCTACTTTTTTTTTCTTTTAATTTGAAATACTTGGCTCTTCATCTAAGCAGTTTAAGTAAAACCAAAAAGCCATAGTCACACTCAAAGTGACCTGTTCTAGATCTTAGAATTGGGAAGCAACTTGAAAACGAAGATAATTTTCATACAGGTTGGATTCATTTTTTTTAAGACTAGTATTCCACTAAGGATATAAAAGTCTGGACTTTGTCAAAGATTCTGGGTTAATACAGTTTTTGGCATTTCTCTGTTTTGAGATTAATTGAATCAATACCGTGGCTGCCAAAATGTTTAGTTAAAAGAAGCTTGTTTTCAATTTATTCTAAAAATAGTGCTAAACTTGGCAGAAGCACCGTAAGCCCTAGAAACTGTATTTGTGTTTGAAGCTCACTTGCCATCTGTTCTTTGCATTTATTTTAGTAAAATATATATTTTTAATCATTTTTCACCAAAGATTTTGGCTCAGTGTTGAAAGTGAGACACCAAAAGTACTAGCCAAATCGAGTCATAATATGGGAATTTGCAGAACGAGTTCCCCTTAAAGGACTCGGTGCACCTTATATCTGATCTACAGCACACGACTTTGGCACTATTTATGCAGAGAAGTATGATATGACTTGCTAACTACCACTTTTCAGTCTGGTAAAAACTGATGAAGGTCCACTTTCATTTTCATTTCACTGTAGTATAACAGAAGATAAACTTGTGTCTCTAGAGCATTGGTGTTCTTCTCTATGTAATTATTGGGAGCACCTGTAGGAGACCTTTAAATGACTCAGATGTCTCCGGCCCTCGGCAGAGCAGTGAGTGTCTGGAGCCTGAGACATCTGCTTTCTGGAAATAGTAGAGCTGACAGAGTAGCACTATATGCAAAGGCTTTGTATTTTCTGTTTTTCTTATTTGTTTTGGTTTTCTTTCCTGTGTTGTATGGAGGTGATATTTCCTTTTTTGTCTCTGAATGCAGTTTTTCATGAAATGGCAGCGGGTAGGAGTCTTTTTGGACTTGACAAAGGGAGGCAGTAGCTTGTGATCATCAGAGCAGTACGTGGATGGGAGTTCTATGTTTTCAGATACTTGAGCTTTCAGTCAGGAGCAAAAATACATTGCTGGTATTTAACAATAAACGGGAAAGATATGGCTTAGTTGTTACGCAGTCCTTTGAGGATCATCATGACGTATTTCTGGAGAGACCACTCTATCCTGGAAGTCTGGAGAGCTTCATTTTGTTGTCCCTTCCAGCTACATGCAGCTGTTATCTGTGAAGTGTCTGTGCCAAGTGTGATTTCAAGCAGCACAAGATACAGCCGCCAGTGCAGCACAAACTGGTCTTGTTCTGATGATTCACATCAGGATGAGAGGCAACTCAGCAAGTAAAAGTTGTGTTGCTTTTCTTGCTTGAAGCATATTTGCTTACAAACCTAATGCTGTTTCAGTATTGTTTTAACAAATATCTGCTGAAGAATTCCTACTTGACCTTTACAAAACAAGCCATTAAAAACAATCATGTTAACATGACGCTTGAAGACTCTTCAGAAATGAATGTGTCAGAGCAGATTGCATGGTAAAGCATACATTCAGAAAGTGGCTGTCAGAAGAATCCAGTCTTGCAAGATGACTGGTGGAATGGGTCAGTAGCATCTTCTTAAAAAATCAGCTGCAACTATCAAGGGGCTAAGGGTTTCATAACCATGTTCCTGTAGCAGACACCACTGAGAATGAGGCACCTTGGGCCCCTGTGACCCACAGAAGAGACCTCCACTCGCCAGCATCACAACCAAAACCAGATATGAAGCTTTAACAGCTACAGCTACCCCACGAGCAAAGTCTGCAAGGAGAAACTGTACCAGCAGCACACAGTGGATACTGTAAACAAAAACGATGAATGCTTATAGTGGGCGACTCTCTGTTAAAGAGCACTGAGGTGCCCATCTGCTGGCCTGACAGGGAGTCACAAGAGGTATGCTTGCCTTCTGGGAGCTAAGATCCGAGACATTGCTGAGATGGTGACACAACTTGTCAAGAGTACAGACTACAATCTGCTGTTAATCTTTCATGTGGGCGTGAATGACTCCACAAGCCAGAACCTGGGCAGAATCAAAGATGACTATAAAGCCCTCACGGTTCAAGTGAAAAATATTGGTGCCTAAGTTATGTTTTCCTCCATTTACCAGTTGGAAGAAAAGGGGCAGCCAGAAATAGACATAAATTCATATCAACTTCTGGCTACATGGCTGGTGCTGTTGTGAGGGTTTTGGCTTTTATGACAACAGGACATTCTTTGATGACTATAACCTGTTAGGGAGGGATGGAATCCACCTGTCTAGAAAAGCCAAGGGAATCTTTGGCAGCAGGCTGGCCAACTTGATGAGGTGGGCTTTAAACTGAAGGACTTGGGGAGCGGGATCCAAAATGGCATTGTTCATGCCATCACATCCGACAGGGGAATAAGCCAGGCCAGCCAGAGCAGTGACAAATGTTCCTTAGCTGTCTTCCAAGATGAGAACCAGAAGACCAGCCACCTCAAGTGTGTATATGGCTATGGTGGATCCTCTTGCATACCTCCAGGGAAACCCACGTGCTCGATTACCTCTCTGAAGTGCCTGTACACCAATGCATGCAGCATAGGGAATAAACAGGAAGAACTAGAGATCTATGTGCAGTCACAGAGCCATGACCTCATTGTAATTACAGAGACATGGTGGGATAGCTTGCATGACTGGAATGCTGTCATGGATAGCTATGTACTTTTTAGGAAAAACAGGCCAGCAAGGTGAAGTGGTGGAGTTGCTCTTTATGTGGGAGAGCAACTGGAATGTATTGAGCTCTGCATTTGGGTGGATGAGGAATGAATTGAGAGCTTGTGGGTAAGAATTAGGGGGCAGGCTGATATGGGAGACATTGTTGTCAGTGTTTACTACAGGCCACCTGATCAGGAAGAGGAAGTTGACGAGGCCTGCTACAGACAGCTGAAAGTAGCTACATGATCCCAGGACCTGGTTCTCATGGGGGACTTCAACACCCTGATATTTGCTGGAAAGGCAACTTAGCTAGGCATGCACAGTCCAGGAGGTTCCTGCAGACCATTGATGATAACTTTTTGACACAGCTGGTGGAACAGCCAACAAGAAGTGCTGCTGGACATGGTACTATCCAACAAAGAAGGGCTGGTTAGGGATGTGAAGGTTGGGGGCAGCCTTGGCTGCAGTGATCTTGAGATGGTGGAGTTCAAGATCCTGTGTGGAAGAAGCAGGGCAACAAGTAGGATTACAGCTCTGGACTTGAGGAGAGCTAACTCTGACCTCTTCAAAGACCTGCATGGAGGAATCCCATGAGTTTAGGGCTCTAGAAGGTAGGGGAGTCCAAGAGAGCTGGTTAATATTCAAGCACCACTTCCTCCAGGCTCAAGATTGATGCTTCCCTATGAGTAAGAAATCAAGCAAAGGAGGCTGGAGATATGTGTGGATGAGCAAGGAGCTTCTGAAAAAATTCAAATAGAAGAAGGAAGCTTACAGAATGTGGAAAAAGGGACTGGCTGCTTGGGAGGAATATAGGAGTGTTGTCAGAGTATGCAGGGTTGAAACAAGGAAGGCTAAGGCCCCACTTGAAATTAAATCTGGCAAGGGATTTCAAGGACAACAAGAAGGGCTTCTTCAAGTACATCAGTAGCAGAAGAAAGACTAGGGGAAAATGTGGGCCCACTGCTGAATGAGGTGGGTGCCCTGATGGTGGAGGATACAGAGAGGCGGAGTTACCGAATGCTGCCTTCATTTCAGTCTTTGCTGCTAAGGCTGGCCCTCAGGAATCCCACTTCCTGGAGGTAAGAGGGAAAGCCTGGGGAAAGGAAGACTTTCCGTTGGTTGAGGAGGATTGGGTTAGAGATCATTTAGGCAAACTAGACACCCACAAATTCATGGGCCCTGCCAGGATGCACCCATGAGTGCTGAGAGAGCTGGCAGGTCTTATTGCCAAACCACTCTCCATCATCTTTGAACGGTCATGGAGAACAGGAGAGGTACCTGAGGACTGGAGGAAAGCCAGTGTCACTCCAATCTTCAAAAAGGGCAAGGAGGAGGACCCAGTAAACTACAGGTCAGTCAGCCTCACGTCCATCCCTGGAAAGGTGATGGAACAGCTCATTCTGGAAGTCATCTCTAAGCATGTGGAGAAAAAGAAGGCTGTCGGAAGTAGTCAACATGAATTTACCAAGGGGAAATAATCCTTGACCAATGTGGTAGTCTTCTATGATGGCATGACTGGCTGGGTAGACGACGGGAAAGCAGTGGATGCTGTCTACCTTGATTTCAGCAAGGCTTTTGACGCCATCTCCCACAACATCCTGACAGGTAAGCTTAGGAAGTGTGGGTTAGATGAGTGGACAGTGAGGTGGATTGAGAACTGGCTGAATGGCAGAGTTTGGCAGGTTGTGATCAGTGGCATAGAGTCTAGTTGGAGTGACTAGAGGTGTTCAACATATTCATCAATGACCTGGATGAAGGGACAGAGTGTACCATCAGCAAGTTTGCTGATGATACAAAGGTGGGAGGAGTGGCTGACTTGCCAGAAGGCTGCGCTGCCATTCAGCGTGACTTGGACAGGCTGGAGAGTTGGGCGGATAGGAACCTGATGAAGTTCAACAAGGGCAACTGTAGGGTCCTGCACCTGAGGAGGAGCAACCCCATGCACCGGTACAGGTTGGGGGTTGACCTGCTGCAGAGCAGCTCCGCGGAGAAGGACCTGGAAGTGCTGGTGGACAACAGGTTCACCATGAGCCAGCAATGTGCCCTTGTGGCCGAGAAGGCCAGTGGCATCCTGGGATGCATTAAGAAGAATGTGGCCAGCAGGTCGAGGGAGGTGATCCTGCCCCTCCTCTACTCTGCCCTGGTGAGGCCACATCTGGAGTACTGTGTACAGTTCTGGGCTCCCCAGTTCAAGAGAGGCAGGGAACTACTGGAGAGAGTCCAGTGGAGGGCAAAAAACATGATGAGGGGACTGGAGCATGTCTCCTATGAGGAACGGCTGAGAGACGTGGGTCTGTTTAGCCTGCAGAAGAGACTGAGAGGGGATCTGATAAATGCTTGTAAACATCTAAACAGCGGGTGTCAAGAGGATGGGGCCAGACTCTTTTCTGTGATGCCTGGTGACAGGACGAGGGGCAACAGGCACAAACTGGAACACAGGCAGTTCCACCTGAACATAAGGAAGAACTCCTTTACTGTGAGAGTGACAGAGCACTGGAACAGGCTGCCAAGAGAGGTTGTGAAGTCTCCTTCCCTGGAGATACTCAAAACCCACCTAGACATGATCCTGTGCAACCTGCTCTAGGGGCACCTGCTTTAGCAGGGGGATTGGACTAGATGATCTACAGAGGTCCCTTCCAACATCTACCATTCTGTGATCCTTTGCCAACTTGGAAGCAAATATATTTAGTTATTTTTGTGAAAAACTGTGTAGTGAGAATAATGCACTGATCTGCTTGATGGCTTCATCCCAGTCCTTTGTTTGGTGGGCTCTTACTGCAGCAGAGATTGGACAGGAGGAGGTGATTTCAACCTGCTGTGACATGGGACCTTCCAAAATGGCAAGAAGCAGGGTGTGTTGACCTGCATGTCTTTTTGTTTTTGTGAGTTGTATTTCTCTTATACTTGAGCAATTTTAATCTAGACTTTTTTTAGAAATAAATTGAAAGTGTTTAGAGATCTGAGGATGTGAGCTAGCAAGTCTTTTTCAGAGGCATTGGCTGAAACATCTTGTTTGCTCTTTTAGAGTTAGTGGCAGAAGCACTATCTTTACTGCTTAGAATTTCATTACTATATTCACACTATTGCAAAAGAAAATGAATTCTTGGGGGAAAAAAAGAGTCTGGTTTTATTTCTTTTACCTGGATTCTTATAAAGTAATACGGTCTTGTTCATTATATTCAGCTTGTGCCAACTAAATCTGTTGGAAATCTTCAGAACAGGAGGCTAGGACTGAAGTGCAGCCCTTGTTACAATGAGGAGAATTTGTTTTATGCTCCGTTCCTAATGTGGTACATTTACCCTTTGGTATGCATTATTTCCTAAATCAATAAATAAGCTGTAATGAAAAAGGTAGCATTTAATAAGGAAGTACAGTGTATGGGTTTTTCTTACAAATAACGTAAAATACTGATTCTGCTATCAAACCTGTAAGAGGTTAGTTTAAATTGCAGAAACTGGAGAATAGGGTCAGTTCATATACATATTTTTGTTACTGCTGTAACTTTTAACTATCCACTGTTTATTAAACTTTTTTTTTCAACTTCCAGATAAATCATACGGTATTCTGGGGAAACAAGGAACTATATTAATGAGCATCAACTCTTTAATTATCCTCGTGACTACATAACAGGGACACACTGATGTAATTTCTTTGTGCAATAACTTTTGCAAAGAAGTATTTTTAAACTGATCATTAATTTTATGACCACAGAAATGAGATGCAAAATTTATGCTGTTGTCATTGGCACAGGTTCAAGGCACTACTGACATTATGTGTGATTGTAATGGAACGGCTGCCAACTAATGAGTCTATAGACATTTCGTTTGAGCATGCTTTGCTTTTAGATGTCTGATTAGGCAGTAATGCTTTCAATTATGCCTGCAAATTGTATTGGATACATTTACCTGATGCCCATTGTTGCTTTGTAGTTCAGTTTTCTATTACATAAATGCAAGTTGAATGCTTTTCTTTAATTTATTGATGCTTTTCGGGTGTATTTTTAGGTACTTGGCACCTGAAGAGGGGAGCAGTGGCTTGTGCTGCTCAACACTGACTCCTCTGACTGTTCAAGGAGTAACACATGTAGCTTCAAATGCAATTCTATCTAGTCTTCCTCAGTAGGTGGAGTATAAACTGCAGTGCAGCACCTTGATGGAGGAGCATGTGAAGTGGAAAAAGGGCAGAGATTCTTCTGAGTGGGAATGCAGGAGACCCCACAGAATCAACAGGAAGCCTCTCTGTGAACTGTCAGGAGCAATATCCTTGTATATTAATAGCATAAGCTCGTAAGATGTTTTTTAACCTTGCCAGAATTAGAAGGCAAAAACCCAAGGCTGATACTAGCATCTAGTAATTCTTTTATGTAAGCATGTAAAAACTGTGAAAAGTTGCCTGTTAAAGCTCCAGAGCACACTGAGTCAGCTCTCCTATCAAAATGCCTGCAGTTCTTCTGTACAAATTAGGTGATGTAAGGATTGCATTTCAGTGTATAATATAAATTTACAAATACATTTATTTACTCTAAAATAAAAAATGGAAGATTTTTAGTTTAATCTAGTCCTGCAGGGCTGCAGGTTGCTTGTACCTCTATTTAGTGTCTGTGACCTATTCTCCACATTTTTCACATTAAAAAGTGCGGGTACCTAAATGCAGTGTTGTATGACATGGGGTTCATATTTATTCTGATTGTCTTTGTCAGTGAGGGTTTTTTTCTTTTGTGAAAGTCTTCAAGCCTTTATTTAGTATTTAACATCTAGAGAATGCTTTGAAGACTATAAACTCTCTAAAAGCACTGAGCATGTAATTTCTTCATAATATCTTGACTTTTTTTGTTGTTTTTTAAGAGCGTTTTGGACTTGGATACTGTAGACTTAGAAAAAAATAATTGTTTTATTATAAATCTATGTTCAGTGTGCCCATGATTTTTGTTTTTTCAAGTACAGTGTATATAGGGGATAGGTACACGGTGTGCCCTAAATGTGTATGTATTAAAAATCCCCTTGTTTCTAGATCATCTGGCTTTTATATGAATGCAAAGCACAAAGGTTTCCTGACTTTGAAATCCTAAGCATAATTAGAAAATAGTAGTATTGTGACTTAACGGAAGAGCAAGGTAACAGTGCAGCTGTGCAAACTTACCTAAGAAATTGCAACTTCTCTTAAAGAGATTATGTGTTGCTGAGTGCGGCAAAATTCTCTGAAGATGTTCTTTCTACATATGTACTCACCTATTTGTCATCTGCAAGTGCTATTAATTTAGATATACTTAGGTTTACTCTTACTATTCAGCCCATGAATTTTGAGTGCTGGAGTGTGGTGTTTGTGGAAATGTTTTTCTCTAGAAATACAACCTAATATTTTAAACTTATGCTGGCACCTTCATGAAGGTTAAATGATAGTACATTTATGCATAGCTGATAAGAGGCTATTTTTGACCGACAGCCAGGGCTTATATGTATAGTATATGTGTGTGTGTGTATATGTATAGTATATGTGTGTGTGTATATATACACATGTATCCTACACATTCGAGTACAAGTTTAGGGCAGAAAAAGTGGAACAACTTTTGATACTGTATAGGTTGTAAATATCGCACCTGCTCTTTTGATGTGAAGTCTGCCATCTCATAAAGATATGTGTATATATACACACATATATATAGGCAGAGACAGAGAGGCAACTGGTCTCTGGCATGTAAGCGTCAAAGATTATTATGCTGGTTGTAAATATGGCATAATATTTTCTGTTCATGTGCTATCTGCTCTCTTGTTTTCTGTTTGGAGGAAGAGGTGAATTCTGAAGAAGGATAATTTACTTTTGATTGGTTTGACAGGTGTGATGAAATGCAAATATTTTGATCAGATTAACACCATGGCTGGGGTGCTACTGGAAGATGGCCGTGTCAAAAATAGATTGGAGTCAGGTTCAGGTTCAAAGCAGTTGTTATATGGCATGGGAATTGGAAAGGAAGCTTTCCAAGAAGCATACTAAATTAATGAAGGGAAAACCAATTTGGTGCTCAACAATTGTGGGATGTGAAAGAACACCAGCAAAGCAAAAACCAGGCTTTGTTGTCTTATCTGCGTAGAAAGCTTGCTGTTCTTTACTAACAACTATGGTACTTTTTGGGCGTGGGCTCTGATTTTTCCATGATTTTGCATTATTAAATGGGAAGCAGAGGGGTAAAACTCTCAGCCATGGCTGGGCAATCCTACTGGTGAATGCAGTTCATATATCTGTGGAGAATATTATTTTCACTATGCGTAGGGTTTATATTGCATCCTGAAAAAGTAGTTACCCGATACAGTGCTCCAAAACGGAACATACGAATAGAGAAGCATGTGTGCAGGTCTTTGGAAAACTTTCAGCATATGAATATAGCGAAAGGCAATGCTTGAGCAATTTAGCTTTATATGCATTTTAAGAAAATTGAGGGTCATTTGATCTATTGGAGGCATCAACTTTATGATTCTGGTTTGGTGATTTTTATCATATTTAATTATTGGATTTCCTCCTTCACCAAGACTTGATTTTTTTAAAATGAGCAACATAGTTTATGTTATTTTTCTACTTCTACTTCACCTAGACAATATTAAAAAAAATCTGAGAAAAATTACTGAGTTTTGGGAGGGAGAACTTAAATTTTGTCTAATTACATGAAAGCCTTGACTAATATTGATTTCACTTTGCCTTTTCCAGACCTTCACACTTAATGCACTCTGATCAGCATAGTGTGCAGGTTAGCTAATACCGTAATTTTGTATATATTGTAGTAGGGCTCTCAGTTGCGTAAAAAAAATCATCAACAGACTGCTGCATTAAGCCACAGGTTCAGACTGGGTGCTGTCAGAAGGCGATTCCATTTTTAGTTTCGTGGGAGGAATACACCTACACATGCAACATTTGCAAAGTAGTGCCTAATTATGGTGAAGAAAGGTGAAAGTGGGCAGAGGGCGACAAACTGCTGTCAACAGTAGTTTGGCAGTTCCTTGGCGGGAATTTCCTGCAGCTCCTTCCCACGCTTGGACAGGCAGAACTTCGGAGTTTGGCACTGCCCATTTCTCCTCCTGCCAGTGTTTTCCCTTGCCCACCTCTGCTGTGGTGTGTGTTTCTTTCCCCTCAGTGTGAGAAGCTGTCAGCTGTGCAGTGCTGGGAGCAGGTTCATTATATGACAGTGTTTAGGGAAACCGCTCCAGCAACATGTACGTGGCTGGTTAGAAGGTGGCCCTAGAACAGCAGCGCTGGCAGCTGCACTTGAACGTACAAGGTGCTTGTTACGAGTGTCCATGCAAAATGGGATTTTTTTGATTTCAGATAGGAATTGGTACTCTCCTTACTAATGAAATTATTTGTCTTTGCATTCTATCTGTGTTTGTATGATAGACTATTTTAACTTGCAGTGTATTTTTTTACTTTTACAGAACTGGAAGATGAGGAAGAGTCTGAGGGCTCTTTTTCTTCACCTCCTGATAGTGTCTCAATAGCATCTGACCGATATGATAAAGAGGATGAAGCAGCTTCTGATGGTATGTGGCACTGTTTACCTTAGAACGTACTAGATTTGCCAGTTTGCTACAGACTCGTGTAACCGGATCCTCGTGATGAGAATGTTAGTGTTGGAAATCAGATAAACAGAGAAGCATCACAGCTGGACAGTTTTCTTACCTTTACAAGAACCTTTAAAGGAACTGAAGAGCTCTCTCTAGTGGTCCTAGAGCATAGCGAAGCTGTTGCAAATTTACATGTTTTTTTTAAACTCCTGTTTTTTAATAACAAAGCATCTTCTGTAGATGCGTATATTTTTAAAGATAGATCAGTGGCTAAAACAGTGTGAATATTTGTAGTAACAAATTGTTTGTTAATTCAACATTATCAGATTCTTGCTTAATTTTATTGTGCTACTTAATGGCTTACTGTATTATTTATCTAATAAATAATGAAACAGTTTATGTGACTGATATCTTTCTGCAAACTCCATGCAGAATAGGTTCATAAAATATTAAATTAATTATTCCTACAATGTTTTCTTCCATTAAGACAGTCTTTTGTAGAATGCTTTCATTATATAAATTTTAAATTTGCGTTTGCATTTTGAAAAAAAGTCTAGGCTCCATAGCTGTTTTCCATGTTGTTTTATTTTGTATTCATTAAATCTAATGCTAAATGCGACTGTTCTGAAGACATGAACAATTGAATATTTCAACAGTTAACAAGCTTGCTTTAGCATGGTGTCCATATTTTTGAGATTTGTTTATTGTATATGTAATATAAATACCATCTATGGATAATATATGGCAATAAATTAAGTATATGTACAAATAAATTAACGATGTATATTAATTTGTGGCACTAGAAGTTAGATAGACTTACTAGTGAATGATGCTTTCTGACATGATATGATGATCAAACTGTGCAGCTCCATCTCGAAATACAATTGCTGAATGAAAATATGCTTCCTGCAACATAGCACTCCACATTTTATGTTATCCAGATTATTCCCTTTGGAAACATAAATTGCTTTTATGAGGTATAAAATTATGTCTATTGCAGAACAGGGATAAGTCAAGTACATGCATAAGTGATAAACCTTCTAACCACTGATTCAAAATTACACAATTTTTTTTTTATATCCAGAACTCTGTAAAATGTGTAACCATAATAATCACACTTTTTTTTTCTATTGAGCATGTTGCATTTTGGCAATGTGGCCTTCTGTTAAAAAAATAAAACCAAGCTTTTTTGCTTTCTAGTTGAAATGTAATTATCGGTCAAATTGAATATGGCTTTTAGAAAACCCAAGCTAATTTTCCAAACTAGAGATGAATGCAACTTTCCATGTATTATTTTAGCTTAGAAACATAATCTTAACATTATTTCTAATTGTAACTTAATAATACGGTACTGATTGCATAAAGGGTATGTGACAAAATTGTATGACTATTTAATAGGAGATATGATTATAGATTTGTTTCAAAGGAGTTAATCAAGAAATAAGTGATAATGTTCATAAACCTAAATAATGAATGGCTGAAGAATGCTGATGCAAGAGTATATGAAATACTGTATGGGTTTGTAATGATGAGTGATTAATTTTTAGCCTGTTTTGGAAGTTACAATTATGAGAATAGGTATAATAGCTGCACATCGATATCTTGGCTAATTCATTCCTGTTTAGGTAGAAATATAGTGGGTGTGATTCTGTTATGATTTTACCTCACTGGTCTTTCTATGTTTTATGATAAATCCTCTTTAATTGTCTAGTGGGAACACAGCATGAAGAAAAGTTGAGAAAGGGTGTTAGGTTTTGATCTGTAAATACTTTCATTTATTGGAGGAGTGTTTGTTTTCCTCTTTGAATGTCCAGTGTGTCATTCTAAGACCGTTTTGATTTTAACATATATAGTCCATCATTCAAGTCTAGCCATCTAGACCATGTATGAAAACATATGTTTGGAGAATCTTACAGGAGGTGATTGAGGTCCTTGGAGGTGCCATTTGTTTCAGTTCTCATAGGCATGAATGGGTTTGTTGAAGCTTAATACTGTATTTTTGGTTTTTGGCAGTCTGTTAATGTTCAATATTTAAATACTACTCAAGAAGCTGGGTCTGCAAGATAGATGTTTGATCTTGCATGGTTACCAATGTAATTCAGCAGGGCTCTGTGCAGGTGTAAAACCTCATTTGTGTAGTATCAAGGCTCTCAGCATTAACAGAGGGACCTAACTGTAGGTAACCAAATTGAGGTGGTGTTTATTTATATTTTATTTATATTAATATTTTTATGTAAAACTCTTAATATTTTCTGCTAAAAAAACCCCAAAACAGAACAGGCATTTACCTTTATATACTTGAGTTAGACTGCAAGGTTTGTACAACTTCTGAAAGCGTCGCTGTTTGAATTTGCTGTGTTACTGTCAAAATATAATTTGTGAAGGCACCCGCTTGGTAACAGATAAAGAATTAGTGTATTACGTGTACATTACAGTCATTGTAAAATCCTGGAGTTTTTGTGTGACCTTTGTCTAATGGTGTATTAATTACAAGAGAGATAATCCATTTAACAATAAGTATGGGATAACTAAATTAGCACAGGTCACCTAAAGGCCTTTTGTCAAATCTGATTGTTATGTTGTCCTTTTGACTTTTACCTTATGGTAGGCACTAACAAAGTATCTAAACTTTGATGGATTATAAACTCTAAACATGATATGTATTTTTCATAATGCTAATGTAATTTTCTAGGTACTGAAAAGGTCAAACCCTCACGTCTCTGTGTGCATTCTAAGTCTGTCTTTCCTTTTAATATTTCTTTTTCTCTCTTCCTCTGGTTCAAAAGTTCACTCAGTTCCCAAATGGCCACCTAATTTTCCAGTTATTCCCTCAAGCCATATGTGTTTTGGTTTCTTTATGGTTTATTAGGTACTGTAGGAAAGTAGCATAAGTTATATCATCTAATGAAATTCAAGCACACTTCAGTGATGCTTTGACTTGATTGCTGGCAGCAATTAAATCACAACGAAGGAGAATGATGCATAGGCTTACATGTCCAGACACCCTGCAGAAATTGGAAGAGGGATAAAACACAACAAAACCCCCAAATAAAATAACAACCCCAAAAACAAGACAGACAAAACAAAACAGTGCTGCCAGGCACTCGGTTCTTAACTTGATTTTTTTTTTTTTATTGGCTAACAGCCTGATTGATAGCAAAATCATAACTTGGTGTATGCTAACAGGCAGAGTTCACTTGTAGGTTATTGTGAGCTGATAAAGGGTTAGATGGAGTTTTGATTTTCGCATTGGTCCTTGGTGCACCAGATTAATGGAATTTCAATGAGAGACTGGAGTAGTCACAGCTTTGTCAGAAAAACAGATGGAGATTCTATAGCCGTGTCTGCTCATTAATACCAGTTGCCTGAAAGGTGTACTACTTCTCTATACAAAAGACTCAACATAATTGATTTTTGAGCGGGGTATTTTTTCACTTATTGATGACTAGGTTTCTTGCAACTTAAATGACAGGTTTTTGTATAGTACATTATATAACAATGTTATGTCTTGTAAATTCTTACTCTCTTTCCATCTGTATTTTGAAGAATGTGTGTGGTGAAAAATACATACATCTTGATCAGTTAAAACCAAAGCATACTGAAATACTTTGAAATAACAAGGCTTTCTTTAAAGTTGGTAATAAACTTATTTTTGGTTGAGACATTAATGGAGAAAAAGTTCGTGGTTTTCATTTCTAGGTTTCTAGGGATGGTATTAAATATAGATTCAATGCCATGCTGAAACTGTCCTGTTTAACAGTGTAATCTTTTATGATCTCAAAGGATTTTTTTTGACATTAAAATTGTTTGTTTTATGGTATGGTAACTTGATTCCATAGTAGGAAGTGCCATTAGTATTAAAGGAACAAACTTTCTGAGTTTGTAAGTGCTGTGAGTGAACTGACCATTTCTGAAGATATGTCTGTTTAGCTCTGCAGGGAGTATGTGATTGGGTAATTACTGGATCTAAAAGGATCACAGTGAATGCTGTGATAAAATAATTTAGCTCATCATCATTTCTGTGGAAGGTCTAGAAATGTTGCTTTGAGCATGAAAAGAAATACTAAAATGTGTCTGGGGACTTGTATGCTCTTCAGATTATCATATTTGGCTATAGGTTATGAATAAAATATGCTTTTTAGTAGAAAACTGTTCAATAGAGTGAGAATCTCATATTAAAAATTCCCTGTAGTTGAAGTGGAGGAAGGTAGGGCCTAAGCAAGCGAAATAGGACATTTGGAGAACTTTGAGGAGTCAGGATAAATGAAGGGGTTGTGCTTTAACTGTTTTGTCATCAGAGTACAGTCTTGAAAATGAGCAGAATTTGTTGCTCCCTGCAACATGCTTTTCTTGGTATAAGTTTTGCATGAAACAACAGGTTTTAGCACTTTGTTTTCATGCAACTGCTCTGGAAAAGTTCTATACAAGTCTTTGCAGGCTTGAGTCAACTGTTTTACATGACCTATAGTATTTCCTTTGCATGAATATCACATTTTGCATTTTGATTGATCAAGTGAGAAAGAAAAATTGTGTGACTAAATTTTGCATGCTGCTTCTTTTGACGTTTTAAGTCTCAAATACAAGTACTGATTAAGTTTGGTTTTTTTTTTTTTTTCCATTTTCCCTATTTGGTAAGCATAAAGGTTTGAATACTGCCACTGAAGAAGTGTAGAGTTCAGCGTAAGGCCTTATCTTTATGTACACTGCATATACAAGTATTTTCCTGTTTTTTTCAACTACATTCCTACTGAGTTTATTTTTTGAGGCATTATATTAAAACAAAAACTGTTCCATCACTGAGCCTGTTAAGCAGTATTAGCAACTAACTTATTGAAGGTTGAGCATGGAAAATACAGCTAGGATTTTTCTGTCCTCTCTCTCCTTTTGCCCTTCCTCTGCCTCCAGTCTTGTATTGGTTTCCTACTATTTTAGTATCATAATCATGTACCTGGAGAGGATGTTTGGTTGTCTTGGGGATGGCAGCATTAGCAGTTTACCTGAGTTGTTCTAGGAGATGAGTTATTTTCTTTACAGTACTAGGCGCAGAACAGCCATTCAAAGAAGTGAGAAACTCTTTATTTGTATTGTTTTTCTTGTAGGTAGATCTTTTTGAAGGCAGAAAATGCACGTGTTTTCTTATTCCTTGTATCTCTCTAAATATTCAAGCCTGATTAAAAAAAAGCATAGTGAGGGGAGATGAGATCTAGGTTTACTGGAACACCTAGTCTTGGGTGAGAAGAGGTGACTTCTACTTTATGCTTTTATTAGGAGCTGACAGGAGGACAACAGCATCAGTGCCATGGGGAATGGGTAAAGACTGGACTTTGGCATGCCAACGTGGTTTTGAGAGGATGCTAGTTACTGTCAGAATTGTGACTGGGAAATAATGTAATTTATTATTTTGCTATATGTGCGTAATTCAATGTTTTCATCAACAGTTTAGTAGACTTTTGCTGTGTGTGAACAGATGTTGTATGGCAGAGGAAATACTATGTATTGCAATGTATTATGATTCTGCATTTCTGGGACATTTTTGGCTGAAAAGGTAATATGACTGATCAAAAATGTTGCTTTCAGAATACTAAGAAATCATAATTAGCAACTCAATCTCAAGTAGGAAGACTAAAGTCTAGAATTACCAATGTGGTATGCTGAGGCTGTCAGAGGAGGGATGCATCACTAGGGGATTAGGCTGACATTTACAAACAGTTTAGATGTCACCCAGAATACAATCTTTTACAAGCTGATGGAACAGAATGAAAAGTAAAACATGCTAAAGAGGAGCTTAAAATTGTGAAGCATATTTTAAAAATTCAGTCTATGAGGAAATCGGTGCATGTGGGACCATGTGTGCCTAAATTCCCAGATCCTAATCTGTTGGATTAACAGATGAGAAGAGAGTGCTAGCTTTGTTGGAACTGTCAAAAGCTGTAAAGAACATCAACTCCTTGTTGAATAGGAGGGACCTTAAGAGTAAAGTCAGTGTATCACCTTTAGCATGCCTGAGACGTTTCTTGGCAGACATTTGCCTCATCTTTCCTAAAAATCTCTAATGGTTAACTTTAGTCTTCCTGAGGCAGCTTGTCCTGGTGCTGCACTGTACTTGCTAGTAGCGGATACATGCCCTAAACTCTTCTTGTCTGTCTGTAGACGTTTGATTCTGTTCTGTCCATAAAAGACACAATGATGGTGTATTTCCTTTTTTCCCCGCCTTGTTTTCCACTTCTGTCATGAGTATATTTGAAGACTAAGAAGAGTCTTTATAACTTTCCACATATAACTGCTATTGAAGCCTTATGAAAAGAAGAAACAGCTGAAGTGCATGCTTGCTTGCTTGTTTGTAGGATTCATAGCAGTGAATATAGCAGCAATGGGAGAAGAAAAAAGTTAAAAAAAAGTGCATGTGAAATATGCAAAGCTAATCAAATAAAATTTGATTTTAAACCATTTGCACAGAACAGAAGGGATTAATTTCTGATAGGAAGCAGAAGTTTTAAGTGAAATTTTGGCCCCATTAAAGTCAACAGTAAAGTTAAAAATGGCATAATGTAGGTTAACAGTGTGTACAAATTGATGATACTAAAACGTTTGAACTTCTAATTATCATGATGAAAAAATTCCTATTAAACAATAAGCCCCTGTGTTCTTTTAACATTTACCTTGCTCCCATGGGAGAGATGACATGGTTTGTTGCTCATTTTATTTCATCTATGTTGCTTCAGTGACTGAGCAATAACAAAACAGCCACGTATACTGCACCACTATGCAGGACAACATTCACAATAAAAACCAAATAATGATCTGCTTAACCCATTTCTTTTTCATGTTAGATCATAATTTTATTCAAGATATCTAAGAATATTGTGGTAAAAAAAACCACAGAAAGCTGAAGTGCAATAGCTTTTTCTATTTATATTGCTTGTTGGCCTAATGTTTTTCTAGATTGGTTCTTATACATCACAAATAGCTGAAATAAAAAGGAAGAGGGAAGTTGTTTTCCTTCAGCCTCTTTGATATGCGGTAAGCTTTTCAGCTGTGTTTGGGAGGCGGTTAATTATGGATTTGGGACCGTATGAATGCTTTCCTTAGCTGAGTGAGTTTCTACCTTCCAATTTCACTGTAAGTCCTCTTTCTTCCTGCCAAGCAGTAGTGGCAAGTCAGCCTCCATTCTGCTCCTTACTCCTTCCCTCCCAGAAACAGACAGATGC
This sequence comes from Steatornis caripensis, assembly GCA_013398225.1. NCBI lineage: Eukaryota > Metazoa > Chordata > Aves > Caprimulgiformes > Steatornithidae > Steatornis > Steatornis caripensis. Next base: position 306,838 of record VZSC01013290.1, on the reverse strand, counting down.
ATCAACCATAGATGACACCACTGCGTCACGCTACTTCAGTGGCACCTTGAGGTGGGTACTCTTAGTACCTTTCCAGAGGTGAGCCAGTCCAACAGATTGTTGCTGCTCGTCATTCGAGGCAAGAGGCATCTTTTCTTTCCTGATACCTACCAAGCACGACAGGAAGATGAGCGTGCCTTCAGCATACACTATGCAGTAGTCAGTAACATCTCAGGGGAGAACAAACTCTACAAAAACATAATGGTTTGGTTTAGGCTAGATCAGTAATATGTAAAACAATGCTCTGTGTGGTATTTCATGTTTTCCATGTCAAAGATGAGGCATTAGAGTGCCTGGTTAGAGGAACCAACTGAAAAAAAAATTGTAGCCTTGCAATAAAAGTAAGAATTAAGATTAAGTTTGGTGTAGGCTTTTCTTTGAATTGGTGATTAGGAATTTTTGCCCGTATTTAATTTATTGCATGCACTAAAGTGTGTATCAGCACTAATGAACAGAAAAAGATTTTTCCCATATTCCTGTTTTTGTGTTTTAACTGACTAGTACTTTCTGTAGAGGTGCAAAGTGTATCTATAGAGTATAAGTAAGTACAAAAAGGGCCTGTTTTCTGTCAGACGTCATGCAATCCAGGCATTCATTTAGTAGATCTGGGTTTGTTTCCTTTTAAGTAAAAGAGAGGTTGCAGTGGATTAATATTTGTGAATTTTGAGATTAAATTTGAATGGAAAAGTAAAAACTACGTAGTGAGAAGGTTTATTGAAGTGTTTTGGAAAAAAAATTTGTAAATTCTTGTGATATACCCTATATGAGCATGAAAAGAAAAAAAGTGTTGGAAATTAAATCTTTGTGATTCCCACTATATGGGCAAGTTCATTATTGCCCTTCACAAGAAGATGTTGCAGGTATTGTTCACTGCTTAAAAATTTGCAGCAGGAACCATACTTCCTTTGGACATCTGTCACTAGGCGGTACTGCTTTGTTTCCTCGGTAATTCTTCATAGATGTTCTGTTCATAGATGTCTTCATGGATTACTTACAAGAGTAGGACTTAAGAGGAGAGGAGCAGACTAAAAATGCTGAATGCTATTTTTTCTCCAAACTAAAATTATTACTACAGTTTCTAAACTAATATTAGTTAGAGCTTATCACTAGCTATCACAGTATCTACTGCTGGTAGTCAGAAATAGTTTTGGGCCCATTTTGGGCAAGAAATTATGGATGATCCTATACTATAAAATGGAGGAAAACCTCTTCTGGTCTAAACAAGATTTTCCTGTCCACCTTCTAAATATTTACTATATCTACCTGAACACACATTCCTTAACAGAAAGTACATCACAGCCTGATAATAACTTTCCAGTGATATCCTAGTCTTCATATGAAACATCTTTTTCTTGTTCCTCAGCAGTTTAATTTTGTATTTCTGTATGGACATGGGTCATTTATAAATACTCACGATGCATATTAAAAGATGCAGTTAGTTTATTAGGTGCTTCACATATCTGCACTTGTGCCTCACTGCTTTGCATTGAAGAGGTAAGGTGAAAGCATTGGTATCGAAAGAACGTGAATGTGGGCAGAAGGATGTTTAGACTGTATGTGGCTGTGCTGTAAGAAGAAAATGGGATGGTGACAAGTGAAGTGAAGGTGGTCCAAGTCTTTTTGGTAGGTAACAGATGAATTGTTCTTTCTGAAGCATGGATACAGCAAATGGGTCTTATTACAGTTGCTTGGAAAAGAAGTTAATGGAAGAGTTGTCATTGACTTCCAATTACAAAAAAAATTAACCTTGCCCCTTTTCAGGTGGAGCCTAACACATTCTTTTAATTCTGACTGTTTTATGTTTAGTGATTTGAATATGTATGCATGTAAAAGTGGTGGGAGAAAAGTTTGTCTTTTTGATTTCTAGAACAGCTTTTCTTGTATGAAAGTAGGAGTGGACTAATTTTTCTCCCTTTAACAGCTTCTTGAGAAGTTAACTTCAATACTGTATTGTAACAGAAAAATAATTGATGAGACTACCACAAACTTTTTTGATCATAGCTTTTTGGAATATTTTATCAAAATGGTTATTCTGTAATTCTGTGTGTAAAATAACTGCATGTTAAGAGTTGAAAATACTCAAAAGAATGTAGCCGTAACACTGAGAAATGCAGAGATTTTTTTTTTTCCTGTAATTTGTATAGATGACGTTTGGAATTTTAGGTCAAAAATAAAACCTGCAAAATAAAAACTTTGATTTTGCTTGTTAACCACAACATATCTGCAAATTTCATTTGGAAATATGGACTATGTGATACAGGCGACAGAGATGCGTTTAAGTACGTATTGTTTTTTGATATATGGTGTACCTTATTTTTCTGTCTCAGGTTGCTGCAATCTTCCAGTGCTGTCATTCATTTGAGCGAGATTTAGAATGTGGTATAAAAATAATGTGAAAATGCTGTAGTGAGCTGGTGATAATTGATTTACTCCATCACACTGAAATACCTCTTGTTTTCCTCTTCCTCTTCCCTTGGGCAATAATCATGGGATCAAGCTGCCAGTCTGTAGATATAATTTTTCCAGCAGTGCCATCTGGCTCCTTGGCACTGGAAGTTGTATTGGCTTCTTTGCCGTTTCCACTGATTTTTGTCGAATGTTAGTTCGTTGATGTCTTTTGCTAGTGGGTGCTGATTTCCACCCCCCTCAACCCCAAGTGAATATTGTTTTTTATTGGTGTTGTAAGGGACCGCTTATATTGTGTGTGGGGTTTTTGGGTTTTTTTAAATGGAATTTATGACTTAATGTGGAATCTCTTTGAGGAAAAAATAGGATTTATGTATCAGTTGGCTTCTTCTACCCATGTTTAAAATACAGTTTCCCAGGATTTTTGTACTTTTTGAATAGTACTAGCATCATGTCCTCTCACAGATTTTTATAGATATTCAACGTTAATGTAGAATTGATTCCTTTTTATTTTGGGGAACTTTCACTTTTTAAAGAAATTATGGATAAACAATAAGAATTTGTAGGGTCAATGTAACAGATGTAACAAGCTTTTTGTTTTGAAATAACCAGCCAACCAAGCTATCTTTTTTTTTTTTGTCACAGAAGCACAGTTTTATTTTTGCTGTGAACTTTCCTTTAAAAAAAATAGTTCTAGAAATGTTGGCTCAGTAGAACAAACACATCTGAGTTGCTTTATTCTATACAAGCCTTAGATGCATTTCACTGCCATATAAGATATAATGGTGGTATTGATAAAAAGTTAGAAGAGAATGCTCTGTAAACAGTACTGTAATGGAGATGGAAGGCGGGAAGAGAATCCCCTTGATCTAAACTCTTTTTTGTAATTATTATTGTTCTTATTAATTTCTTAATTACTTTTGAAATTTTTATTTCCTCTACTGGTCAGTGGAAAAAAAAAAAAGCCTGAAGAGCTGGGGATCCCAACAAAATATGAAGAACAGAGTTTCAGATAACACATTTTTATTCTGCTTTAGAAAAAAATTGCTTTCAATATTTTAGGTGAATAAAAAAATCCAAAGCCCTTTCTATTATTATGTAGATGAACTCCCTATTAATCAGGGCAGGGCTAACTAATTTAAATCCGTTATATATATTTTTTTTAATTTTGAGCACCGTTTTCAAGTGCTATGTCTCAGATGAATGAATTATACTCATCCCTGGGTGTAAATCTAAATTTTCTTTTGTGTTGAAAGTATTTTCTTAAAGTTGTTCAAGGTAACCTTGTAAACCCTCAAACATGAACAATTGTGTTTAGTTGGCCTATTGGTATATTTTTATATTATTATCCCTAAAAGTAGAAAATAATAAGCACTATTTATTTATCATAGTATTACCCTAGTGTAATGCCTTACTTAATAAAGTACTATTAAACTGGTATTTAAATCAGTATTATTGTGTTTTCCCCAAAGTGGAAAAATTGTCCAGTACTGGAAATAATACGACTAAAAATTTTACATGGGGCAAGGAGGACCTTGGTGAGTTTTTTGTAGCAGTTGGTTTGAATTAAATTTCAAGGATCTCTTGGTGTCTCTTTATAGTAGTCTTTTAAAGACAACGACGACAGACAAGAGTGTCTGAAAGTGGGTCTCCTTATCAGTAACTTAACTCTGATACAAAGTGGGTATTTTTAACATATGAGTTCGGTTGAAAGAATCTATAGAAAGGGCTGTAATATCAAAGTATGGCAAACATAGCTAAATATGCATGATCTATTGTTAATAGTAAAAGTGTAAGTCTTTAGGTTCATCGAATATATTCTCTGATGAAAGATTTTTCAGGGCGTAGGTATATAATGATTTTCTAAAATAGCATCAAATCTTCTTTTTGTTCGTAACTAAATGCGAAGATAAAATGTTGCCGCTAATCAATTGTCTGGGATGCCACCTCATTAAGATTTACGCGATCATCAGAAATGCCCAGAATTGTTTGTTGGCTATATCCTAACTCAAATATATAAAGGGGATACCACAGCATTTTTCTTTAGAATCGCAGGGAGTTCAGTGACCTTTTGTGGCAAATTATGTAGAAAGAAAATATTTATATTCATTTAAAATAACCTCCATGAAGAAATAGTCTCATTACCCTGTTTGATCAATTCCTTGCAGCCTGAGCTGTAGCATGCTGCTATTGCCATTGGTTGATGGAATACACTGAGAAGTGGCTAATGGTGATGGTGCTCATCAGGACAGGGTTCAGCCAGCGGTCAGCAACAAATAATTCAAGACTGTTTCTAAGTTTGTGGCTGGGGGAATTTGCTTCTTGCCCCAAGCCAGCAGCATTGCTGAGCTGGGCTATTTGATTAGAAGAGAAGCATATTTGCTTCTTAGCAACTGCACATTTGCACAACACACAGACCTATACTGCCTCCAAAGGTTTGCCTTTTGTGATGGTGGAATAATACTTTCCTGTTGATTGACAGACAAAAGAGATCTTTGCAATGCAGAAGAGTTTACAATCAATTTTTTCGTTGCCTTTTGTAAACTTATCGGAGGTGCTTCTTAATTTAGCATTGCCTGATGCGGATTTGTGTATGCAGCAAGACTGGCCATGGTTTGAACTCTGACATCTAAGCTGTTACTGCTATGCGTATTTAAAGGACAGATGCACACTTACACTTAATCATTGGTGTGTGCAGCTTTTTTCCCAGCAGGTCTACTTAATGGAAATTATTTTATACTGTATTTTGAAACAAATTCGAATACGTATATTAATATCTCCCATGCAAGAGTGATATTCCTTTTGTAGAAGATAATGATAACGCGAAAGCTGTTCTGTTCTTAATGCTTTTTAAAATATATTAACAGAAGTGCAGCAATGATTGCAATTCTAACAATGCGTGTGCGTGTATAATTTTTGATGTTTCCCACAGGAAGTGAGCCTACAGAAGAAAATGTGTCTAGTCAGTAGAAGGCAAAGGTATTTATAACACTGGTAATCCTTGAAAAAAGACAATTTAGGAAAAAGAAAGCCTGAGATTTACAGTCCTAGGAGGCCAGGGGAAGAAAAAAGCAAACTTTTCTTTTATGGTTTTACAGCTCTTTTCACTCCTGACCTGTATTTTATTGAGGAAGTTTCCATACTGCCATAGTAGAGCAATAAATTGCCGATGTGGTTACTGAAATGTTGCGTGAAATATTAAGTGCAGTTAGTGTTAACGTGGATTTTTGATGCAGATATCTGCTTGCATATTTTCCTAAATAAAAGGTGTCTTTTAGCTTTCGTAACTAAAAACAGTGAGCACTTTCCTAAGTGGATTTTATAGTCTGTTAAAACTGTATCTTTTAACGGATAGGTAGAGTTAGAGCAGGAGCGCACAATAAAAGGACTGTGGGCCTTATTAGCATGGCTAATTTAAGCTTCCAGGAGTTTACTTACTAATAACCATTTCAGTGGCAATTGAGAGCCAAAAGAAGAGAGGATGAAAGCTCTCTGATACTGTGAGGCAATAAGAAACCCCAGATGTCCCTCTTTAAGTCAACATTAAACCTACCAAAGTTTTAAATCCTTTTTCATGTATGAATTCTTTTTTCAGTCAGATGAACAGTTTTAAGTAAGTACCAATAAAAAATTTAGGCTTTTTAGATAATTTTGGGGATGATGGGGGAGTGAGACAAAATAAAAGCGATGAGGGGGAAACAGCGGCTGTTGTGGGGAACAGGTATTTGGGGTGTACATACTGCTGAGCAGGAAGCAAGGCGTAGAAATGGGTGCAACTGTTGTTTTGGAGGCCCTGAAAAGGCTGATTGGTGACTGACTTCATACTCTTCCTTGTTAAATTTGGGGTGTGTGTGTGTGTGTGTATATATATATATATATATATATACACACACACATTTTTAGAAGGGTGTTTTAATGTACTGCTAGAATTTCGCAGTCAGTAGGGAGCGGTGTTAGCTTTGGCTTAATTTCTGAGATGTTCAGAGTTGTGATAGTGTGATAAGGTGGCTGCTTGTTATGTTGCTGAATTGCCAAAGAGGTGCTTACGCCTGGCTGACTTATTTTTGTACCTTGATACCTGTTAAAGTGTTACTTGTGTTCAACACAGATATTATACCTCTTTCAGTAATATATGCACAATGAATTGGTGTTGGGGTTTTTTGTTGTGTTATTTTTATAGCAGAGAACTTTTTGCAAGCACTAGGGTTTTTGAACAGAGTAACTAAAATATGTAGGAATTGCCACATTGCTACTATCTAAATGCAACTATATGCAGGGTAGAATGTAGTAGCTTTTACGGTGGCACTATAAACAATACCCAGCAATTTAAGAGCAGGATATGAGGAATATCTCACCTAATTGAAATGACAAGGGGGATTTTGCATAGGTAGATGCAATTATTCATGTTGGAGGTGGGCCAGAACTCTGGGGTTATTCCCCTCATCTTGCTAATTAGGCTTTCAGTTTCATTAACAGTCATTGAGATATTGAGTGACTGAGTTGTGTATGAACATAACCATAATAAACATAAAGAATTTTTTAGTTATTTTTTATTATTCTTTAGAGGTATCTCTGGGATTATGTTAAGTCTGTATAAAATTATTACAGATAATTTCTGGTTGTGTAGCTCAAGATAGGTAGAAATAGAGATTTAAGATGTTTTAAGATATGCAGAACACTGAATGTATGAAGACTGAAGGCAGCACGGCTATACCTGTTTTTGGGTAGACTGTGTGCCACAATAAGCTGCTACCATGTTTATATTGGTAGCATTTTATTTTCCTTTTGCAAGATAGAATCTACAAGGATTTCAACATTTACAAATGCATATGAGGAGAAGGGAAATTAATCCAGCTTTGTTGTGCTCCCAGGATGTTTTCAGTCTGGGGTAAATTTAACTTTGAACAGGTCTGAGGAATCTATAGTTCTTGTTGTCTTCAAGCCCTAATTTAGAAAATATCACTTAATGTGTATGGCATTGTTAAATTCCCTTATCGCTCTAATACACTGTCATTGGATTTTTTTTTTCTCTCTCTGTTAATTGCCTTTGTCCTTCAGAAACAGACATTTTGAGGGAGTTTTTGTTTGTGTGGGTTTTTTTCCCTTTTTTGGGAGTAATAATGTAATGCAGTGATTCATACCATACTATGTTGGTACCAAATAGCTGCTTGCTGTGTTTTGGAAAGGGCCTTGAGTGTCTGAACCTTAATTAAAACTCTAGACCACTCTTTTTTTCAACTGACTTCTCCTTTTCCAAGTTCTGTGATTAGTGTCTTCTCAGGAATGTCAGGTGGAGAATTTCTTCACTGTATCTGCAGTTAGTGCCGATTCAGGTCTTAAATTAAAAATAGCCTTCAATGAAGAACATCACAAATATAAACCAAGAAGACGAAAATATTGTACAAAATGCAAATCTACTGAGTCAAAATGTTTAAAACCCCCAAAATCATGTTTGAGAAACTGAACAAGCCAAAACAATGGTAATCACCTTAAAATGGAGAATTAAATTGAGTAGCTCAGAACTGGAGTGGTTTAGGTTGTTGTTCGAGTTTCCCCTGCCTTTTAAGAATTCAAACAGAACAATGCTATTCTAAGGTAGCATTATAATAAAGAAGAGTATGGTTACAACATAGCTAGTTATTCTGGTTCCCGCTGCTGTACAGATGAAGCCAGAATTTGCCCTTTTGGTGTGTTACTTACATGATCCTCCTGTAGTTCTTCATGGATCCTTTGGGACCGAGTCAGTTTTCTAGGTCTGATGGCTTTTTCATGTTAGTTTCTTCTTCTGTAAGATTATTCTAAGTAATATACCAGTGATTTGTAAATATTTTGAGCAAAGTTAGCTTTGTGTGTTTTATTTCCCTGCCATACCCAGGAGTAACTTCTTTTGCCAGTATGTTTCATTGGCTAATACATATACTATTGAATAAAATTATGTTAATGAAATAAGAACAAATAGAAGAGTGATTAGTCATTTTATTAATTCAATATACCTCTAATCTCACACAGAAATGGGCTTTGGTAGTGACGTAAAGACACGTACTGCTTTAGATAATGCATGAAGTTGATCCTTTAGTACTTCCCCGTCACTGACAGGCTTCTGTGTAGTGTGCTCTAGTGCAATTTTGTCAAGTGTTTTCCAAGAATTTGTTTTCAAAAGTTTTATTTTTAGAGGATCGCAAGTTCTTGTGAGGAAATCTGGCAGTGCATTAGCATAGCTGTTGTAGATGCAAATACTTTTGTGGGAACCAGTATAAAAAGGAACCTTTATAATGATTAAATTTCTATTTGAAACAATTTTGGTGCCAGTCATAGAATCATTGGCTGCTTGTGGGAGTTCAGTTTATGTTCAAACTGAAGCTGTGATGTAAGTTTTGGGGTTAAAAAATGAAAAAGCTGTGAAAATCGGCTAAGTGCCAATAAATGTGTGTAATATATTCTTCATCTGTCATCTTATTTTCATTGGATCAAGGCAGTTCTAGAATCATGCGCTGTATTTATGTCCTTAATTTGAATGAGTCCATGCTTCAGAGAACTTAATCGGGTTGAAAACAAAAAGTGGAAAAAAGGTTTGGAAACAGGTATGCAAATACACTAGTCGAGGACCTATGTTGTACAGAAGGTGTAGGGACTGGAATTAAATCTGTCATGGCAGTTGAAGTCCACGGAAATCTCTTTCTCTACTAGATACATAACTGTCAACTAAGTAAACGCCAGGTGATTAGGAATACAGCACTATTATTCTGTGCATTACCACTTAGTTATTATTTCTGTATTACTATATTCAGGCTTTAGTAGTCAGCATTCTTTTGTTGTGGTACTTGTTCACCACTGTAGGATACCCACGTTCTTGATGTAGCGAAAGAGGTAGAGTGACAACAGCTCAGTTAAGTCCTTAAACTAAAACCGTTTACTTTTTACAGTTGATATTTTGGTTTTGAGTGACAGTGAGACTTGAAATGTGCATGTTCAAACTGAGGGAAAATCTTGGCTTTGATATCGGTGTATATTGTGAACTACCACCATTTTCAATGAGCTATTCATATGTGTTAGATAACAGCATTTGTACTCAACCTGATTTTATATTTACAAAGGAGAGGAAGAAAAGGCAATATTATTAGCATCAAAAATTGTTTTTATTGGCGAATAATTTCATTTAGATAATCAGTCATCTTACTGTTCACTGTAAGAATCCTCTTTCGTGGTCTTTTCCTCAGTTTTTCTCTGTGAAGCTAATGTATGCTACGGCAGTCACAGAAGAAACTATGCAGTTTTCTGTGAAATGCATGAATCAGTACATATGTGACATCCCAGTCTTATACATGCTGTAACCTTCCCTCCACCCCTTCTCTCTCCCTCCCTCTGACTGCTTACATTACTTTGAAAAAGTGTGTGTGTGTGGGTGAGGCGGGGTAGAATCGCTAAAGTGGCACAGCAGACCAGAAAGTGAAATGTTTTTCCCTGTAAATGTTTCGTGTTTTTTTTTTTTAAAGTAGTGAAACCAACAACATTTCACAGCATTTCTAGAAAGGTGTGAATACTGCTCTGTTATGAAGAGGAGCAGTGGAGGCAAAGTAGCTCTGACTTGTCCAAGATTGCAAAAGGAATCTGGACTACTTCTACATTTTCTAGCTCCTGCTTACATGGTAAGATCTCTCCATTATGTCTCACACTTTCCAGCTTTCTGAAGTTTTTGACAATTTGAAATGGATATTAAAGGGACATAGGGTAAACTTTTTTTTTCTGACCTCAGAACCACATCATTTATTAACAGATGTCATCCTAACGTGTATACAACTTCCATGGCTTTGAGTGTTATTGTAAATGGTAAAAAGACTCTCTTCGGTTGGGTTTAAACTGGTGCCACCTTCTGAAGTACAAGAGGTGTGTATAGTTTTGGATAATGTCTTAATTTTAATAATATTATTTTAATATGAAAATGTTGGTATTCCTGTAACTGTTTAAGAATAGCAGATTCTGCTCTGATTTTTCAATATAACAAAAATAATTTAGATAATACAAGGTATAGGACCCCAGCACGTCCCCCCGACCCCTCTCCAGGAGTTACAGCAGTGCGTTAGACTGCTGATACAGACACTAAAACTGAGTTTTCCCTTACTGGTTCATTTGAGGGCGTTGCCCTTTTTTTTTTTTTTCTTTTATGGAAAAGGTGCTGGTGCAATTTAAAGGCTGGTATATAGGCCATACCAAAAATAGTAAAGTACATTCTGGAGGCAATAGTATAAATGCTTTCTATCTGAAAGATCACAGCTAACTTACATAAACTGGTGGAAAAGTTTATAAAAGTCACTTCTCAACTTGCAAGTGATGGAAGTGATTTGGCTTCACTTTAAAAACAGCAGCCTAAAACTGAGCTGCTTGAGTATTATCATTACTCCAAAGCACCATAATTACCATTAGGAGAGAATTGGTTCCTTTAAAGGAAAAAATAATGAAGGGAAAACTTCTTA
>VZSC01013290.1:228422-290922 GCA_013398225.1 Steatornis caripensis | reverse complement strand
GTCAGTGAGTGGTTAAAGAGTGGGAATAGTTAGATTCCAGAGATGAGATCCTCAGAAGTCCGTTAAGGCTGGGAAAAACCCACCAATCCAGGAGCATGGCAATTCCAATGTATGACTGAGTTTGTAAAGCCACAGTGCTAAACCTACATCTTGTTGCCCTGTGCTGTCCTTTGGAGAAGGGGGAGAAAAAAGTATAAAACCCACCCAAGTCAGATAATGATATAGGCTTAAGGAAAATGTTCTGCCCTTGCCTAGTTTTAACTTCTGCTGATGCTAATGGAAGTTATTCACCTGGTGTTGAGATGATACTGAAGTATTAATTGAAGATTAATACCTAAATCTGTAATTACTTGCTTTAAAATTTGTAATTTATTTGGCTTTTGTCTCTGTTTGTCACGCATGCTGGTTCATTCCACAAATAAATATATATTATCCTGAGTCCTCTTTGAACGATGTCATAGAATCACAGCATAATTGATGTGATTAACACATCAGGCTAGAAATTGAGCTCATTGCCAAAACTGTATGGTGCGGTTGCATGAAATGTCATTGTCAGTATATTGGGAAGATGTTGGGAACTGCTGAGAAGATGTTCAGGAATCTGCAGTTTGGGTCTACCTTTTGGCTAATGACAGTGTTAATCTCTGTATATTTCTACAAGCACAAGTTTAATTGTGCAAAGTACAAGTCTGACAAGTCATCTACATCTTTATATTAAACTGCTTTGCCTTTTTGAAACTAAAACTATCTATAATTCAGCCACTTTATTGAAAGCTGCACACAGGTGTTTGGTGTACTAAGGCACTAAAGTAATTTATGTCTATTAGTCTGACCCTTCTTAACATTAAAACAAAACTATTTTTGTTGTTTTCTTCAAAAAGCTTTCAATATGATGAATCTCCAATAAAACCAAATGCAGTTTCTGATGATTTAAACTGATCTTTTAAAAGATAAATCAGATTCCATGGTTAGCACTGTAATCATCTTGTCATGCTTAGTGTGATTATTCACCTTTTAAAAGTAATAGCAAAGTTTTTCAGGTTCTGGAGTCTTCTGCAGATTCCTGGAATGAAAGAACAGTATATGTATCACATAAAACAGACTGCTGGATGAAGCTTTACATTTAGGATTCCAAACCCCATAGGAAATTATATATTGAACTAGTGTTTAATCCAAATGTACTTTAAAACAGAACAGGTCTTTCAGGATTTAAATTATTTTAGTTAAGGTTTCATTAGAAAATACTGGCAGTATGTCCCTCAATTTGCTTGGCAAATAGTTGTGTCGTTATCTGCCATCCTGCTAATAAACAGTTCAGAGTAAGTTAGGTGTGTGCATTTGAGAGCTGCAACTGTGAAAGTCCGCCCTGTATTTTCAATTTGAAGTGTATGTATTAGTCTGTATTAATCTGAATTTAATGCCAAGTATTCAGTAAAAAAGGTAATTTAAAAAAAATTACTTTGCAATTAAAAATCACTGGTCTTGGGAGAAAGTAGAGGAAAAAGATTGTAATGATTTTCATGGATCAAACTTCTATCTGCTCTTGCATTTGGGTGATGTGTTGGCTACTATGGGTGCGTGCATCTTAAATGGACTGAAATTTTATTTTTAAACTTCCCCCTTTGATTTGGACAGTGCTGAGTGGTGAGAATTTCTGTAAAATCGGGTATGTCCTGTTTTGCGTAGGGAGCAGCTGTAGTTAACATCTTACGAAATACGGTGCTAATAAATACAATTAACATTATTTTAATGGACATTTTTATGTTGCAGCGATCAGTGTAAGCTTTCATAGTGAAGTACAGTTAGTACATATGGTATTGCTGCTGTACTAATTACATTTATTGCTATGGCTTTTGCTCTGTGTTTCAGCCATGCTTTTGTGCGGTGAACTCTTTTGTAGAGGCACACTGATAAAATATATGCTATGAACACAGCAGATGATATTAGAATAAATAAATGTGGAAGTTGGTTATAGCTGTCTGAAAGCCTCTTAGTTATGAAATATGTATCAGTGTTGGTCCCAAGGGTTTTGAGGATAAGCATGGCAAGGGAGTATATGTTCAAAGGAGAGTCTGTTCTGTATGGAGCATTCCAAATCTGTTGATACAAGCTCTGTCACGTACACTGCTTCTTGGTTTTACCATTGTCATTCCTCAAGTGCTCAAAGGTTGCAAACATAAATAGGGTCCTGATGCAGTAGGTACTCCACAAATAATGAAAGCAGGGGTGTGCAATCCAGCATGGTGCTGAGAAATAATGCAGCACTATCATCGCAGCAGTGCCCCCGGGCTAAATACCCTTTCTGAGATGTAGGGCCAGTGCGCATGGGCACAGTAGGCTCTCACAGCCTTGGAGTTACTGCTTTTGAGAACAGAGCTTGTGTCTGCCTGGCACTGGGTGCGAGTGCAGGTGTATCTGAGTTTTGATTCAGAATTGCAGGAGGGTAGCTGATAAGGTGACCGCAGCGCACTCAGTAGGTTATTACTCCTGCAGAGGTAGCTGTGCTGTCCATGAAGCGGTTATCAAACCTGTGCTAGACATTTACTTTAGGTAAATCCAGCCCCAATTTGGGAATAAGACTAGGTATGTGAAGTAAAAGGCTTCTCTGAGGTCTCTATCAGCCCTGGTTTTCTAATTTATTTATTTATATTTTTTCCAGTTGCTTGGCAGGCAATGCCTCTCATGCTGGCTCCTACTGCGGTAGAAGGGCTGGTTCTTTTTAATTGCTGATATGCTTTGGGGCTCAAAGCACTTCTTAAAAATCAAATTAGAAAAATTTGCTAGAGGACTGTACCTGTGGTAGAGTAGAACACTGAAGACTGGGGCCATAACAGAGAAAGGGATATTAAAAATAGAAAAGTAATAGGATACTTTCTGTTGCGCTTCTAGTGAGATATTCAAAGCTGATCAAAGAGAGCACTGAAAGGAGAGGGTAAAGCCAACAAATGTCTTCACGTTTACCTCACTCCCTGGAATGTCATAACATAGGGGACAGGCGATTCCTGATTGACAGGCTGGATGTGGCTCCCGCCAAAACAGCTGATCTGTCTTACAGCTCAGTCCCTGACACCTGTGCAACCCCGATGCCTCAGCCCTCCTGGGCAGATGGCTCGGGGATTTTATTTCTGTGAGTGCAGCTGGCAACCGGAGCTGTGCCCGGTGGAGGTGGCATGCTCACCCAGTTACGAGGGCTGTGTCAGGAACGTGGGGATATGTAGGAATAAAAAGCACACTTGGCTAAGAATCTCTCTGATGTGGAGAGCTGCTAGTGGGTAAAGTGGGTGCACAACATGATCTGGGTAACCCAAGGAGGTCAGTCCTTCATAAATGGAGGAGGCCATTAAACAGAGCAGAATCTCAGGGAGCTGGGACTGAAAACATGGAGGAAGAGGAGATAAAGAAGAAGGGGAAGTGATGAGAGTTTAAAAGTAGGAAGGAGACTAGAAAATGACACTACTGGACATAGGAAAGGCTCAGAGGGAGTAAGACTTGGTGCAGAAGAAAGGGTCTTTCCAGAGATAGGCACTGGTGTCAGAAAAGGCAATGGCTGGAATAGAAAGAAGTGGAGTGGGAAATATGGTTTCCTGCAAGCACATTTTTCTTCCAGCTTCTGTGCAAGAAGTTTCCTGCATTTTTCCAGAGCGATCTCTGTTTGGCAAATCTAGGTGATTATGAGAGTAAACTGATAGGGTCTCTCTAAAAGCAGAATAGAGCAAGATTCTTCTACTGCTGTGTCCAGAACGGCCTCTGTCTCCTCTCCCATCGCCGAGGGGAAATATCTGTCAAAAGTGTACTTCAGATTCTCACTAATGGTGAGAGAGAGGATGGGTCTGAAGAGCCCACTCTTGATGGAGTGTTGGTTGTGGTTGTGGACCATGAAATGGTCAAGTTGGGCTCTAAAAAGAGTGTCCCAGGCTTGGTGGCTTTAAAGCTGTTGCTTAAAAAGGATATGTCTTCTGACTGGAAGGCTGCACACTAACAAACTGGATTTAAGATTAGAAGATACAGTTCCTCTGGGAAGTTGTATTTATACCAAAAAAATTATAGCAGAAACTGGTTTCTTGAATTTCTTGAATTTGTTTCATGTGCTTTCCTTCACCACTGATAGGCAGAGATCTTTCTCATTCTCTCATATACCCCTGCCAGGCTTGATGATACCTTCTGTAGTCAGTGTGCATTGGTTCGTACACTGCCAGGCCCAGCTTCCAGCTTTGGACTTGAGGCCTGTTTCCTGTGCCGTGTGTCTGCTCTCACAACCTGCCATTGCAGCTTACTGCTATTTCCCACCTTGAAGGTTAGAATAGGATTAGAAAATAAGGAGAAATGGGCGCTGGAAGTCAAGCAGGCTAAGGAGAGCCCCACAAGTTCCTGGCTGTTCTCATGCTGCTCTGGGATTGGAAATGCTCTCTTGTCTCAGGAGGGAGGGAAAAAGAACGACTCCTTGGCATCTTGTTATAATACTTCCGTATGTTTCATTCCCAGATGAAGTGAAAACTTTGAATTAGTTGTCTTTAGAAAGTTAGCCACACAAATACATGAAAAAATATGTGCAATATTTAGGAGAACCTGCTGCAGAAATGTCTGTGAGTGTACTCGTTTTGACATGCTTTTGTTATTTTCTGCTTTCTGAGACTTTCTGTTGGGGAAGAAAGTCTGCTTTTTATGTTGTTTTTAATGCTTCAGCAGTGTGGTATTCCTGTGTCTGTTGAGATACTTAATCATGAAAGCAGACCTTCAGACAGACCGGTCGTCTACTCAGTTTATGGCACATGCAGCAAGTGCTACAGCATTGAAAATGTCCTTATTGTACGTGTGGTGTAGAGCTGATTTTATTCAAGTGTAGTAGCTATTGGGTTGGGAGTTAAGGGCATCTGGCAGCTTAGCCTGATATACGTACAGAATTCTCATAGCTTAGCACCAAAAGCAGTAAGGTGGTAGATGATGGCAAGAATTGTAGTCCACTGCGCAAGTGGCTGACCGGTCAACTGTGCTAAAGATAAGTTCAAACATGAAGCTCAACATCAGTGAAAATATAACTATTTTTTTTCTTCAAAGTTGTTTTGTTGAATAATCCTCTAAAAAAATAGTGCAAAAGATTCTGAATTGTAAAGTTTAGTCTTGTGTTGCTCACAGACTTGTTCAATGACAAGGATGTTCTGTGTAGATGGCATTTGAGGATAGTGGGTGAATTATTTTGATCTAGATTTCTCTTTTAAAAAAATGCATGTAATATTTTATTTGTAGAGCATGTCAGGAAGAGCATGCAAACTAACCCAGTATGTTATGTGAAAATTTACGCTGCTAAATAATGCAGGTTAAAAGCTGAGATTGATTTATGTTAGTTTAAAAGTGCAGCAGCTGTGGTGGCCCTAAGCATGTATCAGGTGAGATAGAGATGTGACATTCCATGTTGTTGCAAAAGTGGTATTGTCAAAGGACTGTCTTTATGGATTGTGAATTCAAGGCATGTGTATTGTTACCAAAAAAACGCTGGGGTTGTGGTGGCAGCTTTTTATGGTGAGGGATTGTAGCTGATCAGTATGGAGAACTGTGCAGTTTAGTCTGTGGCTTGTGTATTTTTGGTTTGATAAGTAGTTGCTCTTCTTGTCTGTGCACTTGCTGGTGTGAGAAGCAGGGTTTATACTAAACTTTGCTAGTGAATGCCAGTCACAAGCTTTGAGAGATTTTAGTGTGAACCATTTCTTCCTGTCTAGCGTTTCTTCTTCCTACTGTATCACTGATGCAACTGCTCTCTCTAGTATTGAATAAACGGTCCCCTGTTAGAACAACTGACATCTGGAAGACTCTTCACAGTACTTCACATAGCAATGTTCTGACTCAGCCATTACTTGTCAGAGCTCAAATCGGGGTCATCTCAAGAAATCTGTAATGCCTTTTACATCTAGCAAGAGCTGGCCTGAAAACCTGCTTAATGTTGTCGTTCAAAATGTACATGGTTTCATTAGGCTTATTAAAAGCAATGAAAAATGCAGCAGTATGTAACACTGATAAAGCCTTTTCACCTTGCTATTTCAAATCACGTTTATGGACGATGAATTTAGCTTCCCAGTAGCCCTGGGCAGAGGTATTATCTCCATTTTATGGACAAGAAAACTTGAGTTAGATTCAATGACTTCTCCAAGGTCATATGTAAGCTGATAGAATTGGGGGGAAAAAAATGTACAGACTTCTGGCTTAATTACATGGTAATTTTTTTGAATAAATTCACTGTCTTAGAAAAGATACATCTATGTCTTTGTCTTTAGGGTTTAAAAAATTATTTTCAGGATTAATTTTGCAAAAATTAATCAGTATTTTCCTCAGAAGCATGATTCTCACGACTGAGAATATTAAGAAGAATTCATATCTTTTTCAGTTCATTGCTTACTACAAAAACTTTGCTGTAGTCCACTTTGGCTCTGTTCTCTGCCTTTGTGAAATAAAGCTGCCCTCATTATTTGGCATTCTTACATTTGCATATGTACAAGAGGGAACAGCTGCTTTCTGCAGGGATTTTGTGTACTCATTCATATTCCCACAGTGGTGGCCTTGTTCTGAAGCACACTGCTACCCTGTGGAAAAGCAGAAGAATACATGGACAATATAAAAGTCAGTCTGTTATTAAACATTTGGAAGTACAGCCGTAAAGGGAAAAAAATAAGCACAGAGTCAGATTTTAAAATCTAAAGCAAGTGCCGTGTAATGATGTGTAGAAGTCTCTTCTTCTTAGAGCTGCTGGAAAGTTCTGGGGAAAAAATTCTTTTTAAAAGGAATTTTGCAGTCCTCAAGTTTTTGAAAACTTGAAAACAAATCTACTATTATTAATAAGAATGTTTTGTGTTTAAAAAAAAATTGGTAGTGCTTATTTCTCATTTGAACGTGATCTTGGCCTACATAATAAATAGCCGTTCCCATATTCATAGACAGAAAATTATGTGCCTTTATATTGATATAAACTTGAGATTTCCAAGTATGATCCAGGCAACAGTTCAGTGCCCAATGATTTGTGAATAGCTAGCTAGCCAGTCACAGGAGTTTGGCCCTTCCTGTTTTTTTTGTAACACTTTTACTGTGTATTTTCTAATGCCTCAACTTAGGTTTTAAAGTTATTTTAAAATATATGAAAAATTGTATGACAAAACCAGGTTAATTCTCTCGATGAACCGAATGACTTAAAATACCTAATCCACGTTGGAGGTAAAGAGAACCAAAGCTCTAGCCAAAGATGTAAGAACACACTAAGGAATATAATTTGCACACATTGTGTAAAAATGCAACATCTTAGTGAGTTTTGAGAACTTTGCTTTTCAGTTTTTTAGAAAAAAGCAAATACATTCACTTTGCATTTGTCTTTAAAATTTTGAAGCATTTTAAAGTTACTTTGAGGAACAACTTAGAGTCCAAGAATATGCAATTTTATCCCAAAATATTAAGACACATATACATGAGCTTGTGAAAACCTCTGCAGTTAGAATGGAAAGTGTTAGAATGTGATAGTCACAACTGGACCAACCATTTAAAATAATACAATGCAGATATGATTCTGAAGCATTTGCCTCCTTGCTGGATTTTTTTTTTCTTGCTATTTTGCCACCTTCTACTGTTGGTCGCCTTGTTTTAATAGTAGCAGGTAGTATTAAAATATTTTCAAGAGGGAGGAAAGCACTTACAGAATTATTAATATTCTGCTTATGGATATCTGAAAAAAAAAAGAAGGTCACAGTCTGACCTAGAGACCTTCGCAGTGTCCTTTAAACAAGCATTAATCATACCTAGTGCATCAAATCATCATGTGCAAGATAACATTAGTGACCTCTCCAACTGAGAATAACAAATGACTCTTAATTTTCCTTTCTGTACATGACAGTAGTGTTGACAACCTCTATGTGTATTTTTTTGCCCTGTACCTAATCAACTGATCATTCTGAACACAAAATTTTCCTTGAAGTACATCTTTTCACTCCTATTTCTGCATGATAGGAACCTGTGTAGAGAACGTGTAATGGATCAGTCATCGTATATACATGTTTATTTCTGTCAGGATGTCTAAAAGCGAAGTTGTTTCTGCATCTTTTGTGCTGATGAAATGACATACTGAACAAGGGGAATTGGATTCCGTTGACTGGTTAAAATACGTAGTATTTATAAAGCTGTGCTTCAAAATGTGGGTCGAAGTACACTGTGCTACAGCATTCTCAGGGAAAATGCGTATTGCCTGAAACGTTTTGGATAATGTCACATGAAAAACCTGAAGTAATCCACGCATCTTCTGCATTACCTGTATGAAAATTGCTTAAAAGTCCTAAAGGAGGCATTACTAGTTGTAACTGGAGTTGTGATGTGCTCAGAGATATGTCTTTATATGCAGTTAGAGAGTCAGAGTAAGTATTTTAGAGCTAAACTGAAGACTTAATTGCCTGTCAGCTGCTGAAAAGGTCTTGTTAAACCAATTATAACCCTATAATGCCTTAGTCTCTATTCTGCGATAGCCAACACTGCAGCTACAGGATACTGGAGGAGTCCATAGGATCAATGTGCATTCAAGGGTTAACAGCAACCTTAGGCAATATTTCGTGACTGTTACTGCCTTCACAGAAATTGCCTCAGGGTTTCAGCATTCTGGCCTGTCTGTCTTGCCATTGCTCCACCACCTGCAGTCGATAGCTCCAGCTGGTTTCCTTCATCCTCCATTTCTGCAGCCTGGCCTTAAGCATGAGCAGCGGTCGCCTGGCTGAGCCCTGAACAGACTTGCAACTTGTTGGCAATCCTGATACTCATTCAGCCCTTCACTGTGGATTTGGAGGCAAAAGCAATGTGCCATTTGTTGGCACCTTGGGGTGCTGCAGATCAGAAGCCTGGTCTTACTTCGTCTTTCACTGGTGGTGCCAACTGTTAGTCTGGCTCCCCAGATGTTTTCCTGACTGCATTTCACTGAATGGCAGTGGGACAGAGTTCACAGAAGTCTGATATATTTTAAGATTTTGCCACAGCTGCAGACTTTCTCAGTGGCATTTGTTTACTCGTTTGTTCTTTTTGGCACTCGCGTCATTTAGAGACCAAATCAGCAGCCTCTGCTGCTAGTTGCTAAATCTGAATGGTTCATAGGAGAATGCATAGAAGTAGAGGAGGATATCAGATTAAATCTCAGAAGACTAAGCACTCTGAATTACTGTGTAACATCTTTTTCAAAAGTCATAATGGGTGGCTAAATAAACTCTGCGTGTTTTAGCTGTTTTGCTGGAAGCTTCCAGGAAAACCCTCTGAGTGGTGGTTTCAACTTCCATCCACTGCTCAGTCAAGACTAAGTGCAGTTGGGCTTTTTCAACCAGTCAGCTAGTAAAATTGTCAGCAGGGTAAAGTGCAACCTTCTTATTTGATCGTATAGGCAATGTCTAAGATACTCATCATGTTCACATCAGTTGCAAAAGGTGTCTTTGTCATGCTTGCTCTTTTCATCAATTGCTTGGGGTATTGCAAATTAGGGATGATTAGACACTCTTCCCATAATCCATAAATATTGAAGCTACATTTGAACTGTAACATTTCTGTTTTGCTGAAGTTGCCTGTGAGGTTTTTGCCAGAGGTTTAAAATTCCTAAGCCAGATCATTTTCTGTATTACAGAAATCTTTTTGAAAAGTATTTTATGCAACAGCTTCCAGCTCAGTGGGCTTCAATTTATGGACTTCTGAATAACAGAAGAAAGATTAATAGATCTGAGCCATTATGTAATTTATAATCCTTCACATACTTACAAAATCCCTTTTTTCCTAATAAGCTTAAATCCTAGTATGCTTTTTAACCAGTAATATTCAGGCTTCATCCTTTTTTGATTACTTGCTTCAAGGGAAGATCTTGATTTTTAGTTCAAAAATTTTTTTTCTCTGAATTTGAGTTTCTGATTTGCTATAGCTCCTCCAGAACTTGCAGAGAGAACGTTTTATGTGCTACACTCTCTTCTGTTGTAGGATAGTAACTGTGCCCTACATCTCCTCTTCTCCTTCTCAACCTGAAAAGGACACCACAAATTACACAGACGTGAAGTTCGATATTTGCCCCTGAGACCACAGCTAGCTTCAGGTGGTTAGTCAAATCCCTGATGTTTAGAAGACTAATTGCTTCTTAAGGTGGAAGAGAGAGTGCCAGAAGATTGGTGTGTCATAGGGGTTTTTTTTTGTTTTGTTTTTCTTGAAATGTGCTGACTTGTTTTCTGCTGCAGCTCGCCTCTTTCACCCTTCAAATGGTGGTGTTCAACAGTGACACCTTTCTGCGTTTAATAACGAAATGATAAACTTCAGGTTGTTCTGTATTATACTACATGTCTTCAGTCATGTTTTTTGGTGTTCAAAACGGACAGTGTCTCAACAGTGAAATGTAAGAGACCGGTGCTGATTTTTGGGTTGTCCATCTGCTTAACAAGATTCTGTCGTGTTAATCTAAATCCCTCTGTTGGTCTTTGCTTTAATGGCCTTCAGTGTTAAAGTTTATCATTGCCCCTTCAAGTTAGTGTTCCTACTATAGTTTTTATTTTTTTTCCTGTGGATCTATTTCAAATTATAAATCAAGCACATCAAGTTTGTGACGTATGCTGTGACTATACCGGGTAAATACGTCAGTGTTGTGTGCTCTGCCAGTTGTGTTCAAGTGCATTCCTGAATCTAGGTTGCATCTCTAGAGCTAGCTGGGTAATTTAGGCTCTGTAGCCTAGTAATTAGTCTGTCAGCCAAACCAGCATATTTCAGTTTCTGTTCTGAGCATCAGTTTCTCTGATTTCTCTCTTAATGATTGTTTTCTTTTTCTAAACAAACAACCCCCCGCCTTGATCTGCGGAGCGTTTTTTACACTCTTTCTGTAGATCAAGGACTGCTGTTATGAAAGCTTAAGAATTAAGCAGTTGCGCTATTCTAACACTGAGATTTAATTCTGTGTGGACATTACAGTTGCTGTGCCCTGTGCAGATAATATGATATCATGCTTCTCTGAAATGAGTTACCAACAATCATAAGAACTATGACGTGATTGATCACGTGAATTAACTTTTTGAGTGTTTCTACTTTATTTGTCCTTAAACATAGGTTTTTAGATTTGTACCTTTAAAAATATTTTGAGATGTACTCCTTTAAGTTGTTAGTTTAGTTGCAGAATCTATCTTTTGCTGTTGTATACAATGGCAAATTAAGGACAAATACCTTTATAGACCTGAATGATCTGTGTGAATTTAGTGTGTAGCTAAGAGTACTGTGTACATTAATTCTTCTCAATTGTTTAGAAAATTATGCTTTGATTAAAATTTACCTCTTGTAGGGGTAGAAGTCTCCAAATGGAGAAAAATCTTGAAGGACCACACCAGTTTTTATTGTAAAAAAGTCAGCTTAGAGCTACAGAGGTGTATGTAGATGGAACTAAATATTTTTGTTTCTGTTGTAATTAAACATTACTATTTTTTTCTTTCTCACTATAGACTTCATGGTGACCTTTTTTCTTTTTGTGTAATCTTAATTTAGTGCTACTGCTTCAGCTCATTTCTTTGAATAAAGGGTGCTAATTTACTTGTATTTACACAGATGGCCATCCCATTTTTTCACTTAGTAATATGCTACAACATTCTTTGCTATTTTTCCTGTTTCTATAGAAATTTCCTGTTCAAAAACCATCTTTGCGTGACCTCATCATTATAATAATTTTTAACCATATTAATAAAAAAAAAGTCAGGAGCGTACCTTTTGAGGCCATAAAATACGACAGTAGATGCTGCCTCCAAGAAGTATTTAAATGGCAAAGTGATAATATGTGTGAGGGGATCTTTCTGAGACTATTTGTAAACTTTTGATTTCTAAATGTTGCCTTCAGGCTTGGTAAGAAAAGCTCAGTGTTTGTAAAGATTATCCTGACAGCAATATTCTGGGTCAATTGTCAAGACATGTTTAGCATGGGGGAATGTATTAATCTGCTATAGCCACCACTGTAAGTGGTTGGAATAAATAGAGGGCTCAAGCAGATGAAGAGGGATTAACTGTGTAAATTGAGCAAACTCTTCAATCACTAAACCAGTGATTTTACAAAGGATTAGTCTGCTTTTACAAATATTGATTACTGATTTGTTACTTGGAATGAAGATGATATAACTTGTGCAGTTGCTGTGTAGTATGCTGTGTGAAGTGTACATCATTCATATTAATGGGATTGTCATAGGCATTACAGAAACTGACAGATTTATTACAGCAGCGCCGTTAGCATTGTCATAGTTAAGGTTGTGTCAGCATTTCCATTAAAAGTCCCATTTTCTTTTTTTGGTGTTCATAGATCAACTTTAAAGTTTGCTCCATTGAAATTTGGCAATACCAGTTTATAGCTTTGACACAATTACTCTCTTCGTACACTTTTTTTAAAAGATAACTGAATCAATGCATTTTAAATTAGAAGCAAATACTGCATGTAATTTAAAAAAATGTGTGCAGGTTTGAATTCTGTGTTTTTAGTGCAGCTTTTGAGTGATACTGTGTATGTTCAGTAGTTTCCTTAAGCCGGGTTTGTGGAGCAGTGTATACGTGTTAACTAGTTACTATAATGTAAAAATAACTGAGGAATTTTTGTATAAATGAGCTCTTTTGCCTGTCTAGAGGCTTGTCTGGCTTTTTTCCAGTGCTACTAGCTATGTGCAGAGGTAGGCTTCAGGAAAATTCAGGTATGGTGTGAGAATCAAGGGACACAAGATGAGAGTTCAGTGAGTTTGGAAAAAATCCCACAGATGTTTATTCAGCTACTTCCTTGTTGTAAAAATCTAAAGTTTAAAAAAATGCCTGTTTCTCTCAATGTGTTGTCTTTCTCCTCTTGTAGAGATATCACAAAACTCAGTCACAGCTCTTCTTTTGATTTTCTGTTCCCAAATTGTGACCCCTGTTGCAGAATGCAGTTGTAACTCTGGTTTGTGAACTTCCAATCCCTTAATGATTTGGGATTTTCCATGGTGGATGCTGAAGATCTGGAAACCTATATGCGTTTACCATAGGAAAAGTCAAGCTTGCATTTAGCAAGTCACTATAAGTGATCCTCTTTCACTTTTGGGTTTCGGCTCCATAGGTGATATCCAAGTAAAAATAATTGTTGCTAACTGCCAAGTAAAAATACTATTTTTTGAGGTCATAAAATATTATTTTAAATATTTTTACTTCATACTAAAGCCAGTAAGAACTGTGTAGAGTCATCTGAGAAAGATAACAGTCATTTGTGAAAAAGGAAATGCATTCTGTAGCTTGGTATCGCTTAGAAAGGCCATTGAAATAATTAAAGTGGACATTTCAAGTGACTGGATGTAACAAAATGGGACGAAGAATTGGAGAATGGGAGAAGAATTGGAGCTGTTGGGTCTGATCTCTTCTCTCTCGTTCAGAGAAAACCAGCTTCTGCCAGAGCTCTTGTTGCTCACATCTTCAAATGTATGATTTCTTCTGGAGGCTTCAAATGGAGTGGAAAATATTAGTGTGGTCATTCAGAAAACTTGGAGTTGATATTGGAAGGTGATTTTTCCTGTCATTCTCAGTACTCCAAGGTGAATGGCCGCTGATGTTTAGATCCGGAAAGCTTTCAGGAAACACAGGAGTATTCTGCTGGTTTCTTACAGTGTTTCCCTTGGTCTTTTAAGTTTGGTTCCATGCAATTACAGCAAAACAGGAGAATTCTTTATCTTTGTGGTAGCAGCCTCCTTGTGAGAAGAGGTTTGAAAATAGCAATGTGTTTTTCCGACAATAAAACCTTTGGAATTTTATTACCTCTTTACTACCTCTGTCAGAGTACTTAGAAATAAAGGCACTGTGTTAGTCACTGTGGAGTTTTTTTACCTTTACATTTGCTCATGGTCTTGCTCTGTAAATTGATTTTTCTAAGTGCAATGTCATCGTTGCAGGAGGCTGTACTTCTACCAGAGCTTCCTACTTCTACGTGCCGATTTATATTTGATACGCATTTTGTGTGCTGCAGTGGGAAAACTTGAAAGGCTCTTGTGAGATTTTTTTTCTTTTGTTTTTATTTGAAAAAGGCTTGTCTTTACATGCAGGCTGCAGTGTAAACTCATACCTCCATCTTAATCCAAATTAGCTTTCAGATGCAGAGGAGCTTTGAGTGTGATGGTTCACTGATCACTGAGCATAGCTTTTTACTTAAATTATCAGCAGTAGAAGAAATGTATCAAAAATAAGGCAATGAGGCAGAACATTAAAGCCATTTTATGTTTGCAGGAATACATAAAATGCAGAAAATGAAAACTGTAGCTTTCATGGACTTCATTGAAATCTGCAAGTGCCACTTTTAAAGATGTGAGTCTGTTTTTAGCTGACTGTAGGAATTCTAATCTCTTCCTTTATACAGATGAAAGATTTTTCAGCTCCAGCCAGTAATGTTAAAACGTTTTTTGATCAAGGATATGAACTGTGGGACCATTTAAAATGCTCAAAGTGTGTACGTGTGTTTCCTTTCAGAAGCTTAGCAGGCCAAGCCTTTGGCCAGGAGTCAGAACAGTTGGAACTTTGCAGACTACACAGCTAATCCGCGAGGGCTGCCACTTGGCATAAGTGACTTTCATATATAAAACATCATACAATTTACCTTGGGGTTTTCATTGGTGTTTTGCGGTCTGAGAATTTCCTTGTTTCCTAGGATTTCTCTGGTGTTGCTCATTGTATTTCCAGCATATTATGCTTCTGATGAGAGCAGTAGTTAAAATGTTCCCTTTCCCAAATATTCCTATCACAGATCGAAAGTCACATTGGATGATTTTCCTGTCCAGCAAAATGTGGCACGTCTTAAACAGTAGGTTTTTTTTTTCTGGTTGGGGTTTTTTAATTTGGTTTTGTTTTTTTTAAGAGGGCTTAAACTAGCTTCAGGAACTAGAAACAACAACTTAGGGAGGGAGGTACACACAATAGAGCTTACTTAGGAGAGGATACAGGGCATAAAATTTGGGAAATGATAAAATTAAGAGGAAGAAAATTTATATACTTTCTGTTTAATTGATGTGTGATTTGGGAAGAATCTGGCTTGCATGGTATTACCAAAGTTGAGGTAAGAGTCACAGAGTTCTCGTGACTTAAGCTCTCATAAATCTGTCAAAATGTTGTTGAGTAACAAATACTTGGATTACTAGGATGCTGAAACTAAAATTACACGTACTACAAATTTTTAAGCATAATTTGAAAGTTCATTGTTTAGCTTTGCAAGAAATGACATTTGGCAGTTTTTCTACCAAAACACATTAAATCCTTCTCATGTTCAGTGGAATAGTGGGCATCGCTTAGTCTCAGTTTAGGCTTACTTGCTGAATGAAATGTGCCATTTGCCCAAAGATGAAATTTTAGCCCCTTCAAAAGTATTAATTAAAAACGTGACAAAATCAGAAAAGTAATAGGAAACTTCTAGTTCTGATTACCGTAAGTTTTTCTTAAGTTGTTGTTATATGTGCTTATTTCCAAGGGATTCTTGTGCTTACCAGGTGGCTATTTAAAAATAGGAGTAAACGGCAGTGTACAATTGTATTGTGGTATTACCTTTTCCAGATGTTTTAGAAGTTAAGCTGAAAATTGTTTTTTTCACCTGGACACATTAAAATGCTAGCTTTTAACTTGCTGTTTGATAAACCTATAGGACTTTCTTCCTATTAGTCATCTGGGAACACAGGAATCATGATGTGGTTAAAGATGCTATCCATATGCAATTTGACATCATGCTGGTCATACTCCAGCTGTAGACTCTTTATTCCTGGCCTTTTAAATTTCTCTGATTAGCCAACAGCACCTTCTGCGGTTCAGCTATCGTGTAGATATTCTGAATCTTTACTTAGGGTTTCTAATCGAAATTGGATGTGTGTGCCTGTCTGTGAGACGATGCTGGGAAATTTCAGCTTGCCTGCATCATTTCATGAGAATTTCCAGTACCTCTAATTGATCCATGATGGTCTATTTTGACTTGCTTCTATCTGCAATGCAGAGGCATTGTTTTTCTCTCTGTGTTTTCCCTGCATACTTTATTTCTCATTACAAAGGAGGAAGCCGAGCTTCTTGTTGCACAGGCAAAATTTGTATTGTCAATCTCTACAACTGATACACTTTTCTGTTAGCTGTAGTGTGGCCCTCTGGGTGATTGAAACCTTTCTGTCTTGCGCTGAAATGATTGATTAAACTTTAATGATCCTTGGAGGGATTTAAGCAAGACTTTTACATTTCTATGCCTTGTGTTACAGTGGCGTGAGCAGTAGACCTTGTACAAGAGACCTTTTCTTTACTGCTGTATCTTCTTTCTGTCTTCGTGCCTCAGAATCTTTGAGAAACGGCAGAAGCGGGAAAGCTGCTCCTGTGAAGCGTGCAGTGGCCCCTTTTATAACTCTGGGGGATAAAGCCTGCTCACAGCAGAAAACATTACTTTTCTTTTTTCTTTTTTTTTTTTTTCCACGTGCCATGGATGTTACTTGTGAAATTTTAATAATTGCCTATGTGAAAGTCAAATCTGGATCAAGGTGTGAAAGTAATGAATTCCTCTGTACATTAAGGTGCTAAGCAAAATGTAACTGGGTGTTTTAGGACCAGTTTGAAAGCCAACAAAAGAATGTGTAAGTCTGGGACAATATTGGTTTACAAATTCAAAGTTAAGTTTGGATGAGGAGTGCATGATCCAGGATAATTTCGTTAGGCTGTGGATCCTGGTGAATGGAGTCTGACTGGCTGACTCCTGAAATTTATTTAAAAAAAAAACTTTGTCAAGTGAAATGTGTTACAACTACTAAAGAAACTTTGCTCAGAAAACAGATGAGGATTGAGAAGCCATACATGTAAGATTTTTAAAATTTAAAATCTCTAAATACACAGTTATTTAATTAGGGTCTAAATGAAAATGACCAAAAAAGATTTCAAGCATGCCAACTACGTAAAAGAACTAAATATTTCTGTAAAGAATATGTTGCAGTGGTTTTTAGGCTGCCTGGCCCACTGCCTTCTCCTGAGCTTACAGGAAGGAAGGGAGGAGAAATGCTCATACCGCTCTCCTTCCAAGGGAGGAGTCAAGAAGAAATACTCAGCATTCAGGCCTCTGAGGGTGTGGCATTAGTGTTTGTAACCCAAACTTCATATCCCAAATTAGAAAGAATTAAAACTAGAAACAGATGATGCTGCTTTAAGTATTCTTTAATAAAATACACTGCTGGCTCTTCTTAGAGGAATATATCAAGGCAAGTTATTCTGCGAAAATTTTTGTAAGCTATTAGAGAATACAATGGTGAATGCTGGGGATGGCTCCAGAGCAAAACTTCATAAACCAGGCAGTCTTTGGAACAAACACTTTGGACCAAAACGCTAACTTTTATTGAAGCAATGTTTCAAAAGCTAAACATTTTTGTTATATTTATTCCCCTGAATGAAATGTGTTTTCTTAAACATTTATCTTTTGCTTCTTGCATGTTAAACTAATTCAGAGCTATTAGGCTACTGCATTTGCAAAGCACTGAAGTAGTCTTTGTGAAAGTGTTCAGGACAGTTAATGAAGCTGATGAGACTTTATGTGATCTTCCTACTGATAACTTTTCCTTAATCAGAAGACTGTAGGAAATGGGATTTTTTAAAATTCAGTATACATTAATCTTCTCTTTAATAAAAAGAAATGTGGGGAGAAGGGATGCATATGACAGTAAAACACCTCCTCTTTAGCCTAGATTCACTGTGCTTGTGCAACAGATGTGACCCCAGTGTACTGCTAGCTACAGATTCAAAGATAATTGAATCCCTCTGTAGTAGCTATTAAAAATGGGTAAATACTGTATTTCTAGATCAAAATGAAACGGAGAGATATGAAGAATTTTGGGAGAAGTGTGTGAGAAGGGTGTTGGGAGGGAAAAAAAGATGAAAATACTTTTTGCGTTGCTAGAAACATTACTCCTTCTTTGCTCAACTTTAACACAAATATTTTCAGAAAATCTTTGCCAATTTAGAATGCAGTTTGAGAGATTTCGTAAAAGCTCTGAGCTTGAGGACAAACCCACCTATTTTCTGCATTTTGAAGGATGTTCTTTCAGTACTTACAGTAACAACTCTTTGTTTTTAAAGAAACATTCAGTTTCATACTAGATTACAAGATAGACTTTCATATCACCAGCATTTTTCCTCTCTGTTTTCTAGCTGATCTCAAAGTTTTTACTAACAATTATTCAAACAGGAATAGATTTCAGTTTCTCCTTTGGTATAAATGCGTCTTCAGTGCAGTAAAAAGGAAGCCGGAAAAATAATTTTCAATAATCGTGACTTTTTATTTTTGAGTTAAAGGAAGATGAAGAAATAGCCATCACTGTTTTCTCTGTATAATCAAATTAATGTATTTTGTCCTGGCAGTTTTCTTTTACAAGGACTGAAGAGGAGTGAATTATTCTTATTTGAGCAAGAAGTCTTTAACATTATAATAGTTAAACCTGTGGTCCTCTACTAGAAAAGCAAGCTGTAATCAACCGCTTAGCTGTTACTGAATTACACTTTTCTCCACTTCGCCTGTTTAACTTCCCATAAGCATGCTAAGCACCTCTTTAGAATGCATTGACCTCTAATTATTTCTTGCTTTATGTATCCCTTAGCCCACATTGAAGAAATAAAAAATATTCCTATTGGTATACGGTGCAGAATAATAGTGCCTGGTTTTGTTTTATTTATTTTATAAATGGAGTGAAATTTTAACACCATTGGGTCCTCCAAAAATCAAAATGCCATGCATAATGATTGAATTTCATGCTTTATCACGTGAACTGACACTGATGAAACTGTTTTTAAGTAATGGGCCAAATTCACTATTGCAGTAGGGTGCAAAATTTCATCATTTGGGCTTTTGACTGATTACCAGGTTGCAAAAATTGTAGCTATGCCATAAGCTGTAGTCTGAAGTCTTTCTGAAGTCAGAAGTTGCACTGGATTTGTGCAGTGGAACCTGTACATTAGTAAACCTACATTAATAATGCTCATGTTTTTCTGAAGTCAAAGCATGACTGGTAGAAAAGGTGCATTTATGCTTGAGTGAGAGCATTTCACTTTCTTTTCACTGGAGGAATTTTTAGCCTGGCAGCAATAGCATTATAATAACTGCCAGCTGCTCACTTGGCACAAGAGCGCCTAGAACCACGGAGAAGAGCCTGGTGCATTATATGTGTAATTTACTTTTCTCTAAAACTTGAAGGTTTGGTGCTCATAAATATTTTGATCTGGTCTTTGATGGCTTTTGTACACATCAGTCTGGGAATATGCATGTGGAACGTAGCTTGTGGATTTTAGTTTGGAGTACATTAAAGTAATTCCCACCAGGATAAGAGAAATTGTTCTTGGAGATTGATCTGTGAGTGGGTGGTCAAGAAAGAAGGAAAACCTTTAACATTAAGCAGATGGACCTCCCTCATTTTATATTGGGGATGCAAGATAATAATCTCCCCAAATATTGGATAGTATTGACCTGATTTTCACATCAAAACAATAAGGTTCAAGACATTATTTGTGAGGTAGAAACTTGGGAATGGAAAGGACACTTTTTTTGTATCCTCAGCTCTGTACTTGCCCACCACTGTCAGGGCAACGATACCGCAGAAACTAGATCTGGAAGGGTATACAGGAGCAATCGTTGTACCTTTCTCCACCTGTAAACACACTCAGCTGCAAGCCACAGGGCAATTCTTGACTCACCGTGCCACTTTAGTCTTTGGTATTTCAAACTGGCATCAGAAACTGTAGTGTAGCAAAGGAGAAACCTGGGAAGACTGTGGGCCTTTTAAACATCTTTATTTCTAAATCCTTGAGACCTATCTGGAAACAGACCATACAAGGGTAGGAAGTAGGTAGGAAGACATGGTAGTCTCTGCTGGTCTGATTTTGAAGGAGAAATTTTGCTCTGATCTGGTGGTCAGTTTGACTATAAGTATCTGAGCAACAAACACTGAGGTACCCAAGGAACTTAATCCCAGCAGGTACTGTCTTGCAACCCTAGGATGCAAATTCCTTGCATCTCTACGTTTCACTTCTAATAGCGGACAATCTCCAGTGAAACTAGAGGAAACTGAAATTCGGACCACTTCACCTGCATCCATGAGGGAAGGGAAAAATTTTCCTTGTCCTGAAGACATGCTGGGGTGTGCATGGGAGTATAACATTTGGGAATTCAGAGCTCTAAACTCTAAAGAAGTATGTAATTTAAAGCAAGTTGTTTAATATGCTTCACAGTTCTTCATTTAAAAAAAAAGTAATGCCTTCTTTCTTACGGTCTTTGTGTTAAATAGATTCTTTGTAGAAGGAGCTGTCTTATTCAAAGTTGCATGCAGTAGTCAACTAATGGATCTCTGATCTGGAGTTGGGCCATGCCTGGTCTATTTCAAATGAAGGGAGAAGCAGCGTTTTGATTGAAAGCAACTGCAAAAACCAACTTGCTATGCAAATACCAAGCTCTCAGTTGGGAGTTCCAACATCTAGAGCCTGCAGTTCACTCTAAATCCTGTTTGAGATGTGGACAAGAGAGTAAAGCAATTAAATAAAATGGAAGAAATGTAGAAAGGTAACACGGTCTAGGAGTGTTCTGTGCTGACTAAGCAGTAGCTGGAAGGAAGATGTCATTCTCTCTTCTTTCTTCCCCCTCTTGTTTTTTTTTTTTTTTCAGTACAGCGGTCAGAGTATATCTGTGTTTGTGCCTTCTTCCCACCACATATGCACAACACCTGGGGGTAATGAGAATCTGAGAGGAGGTGGTTCTTTCTCTTTCCTTTATACTTTTCGTACTGCTTATTCTCCCTGCTCTCCCTTCTGAATGTACAGGGGAATGAAAGAAGGAATTTAGCCAGATTTATGCTTTTTCCTTCATGTGCAGCTGTATGTGTCTTGGGCTGTTACAACCAGGTCCCTCTCTCCTATCCATCCACTAAAAGTTCCATCATATTTTGTCATTCCCAGGCTTCTCTGACAGAAGGATGATAATATGCACATGATCTGTTTCTGCTTCAGCTACTTAGAGATTGTGAGTGGCAGGAGGGCTGATCAGCTGCTGCTTGTTTCGTGGAGTTGCTGCCTCAGTTGCTTTGAGGAACAGGCTTCCCTAAGGGTTGACGGTGGGAGGAGGACTTCTTTCTGCAGTGTCACCAGAACAGTGGAAGACTGCATTTTTTCGTGCAGGTTGTTTTGTTCGTGAGCTTTCAGTGCCCTATGCAAAATAAATGTCGTTTTAGAAAATGCCGTCATCAAATTTATCCTGACTTGTCTGAGCAGAAGCAGCAAAACTGAGAATGGTGTGGAATTTTGACTTCTAGCTCTCTGAAGTAATTAGTTCAGATGAGCTTCTAACTATAGGCAGAATAACATTAAGAAGTCACCAAAGTCTGTGCTTGTTTGGGACTATGTGCCCCATTTGATTTGGCTGTTCATTGAACACTGTTCTAAAATGAGCCCTTCTGGATGAGGTAAAGCCGTAAGTGTTGCACACTGATGCCTCCCAATGACCAATATAAAGCAGCACACTAGGTATGTTTGTAAAACTCTTCACCTCCCCCACTTATAATATCATCATTAGATCATCTTTTAAAGTAACTCTTAAACTGACCACGTACCAGCCAGCAAGTGTCTTTGTGTTAAATTCTCATTTAATGTTGTGCAGTGATTGCATATTCTCAAGCGAGGGGGGACAGCTGCAGCGTTTTAAAATGCATGCGCATGAAGCCAATAACTCTTGTATTTTTAATACAGTAGTAAGAATTTTACAGAAGCTGAAATAATAGCTAGTGTGCTCCTAATCTTTAATATTAATTAAAAAACTCAGTGGAAGTGTCAATGTGTATAAAATTCTATCTACTACTTTATGGTATCCAACAAAATCTTTTGTTGTCTAAAAAGCCAGTTGTAATATTTAAGGAATGCATTCTCATTTTGAGTATTTTCATACTTTAGAAAATAACATTCTCTGCAAGTTCCTACTTCTTTTTCTTGTATTTTTCCTCTCACAACTGTATTTACATAAGACCACCATAAACCAACTCATTTGTGGACACTGATTTAAAAAAAAAAAAAATCTATTTTAAGGGATAATTTAAAAATCTAGAAAGTTGGCATCACCTTCCAGAGAAAGTGTTCTTGGTTCAAGGTCAGACAATTGATCTTTAACCCCCCCTGCATAGCTTAAAGTGGTTTTCTAGCACAGAGGTTGTCTGCTGATATCAGTCCTTTTTTGTATGTTTATATTGGCAGAACTTAATGAGATTACATATATTTTGATGAGTAATTGCTGCCGTGTAAACTTGCCACCTACCTACAGTGACTCTTATGAATATTTGATGATCATAAGTAGTAGGAACTTCACTGTGATGCTCACATGCACTTAAAAACGCAGCAGCACAGGAATAGCTTTTGTTGCGTTTTTTTGCTTGTGGTAAACAGTATGACATTTATATACATGTTAATTACTAGACATATCTAACATTTCTGTTCTTAATACTAGAAATTAAATTTAAATCATAATTCTGTTGTTTTAGGAGGGGAAGGATGCAGGATGGAAGATGCAGTTTTTAACACCTGGATTTCTATTTTAAGTTGAGGCCGGATTAACTGGTCTGTCTTATGCTTCTATGAATTAGCAGTTGAGAAAAAGGAAAAAAACACAGTGGAACATACTCACCATTTTGCAGATGCAGCCGTGTTCTACAAAATCTGAAATTAGTATCTGTAGATCAACAGTATCGTAGACTTCTGTGGAATGTCTTTGGTCTATCCAGTATCACCTTCTAGATCCTACAGGCAGTACTTTTGTGTCATTTTGCAAATTAGGCAACGTCTTTCAACAGGCATCACCTTTTGTCATCTCTTCATCTAGTTTCTTTTTTTATAGACGGTGTACTAGAGGGTCCGCACCGTGTGTGTTTCATGTTTTTGTGTGAAGTTGGTATTGAAAACCACATTTCTGATTTAATTGTGTTGAATTGTGTACTTGGTTTTGTTTACGCGTTTGAAAGCTTACTGCTTTCATTATCCAACTTGCTTTACAGACCATGTTCAAAACACGAACTAATGTTTTCAAAGTTGCTGTAGCTTGTTTAATTACATATTTTGCCTTCTGACACTTGCAGGACCTGCTGCACAGCTATATTTTTCCTAACTAAAGTGGTGAGGACAGCAGCAACAACTCTGACATTTATAGTTAGAAGAGTTTTGCACTTAAAATAATCTGTCTTAGTAGTTACTAAAATTACTTTTTCCAGTAGCTCCTGCATATCGAGAGTGTAAAATCCATAACCTTATTAGTTCTGCTATAGTATTTTGCTTGAAAAGCGGTGCTTTACGGAACTTATTTTTTTTGCAGGGAATCAGTTTCCTCCTATCGCAGCTCAAGATCTTCAGTTTGTTCTGAAGGCTGGATACCTGGAAAAACGCAGAAAAGGTAAGTCTATCTTTGTGAAAACTGGTGTGTATTTGATATCTGGGAAGTCTATGTGTCAGTGTTTGATGCTGTACGCACAAGTAACTTTATACAGGGGTGATAAATGAAATGGAATAGAAGCTGAAATGTTGAAGCATTATTATGCAAAAGAAGCACGGCACATAACTGCACCTGTAGTATTAAAAAAAAAATCCTATTTCTTTACTGACTAGAAAAAATCATGCTGTGAAAGTCTGTTGTCAGCCATAACTCAGAGACTTTCACTTATTTTTGAAGAAAACATTAGGAACGTATGTAAAAGTGCCATATGTTGACTTCATGTTTCAGTGAGCATCAAGATTTATTTTCCTTCAAGAGGGCAAATATTGATCTCAGCTTTGGTTCAGTCAATATTTACCTTGATTCAATAAATCTTATATTGTCACTTTAATACCCACTTAATGCTGCAATAACTCTAGGAAATATTTAGGAAGTTGTTCATTATTTCCTTATATTTAATGTTACACATGACTTCTCTCTTTATATGATTTCAAATTCCCATTTGTTTTCTTACCACCAATTTTTATTTCGAAGTTCCTTCTCAGTGCCCTACATTTTTTCATATCCAGATTTTACTTCCTTTCCTTAGCACTTTTCCTGTCTTGAAAAGAAGTAGCATATTTGTGTTCTATAATGCCAGAAAGTGATATAACACAAATTATATTTATTGCAGACCACAGTTTTCTTGGCTTTGAATGGCAAAAGCGTTGGTGTGCTATCAGTAAGACGGTCTTCTATTATTATGGAAGTGACAAAGGTAATTATAGTAATTATGATAAACTATAAAAATGATCTTTCAATGGACAGAAGAATATGAAAGATTTAGTGGAGTTGGAAACTGTGAATCAGGTAATTTTAAGAAAGCAAATGAAACTTTTAAAAGAATAGTTGGTTCTTAAACAGTGCTGCGAATTTAAAAAATGTGTAAATATTCTTCAGAAACTGTAACTGATGTGCTTAAGCATCTAAAGCAGGGAAACTGAGGAAAAAAGGTTAAGTTACTTGTAAAGCTACTTTGTGCGCCAGTAACAGCTAGCTATTAGGTTTGATAGTATGCTGCTACTCAATTAATTTACTGGTCAGAAAATGCTCTTTCTATCCAAATAGGATTTTCATTTTCAAACACCCTCTAGCAAGTATGTATTCTGCGTTCTTTAACAATGGTTCTATCCAGGAAAATCTTAGTCTAAAAAATGCATAGTGGAGTTCCATGTTTCTTTCTAAATAGCTTATCTAGTTCTGAAAAAGGTAGAAATGAAGTAATATATTTAATTAAAAGCCAATCATGGACACTAAGGCTAGCTTCTGAAGGTGACTTTTAATGGCCAGTTTAGAAAGAATCTGGCATAAATGTTGGGATATAACTTTGAATTTTAAAAAATGACTGTGAAATAAAACATCCTTGAAATTGCGTGACAAGTGTATTTGAGTACAAGGGTTTTACAAGGGTAAAACAAATGATACAGAAATATATCTGAGTAAATTTTAAAAGTGTAATTAGGTCTTTTTTCCCCTCAAAGTATACTTATTCCTGGGCAAACTTTCCATTGAAGCTTTTTTCTTCCGCTTATGTTTGTGTGACCCTGCTTGATATTAGTACAGGTAGTTATTTTGTATTGTTTTATTCAAAAA
This sequence comes from Steatornis caripensis, assembly GCA_013398225.1. Lineage (NCBI taxonomy): Eukaryota > Metazoa > Chordata > Aves > Caprimulgiformes > Steatornithidae > Steatornis > Steatornis caripensis. The sequence continues at coordinate 265,838 of VZSC01013290.1, read as the reverse complement.
CTGATTTAATTTGGTCCGGTTTGTTTCCCTCTTTGATACACTGGCTCATTTAAACTTGTCCTGTCTCTAAAATAAGAAAGGAAATAAATTGTCTAATTGCAAGTTCAGTTTTCATCCTGCTACAGTTTCCCATCATATTCTCTGTTTCCAGAGTTTTCTTAGTATATCTGCTAAATGTTTCTGGTTTTATTTTTTTTCCTATACTCTTTACATGGGATTTAAAGATTGATCAAGCTTCAAAAGCATAAACAATCTTTCTTTAAAAATTTTGAGGAGGTGTGGCAAAACACCGATCTGTCAATAATAATTTGTTTCTCTGGAAAAATATCTTGTGCTGTTATATATAGTTGTACATTATCTGTGGCATTTTTTTTTGGTCAGAATATGTGGCTAGTTCTTAAAGATTGTTCTAGGTTTTAAAATCCTTAGCTTTTCATCTGCTAGTTTTTGCAGAAAAAAAAAGCTTTGTATTTTTAACTTTTTGTATCTCTTGTGTCTGTGCTAATGATTATTTATGCTTTCTAGTATACGGTTGTTGGATTAAAGCAGGAAAACTGCCCACTTCCCCTTTTTCCATCCATTTTTTTTCTTTTGCAACAACCTGACTATCTAGGCTACGTTGTTGTTTCTAATACCTATGCTGAAAGTTAAGATCCGTTGGAAGCATGTTCCCTGGCACTCAGCAGGTTGGTGTCATGTTAGCAATTTGCTGTGATACACTGTGAGATGTCTTTCCTTTATGGATCTACAGACAGATGCTTTGGCTTATACATTTACAGCTTTTGTAGCTGCAGATTGTTTGGGGAAGATCCTTCTAGCTGTAACCTAGTGATGTGGGAGAAGCACATAGTCTGTGGAGCATCTTTTGGGAATTGTATAGCATTGTCAGACTCCAAACAGTAGCTCATGGAGGAAGCAAACAAATCAGCTGCATGAATTTATGGCTATGTCCATGTGACCGGTGCTGTTAGTGCAGAAAGAATGAGCAGAGCATGGTGGAATCGTTTTGCCTTGCAAACCTGACGTGACCAACAATTGCTCCAGAGCTTGCCTTTGAAGAAGAAAGCTTTTTCCTAGACTGATTTGAGGTACTTTCTTCAGCCCTCTGATGCCATAGTACGTAAAAGTGCCTGTTGCAGTGCAGAAGCAAGTTGCCATCACTGTGCGGAAACTGGATGCCGGGGATTGCTGTATTTCGGTGGCAAACTAGTTTGCTGTTGAAACTGAGCTGTCGTGCTGATGGTTGTGGATATATATGCTGCTGTTTATTCTGCCATTTAGACGCAGATTATCAGCATGGATGACGTGGGTGATGAGACAATCCTGAGGAGATCTGGCATTTAGTTACTGGAAGAACCTAGAATTGTTTTTATTCCCACTATCAACGGCCAGCAGCAATACTTGCTCTGGTACACTGTCGTATTGGGGACCTTCTTTTGCTGTGACCTTTGATGCTGTACCAGATAACTTGGACCACGTAGAAAATGAAGGTGTGTTCTTACCAACTGTAGAACAGCGGTGAAGTGTGCATTTGGGTGGCTTCATGCAAGTTGCTGCCACCTCCTGAATTGTTGGGATGGCATCTGTCTAAACGATGCCAGTCTGCCCTCAGCTGTGCAATGTCTGCAGATGTTTTGTATCAGCTGGGCCCTGGTTTCTGACAGGTTCCAAGGTTGATTCACATGACAGGAAAATTCCCCCTTGTCAACGCAAACTCCATTTGAAGAGAGACGAGGGAGAGGGTGATTCTATATGTGCTCAGCCCTGCTACCTGCATCACTTTTAATGGGTATCGGGGTGCTAGTGCGTTGCGGGACGTAATGAAGAGAGGCAGCAGGGATTTCCAAGTCCTGCTTGGCTTGTTTTGCGTTGTGTGTGTTTTTAAAACTGAACACGTAGGGGAATAATCTGTGAAGGATGTTTTGTGTCTGGTGCAGTGTGTATTTTGTTAGTCGAGATTTGATTTTCACCCTTAAATATCAGTAACTGAATGCAAAGTGTGAGGCTATGGGGTGCCTTTTTATCAGGTTGTGTAGATTTGTTGTTTTCGAAACACTTAGTTCTTCTAACCTTCTCTTTTTTACATTGGGAAAGCAAGAAGTACGGAAGTGTATAAAGCTCACAAACATGCGTAAGGAAATGTTTCAGAATCATTTATTCAGAATTGAATGATGAAAAATATGAGGCCTGGTCCAGGAGAATATAGTACAAGCTAAAACCTGTGAAAATACAGTAAATGACTGTGTGTGTGTGTGTGTGTGTGTGTTCACCTAAGAAATTACAAGCATCTTTTTAACAGTTGTGATGCCTGCAGGCTAATGAATGTCTTGTTTCCCTGTTTCCTCCTGTATTTTCTTGTACATCTGGTACAGCATTGGATAGTGAAACCACGTTATCTATCCTTGCAATATAGACAGGTCCAAGTGATCACCTACATTTTTCCCCTGATCAGTGGTATGTGGAGTAGATAGAGGAACAAAGCTTGAAGGTTTGACCTAATTACATGTCAGAAATAGATATTGTAGGAAGCACATGTGTATTTGTGCTTGTGCTGCAATATCTGTGTCAGCACGTGGCCTACCACATTGCAGAGAAGCGTGTTCAAATGCCAGAGATGGCTTGGATTTCCAGAAGCTTGTCTGCCCTCCTTTTCATAGTCTTTCCTTCCGTAAACCTTTTGTAGTCTTTCTCGTTTCTTTGCTTGTATGCAGTTCCATCCTGAGTTGGGTACCCTGTTTGCATATCGGTTTTTTGTATGATCCCTGGCAGTTGCTGTGTACTCAAGCACCTAGGTGGTTCAGCTAACCTTTCAGACCTCAAAGTGCATGCGAAGAAGGCAAGTTAATTTGTTGCTTTGTAAGGGAATGAGTTAATGGCTTCATTACTTCTTCCTCACTAGGCTACAATGTTACATGCCCTTCTGTCTCAGCAAACTGGAGAGATCAGCTGAATGTTTAGCAAGACAGTCACTGATAACATCATGGTAATTTTTTCCCCTGTTAATGGACACTAAAAATTTATTTTCATTTTTGTAACTTGAAAATGGTATCTGCCTGCCTACCAGTGATATGATGTTGAAGAGGGGGATAATTCAGATGCTTTTAGAAAAGTATGAGTTAATTTTTTTTTAAATTATAAAAAAAATTATTCTTAACATGGACATGAAAATTTTGGATTTCTCTGAATAGTAATATAGTGATGGTCAGGCCAATGGATGGACTACTTCTGTTTGCGCAAAAGAGGGGTTTTGTTTTCTTTTGTGCTTTGTTTTTCTGAAGAACTTGGTGACTGAACAATATTAAGGGAGAGGGAAGCCTAGTTAGAATTGCATTGGCAAATCTAGTGGCTACTAGTGACTCACCTGACCAAGCTATTGGAATTTCTGCCACATGCTAAGCTTGCAAATTCTGCTTTTAGGAGTGAGGAAAGGTATACAAACCCAGTGGAAAGCTGTTGAAGTATCATTTTGCTTTTAGCTACAGACCTCCTTCTCTTAGTCCTTCCTCTCTGAACAACCACATAGGAAAGGCAAAAATCCTTGTTTAGTTTAGACTTTACTTTTGACAGAATCCGTGATTGAAATCTGCAGGAATTGTGAATATTCAGTAGGACTTTGTTTTAGCAGGGTGATGGCAATCAAAGGCATCTGTCTAATGAGTACTGAATCTTCTGCTATGGAAATGTTAAATTCAGACCTCGAGAGGCACACTTGCCATTAATAATGTGTTACTTAAAAAGCAGCTATTGAGTATAAGCAAACTGAATATAAACAAACTTGTACCTTAAATTGTGTGTTTCAGTCATTGCCTCAATTTCTTAATTTTTAAAATTTAGATTTCTCGGAGAACTAGATTAAAGGAAAGGGAAAAAAAAAGTCAATTGCATTTCAGATCTGCTATCTAAAAGGGAAAAACTCCTATGCACGCGTTTGGAAAGGGCTGTTCTAAGAGCTGGAAAAGGAATTACCATTTTGGAGATACTGACACTTACTATTTTTAGAAAGCAGACATCCTGCATATGGAAAAGTATGTGAAAATGTATGGCTACATTTAGCATGAAGCCATGTAAACCATAAGATCTTACAGGCTCCTAATTTCAAGATGAAGAGTGCTAAATTATAGATTCTAATATTATCTATAAATACTTTATCACTCTCTGAAATCTTTCTGTTTGCCTTTGTTCCTTATTCCTTTCTCTGTAACTTCTTTCCTTGAGTCCTCTCTGTTCTTCAGAATGCACTAATTCTTTTTACATGTGCTAATAATATGGGCACATCGCCTAAGGCCTCAAATTTACAACCCAATCATTTCAAGACCCCGTTGAAGGTTTACTCTTCTTTGTTTTAAAAGTTCCCATGGACTCAGTTGTGCAAGGTTACTTCAAAACCCTTTTTCTCTGCTTCCCTTGAGACTCTCTTCCCAATATAATATTGGCCCTGTTTCCGTTGTTAACATTTCACTATTTTTAGGATGAATGAAGTTTATATGTAAGAAAAATGTTTAAAGCGGCTCTCAAATTTCGTCCAGATCTGTATTTTCTCTATTTTCAGTATAGCCCCCCATATTTATTTCTCTCAAATATCTATGTACTAGTTTTGACTTTTTTCTTGACACTTAGCCCCTGACTCTCCTCTCTGTTACATTAACTTTTTACCATTCTGAATTCCAGATGCAAAATTACCTACAAAGACACAGATTTATTTTTCTGTTCTGTGCCTGATATCGGGAGAAGGGAAAAGGAGGAGGAGATGAGAGCAAAGAACAGCTTATTCCAAAATTAGGTTCGACCTAATTGTGGAACAATTTATGCTTGATGATGTTTGCGATCCTTTTTGTTTTTACAAGACTGATAGTATTATAGTTATGCAATTCTATTCTATGTTGGTCTGGGACAGCCTAAGGGTTTCCCGTTGTTGAATTGCAAAGCCTTGTCTTGAGACAATAAGCAGCAGCGAGAATGTTATAATTCTTCAGAGGAGTGTGTTCCATCCGCATGTCTCTCCCTAGTTCCTCCTAAATGTGCTGTTGTAGTCCTGCCTAGGCAAAACTCCGGTTCTGATTTGGGAGTTCAAAATTAAAGTGAAATCTCTGTAATATAAATGTGCTTCTTGTAGCCACTTTTAAGGCTCCTACCATAAAAAGTAACTATATTTCATTTTAAGTCTTCGAGTAAAATCTTTAAGTCTTCAAAGTTTTTAAACATCAAAAACTGTTTAACTCTCCCTAAAGCACAGCCTTCAGAAAATATTTCTGGTATAAACAATGTAACTCTGAATGTGAAGGTTCACAGAAGTCACTGTGGCACTGACTTCACACGGCAGCTTTAAACTAAAAGCCCAAGTCTGTCTGCACACCTCTTTAGCTGCAAGCCTTTGCCAATAAATGAAGTCGAGATAACCGTTCAGTCTGATGATCACAGGGTGGCCCTGCCTTCAGGCCTGCGCCTGACTGCTGTGCCTGGCCAAACAGCTACCGTGGGTCATGGTTNTGCAAGCCTTTGCCAATAAATGAAGTCGAGATAACCGTTCAGTCTGATGATCACAGGGTGGCCCTGCCTTCAGGCCTGCGCCTGACTGCTGTGCCTGGCCAAACAGCTACCGTGGGTCGTGGTTTGCTGCACGGTGATCAGGTGATGGGGAGTTGGTCTCCAGTCCTACCTGGGAAAGATGTGTTCTGGAACAGCAACTGGGATTTTTAGGCTTCTGTTGCTTGTCACCATCAGAGCGTGCACCTGAGCAATAGCTGACCTGTGTCCTGCCATTCTGTATTTGCGGAGCTCGTTTCTCACGACATACTAGTTCTGATCTCTGGCTTGCTGCCACGGGGAGTGTGAATGCATACTGAGAGTCTTTCAACTTTAATGGGTTCTGAGTCAGGGCTGTGAAGTGTCTCTGTCTTGAATTTGCATCATGGTCAACATTTTAAGCATATGCGTAATGCTACACTGGACTTTAATCAGGGGTACTGCACAGACAATTAGAAGAAAAAGTAAAAAAAGAAAAAGTAACAATGCTATGACTAGTCTTTTGCTATGAAGGTCAGTGAAAGCATTTAACAGCCAAGGAGATACATATATATATATATATTTTTTTTTTTGGTAGTGCATACAAGTAATTTTCATTAGCACTGGAACGGCATGTTCAGAGAGATAAGACAAAGACAGTATGAACAATAAAACAATCAAATGCAATATGGATACCATGCACTGAGTTTCCTTTCCACTGCAAAGTGCAGCATCTTTCTGTTTTAACTGTATTGGTCTTTGAAAGAATGAGTACCACTACAGCGATCATCTGAGATTAGCTGTGTAAAACTGGATTACCGTAAAATGGATCATCCACGTCACAGAGAAGCAGTCTCAGAAATAATCCAAGAGACTAAATTTGGATACTTGCCTCATTTTTTTAATGACAAAATGTCTTTACCTCTTCAACCTGGTGTTTGTTTATTCTGTCTGCATGCTCCTATCTTCTTGGGGTTTTGATAAACCTCCAGCATGGGAGAGTGAGAAATTAATGCGTTTCACTTCCTCTTGTCCCTGAGGTCACAAGTGAGGGAAGAATCAACTTTCTAGGCAGAAATGAATTTTATTAAAAGGGGACCTAGTTAACCTATTGCAAGTTATTATTTCTAATATCTGCCTTGGTGCGATTCAATGGATTTTGCATCTCTGTGCTGTTTGATACAGGGGTGGAGGATTGAGCAAATATAAAATATTAGTACTGTATCGTTAGTACTTAATTAAGACATAATAAAACTAACATGAGGGAAGGGACTAGAAGAGAAGATAGAGCAGTGCCCTGGATTTTCTCATATAATTGTGTCATTTGGTATTTACTTGCCCTGGGTGAGAGTTCATAAAAAGGTGGAAGGACAAAGAATTTGTGTCTATTTGCATGTGAGATTACTAGCAAGAATATTTGTATGGTGACTACCCTTATGTCCGCTGATGTTCGTGTTGCTGTGTTAGCCACTTTTTGCCCTCTCAGGAGTGGAAAACAGATTTGCTTTCCTATTAAATTTCCAGAAAGATGACAAAACTATGTTGAAAATTGTAGTTTTTCCTGTTTTATCTACTGTAGAAGTGTTCTCCTTTTGTTGACAAACGTAAGCAATAGATGCTCGATTTGCACCTGAGTTCGGTTTGGCAATACTTAAAATAGTTTTGCTGTTGTGTCTGATGCTTATTGTTAATTAATGCTTTTCTATACTGTGGAAAAAACCCCACACTTAATAGTGTTTTCTTTCAATTGCAACTGCATTTTTTTTTGTTTGCCTGAGCAAAATGTGGCTGATGATGCCTGTCTTCACTTGAATGTTGCACTGTGATCTACAGAAATTGAAAAACGGATTTACTTTTTTAGTTTGTTTTTAATATCTACAAAAACATACCAGAGCACGTAAAATCAGATGTAGGGTTTGGTCTGAAGAGCTCAGAAGGAGCGCACAGGTGCTGCTTGCCCAAGATGCAGTATATTTAAACTCAGGCCTGTTTTATGTGATACTTTTATAAACCAGAACCTTTGAAAAGTGGAATTGTCTTTAAAACAACCACATGGCTCTACATAATAAACTGTGGTAGGGCTCAGTACTTTTATTAGGTAATTAAACATTTGCTGCGTTGAGAGAAATGCTTTTGGAACACACGCCTGAATTTATAACAAAATTCATTCTGTATTTCTGCCATGTGGAAAGGAGGCACATCTGGGAGTGGGTGGGAGAATGTGAAGAGAAGCTTTTCCAATTGCTTAAAAAGGAATTTGAAGTTTATTTTTTGAGTGAAGTGGTTAGTTTAGGAGGGAGCTCAGCAAGTTCTGAGCTAGACAGGTTTTCCCGTTGGTTTACTGAACCTGAAAGAGACACTGATTTATAGGAAGCGTGTCTTGCAAGTTCCAGTTCTTGGCTTTCCCTAGATACAAGTGTCATAACATGCACTTCTTACTAAATAAGACCACCATCTGCAAACATCCCCCTGTGGAATTCCTTAGACATCCTACAGACAAATGTACTTTTGTGTGCATTTTCCTTTAAAATAAAGCTTTAGGTCCGGAAGCATCACCTAATCCTTTTGCTAAAAACCTCCCTGTTCTTTGTAAAATTACTGAAATAGAAAACAAAATCTGAATAAATGATAACCTGCTGAGCCATTTACGTTCACTGTTGTAAATGAAGCTCTAACTTTGTTTTTTATCTCTAACAGACAAACAACAGAAAGGTGAATTTGCCTTAGAGGGCTACACCATCAGAATGAATAATAGCCTTCGGAAGGATGCAAAGAAAGATTGCTGTTTTGAAATCTCCGCTCCTGATAAACGCATTTATCAGGTTGGACTTTTTCATGTTGACTTGAAATTAAATTGATAAAGCTGTTACAATTCCAGTTACTGAATTAACATTTCACTGAAACAACTTTCACTGACATCTTAACGAGAAAAGGAAACTCTTGCTTGCTTATATTCTATATTCATATATTAGGAAAAAAAATCTGATTTAAAATATGTATGTATGTGTTCAAATATTATCTCTTAGGACAAGAGCAAGGAAATCTGTCATCTTTATCTATTGGTCATTTCAATGTTAGCATTTCAATATCTATTGTGTAGTATGTCTGTGTGATTTCTTGGATGAATTAAATAGTAAAAAAAAAGTTGAAATATATATCAGTGTTAAATACATATTGTATTGGTCATGGCTTTGCAAGGAAAATCTACGTAAAGGCACATATCAGCTGTGCAATTCAGAGATCTATCAGCTAGACATCAATATGGAATGTAAGTTTAATAAGTTTTAAATATCTGAGATTGCAGTTGAAAGCCAGTTAATTAAGCTGTCAGGTAGTGTGTTGGAGTCTGACAAGAACATTTTTAAGAAAACTGTACCCAGCAGTCTAAAGAAATTCATGGGTGTCTTCTAATTGTCAAGGGCAAATTTTGTTCATCAGTTCTGGCTTTGACATTGATGAAGAGAAGCAGCTTTTTTCTGCACAGCTGCCAGCTGCTGATCAGAGTTTCAAATCCATCATCCTCTCCTTCAATTACGTAAATTTGTCAAAATTAGCTGTACATTATAAGAAGCATCCTTGCAAGAAAAGTACCAGAAGACATGAAAAGAATTACTAATGGTTTCTTGAGGAAGTGACGAGAATGCTACAGTCCCTCTTTTTTATTGCTAATGAAATTGTAGTTGTGTTTTTGTCATTACTGCTAGTAGTTATTAATAAACATTTAATAGTTTACAGCTGCCACTCCCAAAGAAGCAGAGGAATGGGTACAGCAAGTCAAATTTGTAATTCAAGGTAAGCCAGCCGGTAGAGCGGTAGCCTTTATTGCCAATACTGCTTAGCGATGGTAGTTCTGTCCGTTAACATACCTGTCATGTTTGTATATCTAGCATTCCCACTTTCCAAGTTTTGAATAGCAAGTCGTAGTTCTCAATCATGTTGTAGCTTTTGCATGACTCTTCTCATTTTGCAAGATTTTTTGTTTTTTCCAAGAATACTGTTTAGCTTGAAAGTTCTTGCTTATGAACTCTGTAAGAAAATAAGCAGAATGTATGGTAAGCACCAGCTCATAGAAGATAAATTGTGTTTTCATTTTGCATACATTTCTGCTTAGGCATTCTTTTCTAGTAAATGTTAACTTTTTAAACTGCTGTTACATAGATATGGAATCTAATACTATTCCGGAGGAGGAAGAGGAATATGATGATGTTGGACAAGTGAGCAGTGAACCAATAGATGATAGCATTTATGAAGAAGTTAAAGGTATTGTTGAGATTTTTTATTTTGTGACTTGTGATCATTTTGTTTTCTCTACTTCTAGTTTGATAACTCTGGGTGGCTACAAGTGAGTGGGTAAAGTAACCTGATGAATAAGGTACTTTCAGATTTCAAGTTTTGCTATGATATTGAAAAAAGAATGTGTCTCCAACGAGGTCTGAGTGAGAACAGTTCGGTTTTACTTAGCAGGGGCATCAAAATAGTGCAGAATGTGTAAAAGTGGTCTCAAGGGACTTTTGGCTCATTAACGTTCTCTGGTACGCAATTTTTTTTAATTAAAAAATTGACTCGCCTTACAGCTTTTTCCACCAACTTGCCCATCATTTTTTTCTTTATTCATTTTGGCATTTGTATTAAGCAAAAGTTGCCATCACTCCATATGTTATCAGCTGCTGCCTAATACATGATATTATAATGCTGCAAGAAAGCAATGTGTTGGTTTGAAGGGGCTCTGGAGATGAACTGTAAATAAAGGCGACCCAAGTATTGACACTGTTTTGTTTCATATCTGCCAGCATCACTATGATTATACAGAAACTTTTTACTGTGGACTTTCTGATGTGGTTAAATGATTATGCCTCTGGATGTCCAAGTGTATCTATCGGATGGCAAAACGAAAGAAAAAGAGCTTGGCAAAAGCTCTTGGAGTTGAATATAGACACTCAAATATTAGGAGAGAGGTGGTCGTTCTTGATTATGTTTGAAGAAGCTGTGAAAAAATACATTTTTCAGTTACCATTAGTTAAGAAATTATATTTTAAAGTGATGTGACAATTAATAATAACTCTGTATGAAATAATGTTCTGCATCCCTTGCGGTTTGGGGCAGTGCAATTATTAGCAATAACTTAAGAGGAAAAATTAGTCATGTCATGTGATGCTGGCTAACTTTATGTATCTGTTAGGTTGAATATTCTGACCATTGGAGAAAAGAACATTTTATAGTATGCCTTGGTTTTCATTTTAAGGTCATTTCAGTGAACCAAGGGAGCAGAGAACATGAGTGACTGGTGAAAATCGTAAAATTGTAGCAGCACTCAGTTCTTTAAGAGCTGTTTTTTTTGGTTCAATTTCTTTCAATTGTACCTGTTACTTCAGCACAGAATACTTGTTCTGCTGGAATGGGTTGCAGTGTGTCATGTATGCTGAAAAACTCTTCTGCAGTGAATATAAAAACTAAATTACAGGGCTTAATCTTACAGCTAGCAGATACAGCTAAACCTTATTGCAGTGCTTTTTTGGATGCTCAAGCTCTTACAGAAAGTCATCTTGTATGCTTGCCTATGCTTTTGTAAAGGAGTTCTAGATGTGTCCTGGGATAAATTACTCTTTTTCTGAGCTTCACTTATCTTACCTGTTCATTTGAACCTGAAACAGTAAGTAGTTCTGGAGCAGTACCACTTACAATATTGGTAGAGGGCCAATAGTTACTATATGCTTTGAGTTCTGTCTTCAGAGAATTGCTGCCTTGGCATGATTCTGCAAGAATTTAGAGTATTTTCACTTATGTTCCATTCTTATGTCAGTTTTCCAGAGACTGTTGTCTCCTAATGTGGCTAATAAATCTGAAATGTAACAGAACAGCTGTCACAAAGAAAGGATAGCTCTTCTGTTACTCAAGAAATCTAGTTTCGGTCTTTAGTTAAATGACTTTCTTTCCCTGTGATCTTGGAGTGGTGTTTCATTTTCATGTTATCAAGTAGGGATTATCTTTCTTTATCTCATGTTTTCTCCATCTCGTGTATTTGAATTGTAAACTTTTCAGGAAGGACCGTCTTACCTTGTACAGTGGAGATCTTAATTTTGCCTGTGATGTGTTGGCATAACTGAGTAAAAATAAAGCATAAGTTTGCAATAAACAATAGGTGATTAAAGCATCTTTTTCTCTTCCATAAATGTGCTTTAATAGTCATTTGCTTAAATGGAATTAAAAACTTTTGGCTCTGATGCCTTAAATCAGTCCTTCTCTTCTTTATCTATAGCATGCTGAAGAGTATTAGATGAAGTGCTAGTTGACAAACCTCACAGGAGTAGGCCTTACTGTAGGTTCTTGTATAACTGTTTGTCTAAACTTGATGGTGAAAGAGCGTACTCCACTTTGGTCTCATCTGCCTTAATTAGGCCTGATTGGTTGCATTTGATTCCACTTGGCTGTCCTTTATATTTTCCCAGGCAAGTGAATTACTCTTGCTTCCTTTCATGGTCAAAGGGTGGAGCATCATCATCCCTGCGGTTACCTGACTTAACAATACAGAGCTAATAAGGAATTCTGAACTCCTCTTAAGAGAACAGAAAAAAAGCATTGTTTGTACAGCCCAAAAGCTATGCTAAGCTCTTGAATGCAGAAGACAAATATGCTAGATCCCTGTAAAGAGGGAGAAGAAACTAATCTTCACTTTGCTTTTATCTTCAAAGCATCTTGCTATTAGAGGCTTCTGATCTTCTGTTTCCTCATATCCACTAGTTTTATTAATACTGAATTTCAGGTACACAGGTCATGGTACTTTGGTTTTATTTATTTGTCTATAATTTGCAAATTCTCAAGTAAGTTAAATTTTCTGTTGTTCTCCAGAGTTTTGATACCAGCATTTCAGAAGCAAATTAAGCCAGTTCATGTTGGAATCAATCTTCTAATATTGGGTTTGGTATTGGAATAAAGAGTGTTTGGATTAAAAAAAGGATATGGAAATTTTTGCACTTCTTGAAAATTGAGAATTTTTGAGAACTGTTGCAGTCATCAGAGCTGACTGATGCTGTATTCTCTAGCTATCACATTGCTTAGCTATTTTTTTTCCCCTGCTCGTGGCAGGAGACAGGTAGATGAATTTTCCAGGCAGGAGCTGAATAGCTTCAAACCAGTATCCAGAATGGTAACAGTCTATTAGCCTATTAAAAGCATGGATTTCAGTGGAATTCAATTTGTACTGACTGCTGGCAGGAGGAGTGGGTTGGTAGTTGGAGGGGGATGCAAAGAAAGGTGGGAAAATTAATCTTTTGATCTGTTAAGTCACTTTCTTGTTTAATAGCACATACAAATTCATATTTACCATAGAAGCGTAATTTTCCTGGTTCTCAGTATTTGTTAGTGTTTTACTGTGGTTTTTCAGGTATAGTCAAAAACATTAGAACTGCAGAGATTTCCCAACTTGTAAAACCTTCCTTGCAAGATTTTTCGGGAAAAGAAAGCTTTATGCAGTCTTCAACAAACTAAGCTTTTGTCTTTTTGGTTTTTAATAAAAACACGGAAGAAAACTTGGGTAGCAAAATTAAAAATGTTGTCACTAAAGGCCCATTTTTGCTTAATTGACTGTTTATTTTCTACCTTAGTACACTTCATATAATTTTGCAGTCCTCGGCTGGACGTTATAAGCTGTAACATAAAATAACTTCTAAAACTGTAGTATTAAATAACTGTGTGTGTAGAGCTACCTAGATGCACAGAGTTTCTAGCTTAGTGGTGTTTTAAACAATGGAGTTATCCTTCTCAGAAAAGAGAATACTTGCTGACTTTAAAGATGTTGTCATCTGTTACAGCCCTTGAAGACCAAATTTTTTAATTAACCCGGAGTTTCAGTGACAAAATTTTTAAGGGCCTTCCGTGTTGTCTTCTGTGGTTTCATATCTGTGTTGAGCACATGCCCAAAACTGCAATGCGAACTACTGCCTGCCACCTTGATCCTTACTACAACCTCAGCTCAGTTTGTGTGCTAACTACAACACTCTTGCACAGTAGGAGAAAAAGAGATGTTAATCTAAGGTAACAGATTTGTCTTCATTTTCAGTCTTGTGTTGTCTTTTTTCTTCTCTTCTCTTTCTGCTCACAAACTTGTATTGTAGCAGTAGTTTCCATGACATACAGTATAGTTCCCATTAAAATGAGTCTAAAGATAAAGTCTGACTACGTAGAGAACTTCTGGGTGAGAAAGAGGTAAGGACGGTGAAATTCAGCACTGTGGTGATCTCTAGCCACGGGAACTGCTGTGGAGAACTAAGCCAGCCAATACAACCGGTATCGGTTCTTAGTTTGCTGTAAATTAAATTTGGGGGTTGTTTCAGTCTCTGATTGGGCCAAGGATCATGGTCAAGACCAGGTATTTGGCCAATAGTTCTGTTTTGCAGTGTAGTTTAAAGCTGAGCTGGGGAGATTGTAATGAGGGCAAAGCTCAGGAATGGTAAGAAATGTCTGAAGTTTTTTACGACATGAAGTGTGCTATGCAAAGAAATGCTTTTTAATTTGTTCACTTATTTTAAACAAAGTCTTTTAAATGGTTTTAAAATTATATTGATGCTGTTTCAGGACTTATTTCTGACATTGTGCATGAAGGTAGGGAATGATCATCCATCCTGTTTCTGTCTCATGGCTGTCTCTTTAAGCAGCTTTGTCATCTTAATTTTTTCTGACCCTTAACCTCTGCAGTTAAGCAGCATAACTTACTACCACGCTCATCCTCTGTTGTTGCTGGATTGCTTGAGCTCTGAAGAAGCAAATTATTTTTATGATGTTGTACCCCTTTCATGAGCATGGAGGGGAAAAAAAAAAGAATGTGATCTCTGATTTACCTCTTCTGGGGAAGAAAGAAGTAATGATTATGTAGTGGGGTTTGAGTGTGAGTTTGATCTGTTACTCATGAACACCAACTCATAGCAAATATTTGTGTTCTCAAAATGTAGTGTGAGATGTATTGACTTTTTGGCGCTAGAAGTGAAGATTTCACAGTGCTGTGTTAATGAAAATGCCTATTCAGAAGACCTTTGCTTATTTTAGAGTTTTCAATATATAACAGTCAGGGTCTGTGGCCCAACATACCTTTTGGTGTCAAGTAGTCCTGGTTATGGATTACAAATGTATAATCAGTTCCTAAAACCAGTATGCTAAAATCTAGAAACTGTTAATTAGTCATTGTAAACCAGAGCAGTAGGTTTAAGACAGCAGAGAAACATGTGTTTATGAATCTGAGATGTTACTTGTGATCATTGCTGTTAAGTCAATATATCACACATCCTGGTATATTGTCCATATTCCTCCCAGCATTTGTTGTTTGGCTCAAGTAGTTAGCGAATTCTTTACTTCTTGTCCACAGAAGTTACGTATAATGCTGATGTGCTATCGATTTTTTATTTATTTTTTCCCCCCACAGAAAGAATTCTAAGTGCTTTTAATTACTAAATAAAGTGATTTCAAAGTATAAAGTATAAGTAGGGTCTGGAATATTTGAAACTGAAAAGACCAGATGTAAGATCAGCATTTTTGAGGACAGTACTGAAGACGAGTTTGCAAGGTAATTACTGAAAGTGTTTTGAATACTTACATTAAAACATCTTTCAGATTCAAGAACCTAGCAAGGGATTTTTTTCCTTTTAAAGTAGTGAGGATAGGTCATTCTTCAACACAATTTTTTCAGAGATTGAATGTTAGTGTTGTTAAGAAATTAATATTTTTAACTTGTTTAGCCATTGCATTATTTTTATATCTGGAGTATTTTTGCCTGTAATACCTTGCTGACAGGTGGAGTATCAGAGTAAGAAGAGGGTGCTACAGGGCTTACTCAGTTTGCTGTAAATCAAAAGTAATGAAATATGAAACAAGAGTAGTGAAAAGAGGATGTAAACTACCTTTTGGCATCAAGGAATAGCAAAGATTCTTTTTTTCTGTCCAAGATGTGTGGTTTTGTTGCCTTGATCACTGGGATTTGGAGTCTACTAAGTGTCTTTGAAATGCCAGACATGGAGATCATTGAAAACCAACCTCTTTCAACTGTATATTGCTGAATCCCAACTGCTATGATGAAATGAAGCTGTGTCTGAATTCTCTGTCGCTCTGGGTTTTGAGACAGTACTCCTATGGGATTTATATATACCATGGAGTGTCCTTCAGTGAGTACTAAATGCTCATGAGACATGACTTATGAATCTAGACAACTTCGTATTTAAAGACATTGCATCCAGAAGGTGGTTAGGAACTCGATACTGAGACCTCAGCTTTTGTTTGCCACAAGAGCTTGGGCTTAATCTTCAGTTAATGTAATCCTAGATCTAAAGAGGAAACCTTTTTTTTCTATTGATGTTAGGTGTCAGTGATGGAAGAGGAGGTAAGACAATCTGGTGCAGCTGACAATAACGACATGTCCATTGAGTGGGAAGCGGCAAGTCTTTGGGAGGAAAAATAAGGTTCACAGGCTCTTCTATGTTTCTTGTAAAGTGAATAGAAAGTGGTGGTCTGTGAACAACAGGTGGCCCATAGCTGTCAGGAAGCCTACTGTCTGTGATGCAGTTCAGCCCCTGCCCCCTCATCACACACACGTTCACAAACGTGCAAGTGAGGAGGCCGAAAAAAAGAAAAGGAATAATAACTGAGTATTCATATTTAGTTGGATTTGCATGTGAGGGATATATTCACTGGTTGGGCTTGGGGTGCAGTTGTCTACTGAGAAATACTCTTAGAAAAGAGTATTCTTTATTTAGTAATATACTTCTGCTGCAAAAAATTTGGTCAGCTATGAAATTCAAAGCAGTTGATTACAATATCTACAGTAAATGTAAAGTGCGTGCTGCTAAGTTTAGGCATTTATTCTCCTCTCTTTGAACTGCATGCAAGACTTCATAGTTTTCAGGCATTTAACTTCATAGGTTTCAGAGTTTACAAGTGGAGAAAATAGAAGCGACCTTCCTAAAGTTTTGGTCAACTTTTATAATAAATTAAGCGAGTTCATGTTGGAAAGCTGTGTTTATCCATCTTGAGTTATCAAAGGCTGAATTTTATTTCTGTATTTCACATTTAAAAAAATAAAGAAAAATACCCTAGAGCCCAACCAGATAAAAAACCACCAAACCCCTCAAACCTGGAATAGATTGTTAAATCTGCATGGTCTATTGGCATTTTGAAGCTTGTTTACTTAAAATTGGAAGGCATAGCTTAATAATATCTAAAAAGGAAGTATTTTTAATCATGCAGTTTAACGTTTAAAGAACTCTTTCAAAAAGTAATTAGCACAGAACTCATTGAAATGAATTTACTTCTTGAAATAAGCTATTTTATTGCAAGTAATGATCAACCATCTTTTATACTATTTTCTGTGCACCAGCGCTAAACAACGTTTGACACTATTGATTTGTAAAACGCATCTGATGTGAACAGTATGTGACAGAAGTTGTTTGTTATTAAGAGATAGAATCCTGTCTCAGAAAAGCTTGTCATCCTGGCGAGACAAAATCACACAAAGTAATTTTACTTGTATCATAGTTTTTTCAGTGTTGACTCTGTTTCTGACAGCTGGCTTCATGTTAAACGTGAACAAAATTTTGCTTATGCATGCATGTCTTCAATGGGTTATGGACCCAAAGTTCGTTCTTTAGAAAGCACAGTAGTTTTCTTTAGTAGCACTGTTTTTATCTAATTAAGGACGAGTGCAATAATTATAATGCAAAGCATTCAGAAGAAATGTCTTGGTATGTGAGACAGATTATTAGCCATAAATTTGAGGAATTGCTGTAGTTTAGCAAGTTCGAAGCAAAATGTCAATTGTATTATGTATATTTATGAAAATAGAAATGTTGGGCTTGCTCTAGTGCTTGGGTATAACTGTGATGAATACTATATAGATAGATCAAGGAACCTTTACTTTTTGAATTTGTGACGAATGACTGCATATCAGGCTATTAAAACCATTAGGTAGAGTTTTTTGAGAAACAAGAGCAACCAGAGGTTATACGGTGCCTCAGGCTATTGCTTCTCAACTTTTCTGGTTTCCACAAGGTAGCTATTAAAGAACCATAATTTATACAACTGGATTCTCAAGTAAGACCCAGCAAGGTGGGCTTTAAAGGCTGAATTAATCACTCTGTTACTGTAGATACAGATCTCTTATTTGAATTTTTCATCCTTAAGAAAGGCATCAGCATAAATCCTGTATATGTCTTTTCCTCTCAGTGTGCTTTTTATCTGCTGCTTGCTTTCCTTCCCACTCTCCTCAACTGGAGAAGCTGGCCAAACAAAATACTACTAATTAACGAGAGCTTCATGAATTTTGCTGGCCGCATGCACGTATACCTGATTTGCTTGTGTGTTACAGCGCACTGCGTTTGCAATGGATGTCATGTTCAGTTTACACACATACAAGGAAGGCAACGTAGGAAAAGGCTACCTGTTTCCTTGTCTTGGCTGCTGCTCCCTGTGCTCGGTAGGAGTCTTTGAAAGAAGCAGATTGGTTGTTCCTAGGAAAGAAAAATGGTCAGCAGGGTATAGCTCCTGGACCACACAGTGGACCAGGCAGAGAGGGCAAGATGCAGCAGTCTGCTGTGCCCTAGAGTAGAGAGAGGGATGCTCCAGGGAAGTGCAGGTACACAGATAAGCTTCAGCGGTGAAGGGAATAATGTTTTCTTAAGAAGCCGGGAGAGACTGAGGAAAGTTTTTGGCAAGTCAGTGAGATTTGCTGTAGACAGCGAGGTATGAGGAAAATTTTTCTCGCCCAGAAAGGACACAGTTGGCACAGGGGGTGTTTTGTTTCAGTCCTTTTTCCTAGCAGATCTTGGTTTCCTCCACCTAAAAACTCTGAGTTTGTGTTCTAATGAAAACTAGTTTAAGATCTCAGGAACTTTCAGTATACTTAAGGAAGATGTTCCAGTACTTCCGTCTTTCGTTTGTGGAAGGGTTTTGTCTTAGCAGGCTGTAGCAATTATTCTGTCCTTGAATCTTGAAGGCAACAGTGAGTAAAACTGTGAATTAAAGGAAGGAATCTCATTTTCAAAACAAAGCACTGTAGACAGAAAAGCCTGTGGATCCTAGCGTGAGGGTCGTCCTTCCGTTGTCCCAAGATATACTAACTGAATCTATACTTGCTTCCATACCCGTCTAAAATTTATTTCCTTAAGAAGTGAGGCACCTCCATTACTAAATGTTGAACAGTAGTTTCAGATAATTCAATAAACAAAAGTTCAAGATGGATAGGATTTTGTCATAATTTCCATACGGGCCATAAGACCCAATTTCTGGTTAAACTGCCTAGCTCAGGCCTACAGTTGGTGGCTCCGACAGTGCAACTGGGACTGTGTTGTGTCTCTGGCATGAGAGCTGGATAATCCAAAGCACTGTCTGTGAGGGAAGTCAAGTAATCTGGGGGCCCTGGGTTTTTCTGCATGCCAATCCCACAGTAACATAGTGAGCTGCCTGGGGAGCAGTTGTCATCTCCTCCTTTTGAACTATTTCCAAATCCCTGCTGTCCTCCCTCATCTCTCTGAGGTGCATCGTGGTGTGTGGCATGTAGGGCTAGTAAAATCAGACATCCAAAGTGGCCGGTCCCGCTCTGGACCTAACGTATGAGAACAGAGGAGTGGGACGTTATTTGTAGAAATGAAAGTGGGAATGTTACCTAAAATATGGTACGTGTAAACAGTCTTCATTGCAGCTGTAATTTTCTGCTTATTTGTGATTTAACCTGATTTTTGTTTAATAGTGGATCATAACAAGAATATTTTTACAATTACTTTATTTCATCATTTAAGATGGACAAAGGATTTAGTGTAGTTGACATAATTTAATTTGATGGCATGGGCCATAAACAGTGCAAAGAGGCACTGGTGTGGGTTTGTTACTTTTCATGAAAATACCCAAAGGGGGAAAGCTGCTGAATTTTTTTTTCTCAATGTGCATTAATGATCAACACAGAGAACGCAAAAATGTCTTGGTAGAACGGTTTAAAAGGGGTTATAAGAGAAGCATCTGGGAGCCAGACTTTTCTTGTGGAAACATGCCAACAACTGTATTGCGTTTCCTTTCACTAAAGTGAGCTATGCTGAAATGCCTTGTCTTCTGTCCCTTTTTTGAGTAGGTTCATTTCTGGAATCAGACTATAAATTTGAATACTTTAACCTTGCAGATTACTAAAGGATATTATGTGGTTTAAACAAGGTGCTTTCTTTATGAATTCTATGTATGTAAATATTATGTCAAGTCACATTTGTCACAATTGGGGATATGTAGTTTTCAGAAATGTCTTTTAAATTTAAGTCTTGCTGCTGATCAATGAGTATGGGAAACTCTGCTTGACATTTACAGACTTTTTTTTTCCTGTGTATCATATAAATTTAAGCCTGGGAAATATAACCCCTATACGTGGTTGTCAAATAACACTGTAGTACAGAGTTATACAGTATAGATTAGTTAATTGAATATTTGATTGCTAGATGTATTTACATAGAGAACTATTTATATTTTCTATGTAGATTTTAATACCCACCACATTTATTTTAGCAAAACATTTTAATAATAAGGTTTATAAAACGTCATGTTGAACACTTAAAACTATTTACATAACTAAGAGCTATTATGGGTTGAGAGAACAAACAAATTTATTTTAGTTACAGTGAATTCACATAAATCTTTATTATGTTTATATATAAGAATGTACTTACGTGCATGCCATATGTATTTAGGCAAGCAATCTCTAGTGTAAATTCCTGTGAACCTACAATACAGCCACGGCATCAGCTTCAAAATCGTTGTTTGTTTTGTCCCTTTGAGCTACTAATTTGCATTCTGTCCAATAACTGCTATTACTTTTTTTTGAAGGGTGAGGGGGGACAGAAGAGGGAGCATTTTTTTTGTTAATAAGCTAAATAATTAGATGAGCGTGTAGAAACATTAAACCCCAGAAGCCTTCCTTTACGTTGTTGAGACCTGTTAAGAGCAGTATCTTATATTATTTTATTCCTTCTTGAAGTGTTTAAGTATGGATTTAGGTAAGATGCCTGTTGCCTCAATTTTGTATGCTGAATTTGAAGCTTTAGGAACGTTTTTAGAAGTGGAGCCAAAATCGTGCTTTTGTTGGAAGCTAACACGAAACTTTACCTTCAGAGATGCTTCTGTTCAGGTGTGAAACTTATTATCTAATCACTTGATCAAAAAAATATAGGTAACATTTAAAAAAAGTGCATAATCAAACTTAAGGAATTTGTAAGGAGCTGGATTCTGAAGTCGCTTATGAAATTTTCACCTTGTTTTGTGGGCCATCAAATGATTTTTTTGTTTTCCGAGTTTAATATATTCTGACCAGTTCACTCAGCATATAAGATTAGATAATTCTAAGAGACTTGATTTCTGAAAACAAAATCCTGAAATAGTTACTTTAATTGTAGATACAAAGTGTCTGTGAATATAAAAATGGGAAAAGAATGAATGAGTTTCTGGAAGTGGATCTCTCTGTAATTTCTTTTATGCTTCATTATAATAATAGTGTACATATCCACGATTGAACTTGCTTGTGATGACCTTTATCTTTTCTCTTGAGAAGAATTACTATTATCAGGTCTTTCTTCATGAGGAAATAAAAAGGTCAGTGCAAAACGCATCCCTTATTTCTATGCAGTGCACATTGCTCTTTGGCATATTTGTACTGAATTTTATTAATAATAATTATGTCATTTTAGTGGTCCAAAATTAGACATTCTAAATGGTCTTTCCTGGTATGTACTTTTCCTGCCTTTTTCTACCTCCTCTCTTCCCAATCTTGCTATTGGTATAGCTAAGATTTTACATTCTTCTATTCCTCCTAATCCTGTCAGGATAGCTAATTTTTTCCCCTTCTTTAACCTTAAATTGCCAAATTGTTAATTCTTCTGAGTCTATGTTTGTTTAAGAAAAAAAAAGAGAGAATGTAGAGAAAGTAAAGTTGTTGTCTTTTCTTTAGGTTTTTTTTTAAACAGAGATTTTTGAATTATTTGTTGTTTGGAAGACTAGTGCTAGGAAATGAACAACTAAGTTGATTCAGCTGTCACTCAAAACATGACTGAAGGTTGCTTATTTGCAAGGAGAGCTCCAAGCAGGCACTCCAGGCAGGAAGCTGAATTCATTAAATCTTAATATATTCATAACTAAACCCAGAAATTGCCTGTACCTCTGTGGATTGTTCAGTTGTCCTAATGAATATATTCTGTTCTGCCATTGAGGTGACTGAGCATGTTTTTCTTCCCATTGTGATACTTTGCTCTTAAAGCCTGTAGGGCCTTGTGAAGCCCTGGAAACAGAAAATTTCATACTAACAACCTCTGTGTTTGGTAAATGAACAAAATCTGTGGGGTCTGAAGAGGATACAGGCTTTATACAAATTGGTTGTGACTACAGGATGGGGCAAGGGCAGGGAAGCAAGGGTGCTGGGACACGGTACTGGGGAAAGGAAAGAGGGGAAGGTGCTAACATATGTTCAGGTCTCAACAAGTAGGGAAGGTAAGTAAAGCAAAGCACGCTCCCACATTTCTTGAAAACTTTGTAAAGTTATGCACAGCAGAGTGAGAAGATCCACTTTGCAGCAGTTGCTTTGCAGCAACTGTGGGTGACCTTGCCAACAATGTTCAATTTTGTCTCTTGTGTGAGAGTAACTGTTTTTCCTCCAAGGACAGAGATGTGCTCTATAATCACTTAGTCTTCATACTTTCTGCCCTAAAAAATTATAAAAATGACTTTCTGTTAGAAAAAGCTTTTATTCCTTGTTTTTTTCCCCAGTAAACTAGTGAGCAGTCATGTAGTGTCTTCCTGCTTTTAAAAGCATGGGATTTTAAAATCTGTTGCTGTGGCATAGTTCATGTGGATGGGTATGTGTGTGATAGTATCAAACTGCAGTGTCTTTTTCACAGATATATTTAGAAAGATATTTTTTTCTCAAACACTTTTCCGAACTTACTGATTTCTCTTCACTACTTCACTCTGTTATTATTCTTCATAGCAATAGTTACATGCTATTATAACAACATTCGTCTGCACAAGACTAGAGAATTGCAGCCTTAAAGTGAGTTTTGTATTTGTCCCAGTGGGACTGGGATTTTTTTTTGTTTACTTCACTCTTCAGTTTAGCAAATGCTGTAACTCCCAAATTCTTCTTTTAGGAAGGGAATGTTATATCTGCTTTTTGGTTTTGATTCAGCCAAAACATAACATATGCTTAGATTCAGTGGGTGGTGTCACAGAAAGGTTGTTTTAAGAGAGACTTTTTTTTTTCCCCCTCCAGAAAATGGCTAAGTGACATTCCAGGACTCCAATATCACTTCCTCTCCTCTCCTTCTCACCAACTTTTCCTGCAGCATTGATCTTGAGTTAATTTATGATGGAATCTACTAATGTTTTCTGTGAGGATGATGAGGGAACTTTTCCAAGGTCTTCTCAATAGGAAGCAGTGCTTTGCTTTTAGCTGAGATGGCTGGTTTGGTTATTCAGACTGCTTACACAACTGGGAGTAACGGTGGTGCACAGTAGCACCTTTTCAAGATGCAAGGAGTGCAACTGAGGGGGAAAAAAGTGCAGGATTTCTTAAGGAATTCAGGATACCTCACATCTGGAGACTTGGCAAGATCTGGACAAAACTGAGTCATTTGAGCTAATCTTGTTCTATAAGGTCATTAGCTTCAGCTGTCTCATATGTGAACTATTAAAATGTACAGACCCTTATAAACTGCTGCTGAATAACTTAGTATGGAGTACCAAAAAAGCCAATGCTGCTTACTAGAAACTTAGTCTAATTTTCAGAGTTAGAGCAGGGTGTTAGACTAGGCAATTTCCACTGGTCCCTTCTATCCCAAAGTATTTAATGATTCTAGTTTTTCACTTTGTACAGCCAGTGCTATTTATTTGAGGCCATTGGGGGGCCAGTACCTTGTCAATAGTAAGAACAGACTTCTGTTACTGTCCACTGGTCAGACAGAGTGGTGTGTATACTCAACCTTATTTAGTCTAGAATTTAAATAATGGTTGTTTTCAAAGAGCTGATGAGAACTTGTGCAAACAGTTGGAGGTCTCATCCAGTTTAGCTCGTAGTGTATTTGGATGAAACCTTTTGCCTCGACCAATGAGACTTGGATCACATGTGTTGAAAGGAATTGGGACTAGGAATTGGCATGGGTTATCCTCAGCTAACGCTAAAGCATCTCAGTGTGCATAATATTTTTAATTAAAATGTATTTTTTATATTGTCATAACCTGGAGATCTCTTTTTATATTGTGTTCTAATACAATTCTGTATTGTCTGTTTCCCATCGTATTTCCTGGCACGGTGGTGACCATTTATTCAGATGCAACTTCTGCTTCTGCTCATATTTTGATGTCACCTCCTCTGCAATTCCAGTGTTTAGCCTGTGTCTGTGTGGCCTGTTTCTGTCGGTTCTGCCTATGTTGTGGAAATATTTTTTTCACTCAAACTTGTCATGCAAGAATGTGACTTCTCTGTTTGAGCCGTTGGGTGTTAACTAGCTCATCCACGGAAGCAGGAATAAAATAAGAACTGACCTCTCTTCTATCATGGTAAGAAATTCTTAGGCTTTTAATCTCGTCTCTAAATAACCACCAGCTTGTTTCCCACTTCTGTCACCATCCTGGAGGCATTTTCATCCCCAAACTATGCATCCCAATACAGTCAGATGGAGCTTGAATAACAGATAGACTGTCTCCCCGTCTCTGCCATACCCCAGCTCTCACACAATGGCTAGAGAATAGCACCTTCAGCAGCCTTTCCCAAGCTGTTTCTTTTGTTTATAGAGAGCACCAGAGTGCTACTGGGAACGCAGGGTGAAATGTCAAGAAGTTGTGTGTAAATCTTCCAGTAATCTGTCATATCCAGGAGGAACTGGGGGAAAGGGGCAGATCTGTGGGAATACTGGAGGATTATCAAAACTAGAGTTTTCCCACTTGGATTTGGAGGTCTCTCGCTATACAGAATGGGTGGATCCAGAGTCCAAAAGAAGAGGCCAGAAAGGAAGGTCCCTGACATTATACATACACGCACCAAGGCAAATAAACCTAGGATCAAGCAACACGTGGAGGATTTCAGGGATATCAAGTTGCCTAGGCTAAAACACAGTAAGAGTTTGGGTGAAGCATATAGGCGTGTACAGGTGTGTATATAGTGAGAATACTGCAGGGGAGCCCTCCCCAAGGCTGGGGAGCACTGTCCTCAGGCAAGGCAGCTTGCTGGCCCTGCATGAAACAGGGTATTAATTCTTATTCCTTTGGCCCCAGATGGTCTCCAGCCCCTATTGCTAGTGCTAGCAGAAGGTGTCAGTTTGGCCAAATTATAAAAATGATTTGGGGTTCTTAACTTTTGTGTGTTTATTGTTCCTTCTCTGGAATTGCTTAAATATTTCTCTAAACAAATAATTTTGTTTGTACAAAAAGCCGGTTCTCGCTAGTTTTTTTAAACAATTACGTAGCTGGATTGATTTATGTTCCTTATTAGAGTAATAACCCATCTGTTACAGGGTTAGGTCAATTAATAAAATTTAAATCTGGGAGAGAGAAGGTCTCAACTCTTTCCCATGGTAAATATTTATTAATGTTTGAAAGTTCTTGTTTACATTTGTGCAGAGTCATTGTTTGGTAGCAAAAAGCACAGTGCAGAGTAGTAATACTCTTTGGTGTTACCACGCCATTGCATATTTTACTTTTTCTTATGCAAAGCAGCATAGACCCATGATGTTCTGTGTCAGCAGAGTTCTTCATGTACACACCTTTGTGTTTGCACACGTGTGTCTGTCATACCTGCTGAGTACAATAGTAAAGACGCTGTGATTTTTTTAAAAAAATTGATTATTTAATAATACAAGTATTTTTGTGGAGGTCTGTGTTACAAGACCTGTTTATATGCTCATAACCTTCTGACACCACAGTGAGATTTCAAATGAAGATACATTAATGTGCGTTACAAGCGTGTGATTGCTTGTATCATTATGAAATAGAAGAAAATTTGGTTCACTGCAGTAGTTTTTATCTTAACTGATCAAAGCATCTTCCAATGATTTTTCTAACAATATGTGATTGGAATAACAACTTCACATGTTGTAGAGTTCCATGCTGCAGCCGAGAGGCATGTAAATACAAGCTGCTTATTTGCAAGAAGCTTCCGGATTTGCAATATGATTGCTATGGAAACCACACAATGAAAACCTTATAACCATCTGTGTGGTTTGGTAGATTTTGCTGCATAGCTGAACTGTTTTTGTTTACTGTTACTAGTGTTGAATGGAATGTATTAACCCACAAACTGTGGTTATCCAAGGTATAAATTAGTATTGTGCAATGACAATGTGCAATGACAATGTCTGTGTCAGAGACTAGAAGACAGTAGAACACCAATTAATAATGGCATTAAATTAGAGTCTAATATGAAAAGATGATTAAGTAATGTGTTAGTAGAGGAAAATGCTAAGTTTATGCATATTTATCATGGAGATACCACATTCCATTGAAGGAATGCACTGTTCAAGCCAAACTCTTTATCCATTTTATACTCAAGTAGTCAGATTTTTTTTTTCCCCCCCTCCCTCTTTAAGAAAAAGAAATTGGAAGAAAAAATCAATGGATTAATGTAAAAAACTCAGCTAGTGTAGAATTCCTTGTTCACTTTTAAATTGTGTGGATGGTAGAATCACCTAGGATTGGATGATTATTTTTCTGTTTCTTCTTCAGACTGCAAATTAAATAAGTGAATTATTTCAACAGCTTTCATGGACTAACTGAAAAAAACCTTTAGAAATACAGTTAGCTCCTTGTTACATTGTCACCACAAAAAATTTGTAGGTTGTTTGCCATTAGGGTCTCTGGGTACCAACACAGTATGGAACGTAACCTGTATCTCAAGGGTTCTTTGGATCTACAGCTCTGGAAGAGTTCACTGGTTTGATTGGTGTTGATTAGTCTTGTTCTGACATACTGAGAAGGTGGAGAGGAATATTTTCTCACTGCAGTGGTAGTGGTGGTGTGAAGAAGAGATAGAGAGGAACATTATACCAGATAATTTTAAAGGTCTGCATGACTCCTCTTACACAGCATCTTAATAATACAGAAGGACTTCTATTGTGTTTTTTATTTTAATTTTTCATCTTTTGACTCTATTCCATGTTGCAACACAAACTTTAGTATGTCAGATCTGACTACAGCCATAATTCTTAGGGTCGTTGATGTTACTGTGTTTAAAGGACATCTCCCACTCATAGTTACTGCTTCAGAACATAATACCAGAAAACAGTAGTAAGAACCATAGGTTCTTTTTTACCATCCTAAGCCAAGCCTATTGCATCGGCTCCACTGTGAACACAATTGTATTAGCAAGCAGTGTGGACTATTTGCAACAGATTCATAAGGGACATGAGTGTGCGAAGAACCTGATGTTCACTCTGTGCATGTTTCAGAAAAGTTTTCCCATGGAGTCACTTTAGTCAGATTCCATGGACCAAGTGCCCATTAGCAGCTGGACCATGTTCAGAGTGCTTCTGGAGTGCCTCTTCCAGTCTAATTAATTGCACCTGAAGATTTGTCCTCTTTGTGACAACTTTGTAGTGTAAAGCAAAGTGTGATGAGTAGGGATGATTGGGATCCAAACCAGTACGCTGATATGGACAGCCTTTGTTTGAATTTGGGACCTTTTCAATATTCAGAGAACCTTGGTTCAGACTTTTTCTTACCTTCATATATGCATCTGGTCAACTCTTGTATCGGATGTATAGGAAATACGTTTTTCAGGAAGGGAAATGCATATGTTCTAGATATTTCCATGAAACCACAATGCAATCTATGTGCAGTCAACTGTACCTTATGAAAACTTCTCTTCAATCCTCCTCTGCTGTTTTACTTCAGCTGAAATACCCTCTACTAAAGCCAGTCCTCAGTTTAAGCTAGTCTGATGACTGTGGCAGTGATAGAGTTAAAATCCACAGTACATTCAACACATAATTGATGTAGGTCCAAACACTCAGTAATATGTAATATCAACATTTATTTAAGCAACATATAATATTGTATGTGTTGGATGTTCTGGGAAGAAGGAGCATCCTAGAAAATGTGTCTGACAATGGGATAATGCTACCTGTGAGTGGTGTAATAGTGACAGGGGAGCCACAGAATGACAGTGCCTCCTAGTGCTCCTGACAGCACATAGGGCTGTGCTTTTGCCACAGGCTTCAATTGCGAGTGCTTTAAAACCCCAAGTGAGTGTGCTTCGAAATATGCCACAAGGGTTATGCCAAGTGGGGGAACGCATTTGAATGCAGTAAATAGTTTGGAGTGTTTTGTGTTCTACCACAGCTTCGGATTTTCTCTGTTCTATTGTTTTTTTTTTTCCTTGGCTCGAAAAATAGTTTATATTCATCTCAACCAGATTTTTAGCTAGTCAGGTGTCAGACAGCAAAAATCTCTTGCTGGCTTAGTAGGGCAGAAGTTCAAAGCTCTTTGTAGAGTGAACCTGATGTTGTAATTGTAATATTTGTAGGACTGCGTATGTAGGTTAGCAGCAATTATGCATACTCATTTCCACAGGTCTACTCTTGTGTTTTAAACATCTGCTTTAATGTTTGCAGGAACAGTCTTGTGGATAAATTTTTACAAGGCTAAAAATCCTTTGAACTGTTGATATAAAATTCACTCTGTTGAAGTAGGTAGGCAATTACATAAAAGGTGCACAATAAGGAACATTTTAAAAGCTGTGAGTTCTGTCTGTCATTAATAAAATACCAAAATTAGTTGCTGAAATGTGTGCCTTAAAAAGAAGCATGGGTATCTGTATAATATGTGATGAATAGCAAAGCTAAATAGTTTAAATGTATTAAAAGTCCAGTTCTTGTTTGAGAAGTGGGTTTATCAATATACTATTTCCTCATTCAGTACAGCAGCTTTTGTCAGTTTTGATATACTGTAAAGGCCAAGATAAATCTGTTTCTACTTCCTTATGAGCCTAAAGAAAGAATACAGCTGAAAAACCTCATGGTTTGTTCCCTTTTTTGCCTCAACAGAATTGTTGACTGTGAAATGTGAGGAGCAGATCTCATGTCCCTGTACTGAGTGGAGTGTGGATTTACTTAAGTGAGGGTGTGGGCATGAGAGAGTTCCCCGTCTGTGCTGGACAAGGAGCATGGAGCACATCTTCATAAATTTTCTGTGGGGATTTCAGAGTGTTCCAAGTCTGCTAGCCAGAAAACATGCTTCAGAGCTGATCACTGGCAGGCTTTCTCTTTTCTGGCCTCCTAAACTTGCGCGAAGTTATTTGATACAGTCTGGCTTGCTTAAAACCGTGGTGAGGCGCAGTAGGCAGGAGTACAGAATGCATGGTGTCTGTAGTGGCTGTGTTCCTGTCATGCAGGTGTCCAGGTAGTGTGTGTCTCTGACAGTGCTGAAGGTAAGACGGCCTCTGCCTTCTCTGCATACTTCTCTGAAGAACTTCTGAATTCTTGCATGGGCTGGGGATACTTTTTTAATCCTCAGTTTCCTTTTCTTTATCCTGGCAAGAAATGTACATCGCAGAATAGCACCCTCATCCTAGTTGCCTCGGAATGACTGAAAAACAGCATAACTGCAGCTCTATATTACCGCATTCAGAGCAGAGTGAAAGGGAAACAGATGTTCACAATTGAGATTTTGAAAGAAAGCTCTTGGAGCATTTGGATGGGTGGGGGAAACCACAGAAACAACAACATTCCAACTTCTGTACAAATGCGAAATAGTAAACAGGGCTTACGATCTGGAAGTGTAGAGTGTGGCTTTCAGACTGATGTGGGCTGTAATTCGTGTCAGCTGAGGTGTCCCTTCAGAGTTTCATTTGCAGTTATGTGTTTTGCAGAAGAACGTGTTCCTTCAAAGGCTGAAGTGCCAAGAAAACTGAGCCAGGAGAAAGTTATCCCTGTTTCAGGTAATTAAAATCTTTCCTCTTTATTTTGTGTATGAGCTTTCTTTTTACCTTTATTTTTCTCGTCTCTTCCCTTTGCTGTTTTAAAATAATGTTTTTATAGCTCTGTAAAGCTGTCTTTTTCACCTGGGTATTTGATGGCAGCAGAACTGCTTAGCACCACTTAGGATGCATGAAAACCACTTGAGAAGGATTTATAAAGTAAGCCAATTTATACAAGGTATTCCTTCCTGAATTACTTTGTAATGACTCAATTAGCTTTCATTTCTGCACAAAGGAGATTTAGTTGCATAAATTAGCTTATCATCATTGAGGAAGTGTCACTGCTAAAGGACAGTTTATAGATACAACATGCAGTTGCTGTCAAACCTATAAGAATGTAATATAGACATCTGTGTATACTTTGTGCTTGAGCAGAACAGACTTCTGCCATTCAGAGACTAACAGGGGACAACAAGTTGCCCAAGGGACTGGCAATGTAGACGTCTCTGAAAAGGTCAACTTGACACAGGCTCTGACAATCGACCCAAAGCTCTGTCTTCTTTGATAAAAATCAGATAAACTTAAGACCACTAATTGATCTGCAGCCTGTTTAAATGTTGGCCATGCATATCTTCATTGCATATGATTACCACAGAAAGCAAATGAATTGGGTAAGAAATGCCAGAGTCCAGTGACAGCAGCACAAAAATTGGAAAAGGACACAAATGTCCAGAAAGGCTGTGAAGGATATTCTCTCAGCTTTAGCTTGGCAAACTGCCCTTGTGCTAATTATCTCTGGGGCTGGAAAAATAAGTGCAAACACTGTGTAAAGTCACATAGCCACACAACTTTTCTTGACGGAAAGGTATTTCCAGTTATGCTTAAAAACAAGATATATATGTGCTTCAAGGGCAAAGACCTTTAGATAAACTATTGGTGATTTGACACAGCAAGTAGAGAAGACTTACTTCTTAGCAGACCTTACACCTTTCTGAGATCTGCTGCATTGTCACCGTGACCCGCACTGACATGCAGTCTGGCTCCCCTTCCCCCCCGTCGNGTATTTCCAGTTATGCTTAAAAACAAGATATATATGTGCTTCAAGGGCAAAGACCTTTAGATAAACTATTGGTGATTTGACACAGCAAGTAGAGAAGACTTACTTCTTAGCAGACCTTACACCTTTCTGAGATCTGCTGCATTGTCACCGTGACCCGCACTGACATGCAATCTGGCTCCCCTTCCCCCCCGTCGTACATAAAACACATAATTCTTTCAGGGCTGTCAAGGAAAGGGTGGGCAAGAAGAGTTCCTTTAGGAAGTAGCTCTGCAGGGCTCTTCCTGTTGCAACATGTGGAGAGGAAACAGAGGCCTGATTTCCTGACCCATACAGGAAAGCAGGAACAGGTTGCTGTGAGGAGTTTTGGGTTGCTTTTCTTGGAAAGGAAGCAAGAGCCAACTCATCAGATGCTGTTAGCATTGTGCTCTGCTAAAAACATGTGTAAAACAACATGACTCATTACAGCCTTAGTATTTAGGACTCATTTAGACATTACCGTAATTATAAGAGTGTGTTGTCATAATGGAGCGTGGGGTCAATCCAATTACAAAGTTGCCAACAGCTTTTTTTTCACTGATGTGTCTTGAAGTTCTAAATGGTCGTATTTTTAAGAAATCAAAACCTTAGCACCTTTGTTTCTGAAGAGTCTCAACTGCTGTGAGAACAGGCTTATCAGTCTTACTAGTATTTGTGTAATGTCCTTGAAAATACCGTAACAGTTCTCCCTAGATATCAGATTCATTTAAAGCAATCATTTTATGATCTGATCTGATCTTAGTTAACTATTTAACGTTGGAAATCTGTTTGACTTTTAGGGCTGAGTTGACATGAGCATTTCTGATAGGCGTCACATCACAAACATCTAACCTGACTCAAGAATATTTCATGATTTTCCACACAAACACACATAACGTTCTCAAATATAACTTATTGCCTAGCTTTACTAAACCTGAATTTCACAGAAAATGTTCTTCAAATTGTCTGTGAGCTCAGCCTGATGAGTACAAAAACCCTTTCTTTTTTCCTAGTCTTTTCTTGCCCTAACTCATCTCTACTTCAATTAACACGCAGACTTGAGTTCTTTTTATTCCTTCAGTCTTGATGCTGACTGTTGCTGCTGGATAGCTTTACATTAATTGCTAGTGACCGAATTATTTAAAAATACCAAAGCATTGAAGAGTTTCAGTTATATAATATGACTCGCCGGGTCTTTTTTGCTACCACTATCTATCCGTTATTTCCACAATCACTGTTTCAGCAAGTGTCACGTTCTGTGCTGTCTCAGCGTAAATACCTTGATTTTAGGGTAACTAAGGAACAATAGGAGAAGGGAAGTGAGAAAGATTATACTGAACGGATTGAGTTAGATTAGAAGTTGAGTTTATGTTGCCCTTATTTAATAATTTTTCTGGCATGTGGGAGAAAACGCAAGTAAGTAAGCAACAGGCATTCTCTGCAGTTTAGGACACAGTCAGAACAAACAAGTAACTGTGTTCCTTAACAGGGTATGTCTCATCCGGGCATTAAATCTCAACACTGAGCATCTAAATCACTTGTGTAAGACAGAGTCATTCTGGTAGCATTAATTTTGAACTTTATCTGTCTTTTCGTCTTTAAGTCTTTGTTATGGTAAATATTGAGCACATCATCACCAAGAAGGGATGCAGTAAATTTCCAGAAGTTCACCTCTTTCAAATATTAAGTAGCCTAGACTAGTAATCTCAAATCTGATGCTATAAACTTTTGAAGAATCTGATCAAGAGTCACGGAATACGAATCAGAATGGCAAGCTGTTTAATATACTGGGCAATGGACCACAGTGGTGAAAGGAAAACATACATGCGTGTTCCTTCACCCCACAAGCAATGTGTAAGCAGGTACTATAACTACTAGCTCTAAGCCACTACCATAGGAGGGTTTGCTAACTTAGATGCCATCAATGTTAAAATGGAAGATTGGTGGAAATCAGGCACCGTCACATTAATGTTTTAACAAGTGCATTTCCATACTTGGGCTGTAATGCCTGTTTTTGTTTTGGTCAGTTTAGTTTTCTACAGGGTTTGTGCTTAGAAATGGCAAGTGCCAAAACTGGCACAAGGGAGGGGGCAGGAATGGAACAACCTGCAGTTAGATTGGCTGAGGCTGCAATGGGACAGCACACTTAAATCCCTCTGAAATATGTACTCTTAATCTGTTTTCCCGGGTTTTGTTTTTTCTGTCTGTTGAGGCTGTTAGAATATTCTTATATTTTTTTTCCCTTTGAGTAATCCATGGGCATTCTCAAGTTTTAAACAGCCGACAATATTCGAAGTGCATGCTTGAGTGATATACCTGCCAGATTTTTTTTACCTGAACTGTTCACCTTCCTTTCTTCAGGCATGTACTGTCAGGTGCCAGTATTTTTCAGTGAAATAAGCAGTCTGAGCCTACCATCAGAAAGGCTGGCAGACATTGCTGTTTGATCTGTCAAATAAATTCTGAAGTGTTTTCATCAGTATATTGGACAACAATATCTGTTGTTCCTATTACTGTTACTGGAAAAACAGAGATGGCAGAAGAAACCCATGAGGAATTCTTTGTGGAAGAGTTTTGGAAACTGCTGTTGGACAGTTGTACATCCAGATAGCTGTCCTGGAATGACAGAATTATTTCGTGGAGAAACAACCTATCCAAAATCCCACTCAGCCATTTCTTGTGATTGTTAATATTAAAAGCAATGGGTAGGTAAAATCAAACTGCTTTCTACCCCCTGCTGCACTTTTTTTTAATCATGTCTTATTCGTATTTGTGGCCTAAGTGACCATGCCTTCGAAATACAATAGACTTTAGTTTAGCAATTATGTCATCATAGTATTTTTAAGGCACAAAACGTTTCAGTGTATAAGAATAGAGTGTAATTGTGACAGAGTAATGCCAGCAAGTCAATACCTTTTGAATTTGAACTCTAATGGGCACATAAAGCTCTTGATGCTAAATCCACCGGCTGTTTTCAGGTATTACATGTGCTTAAGATGCTACACATAATTTCATCACTTCATAAATACCAAATTCCTTTACCTAGGTGTCCTGGTTTTGTTTTACTCAGTTCTTCAGAGGCAATCAAATGAAATTTGGCAGGGTCGTCTCCAACTGAAAGAAGGGCTGAAGAAGAAAGAATGGGCTTGTGTTTTACAGAGATTTTTGCAGGGGGTTTTTTTGTTCTGCCGTGTTTGTGAAGCACTATGAATCATTTTTTGAAGCATTTTGCCCTTTAGATTTATAAATTCTGATGTTAGATTTACAATTGGCTTTTAATCGTGTGCAGTTGCACTTAAAGAATTTTGAGAAACTTGCACTGATGGGTATGAGAGGGGATTGCGAATTTGAAATTAACACTTGTTGGAGGGCTAGCATAGTTGTTCACAAGCTTACACAGGCACTTTGTTTCCCTATTTTTCATTTCTGTGCTCCTGGTATATTGGTACATGTTCTTCCGAGAAATGTGGCTTTCTGATTTAAACAACTCCGTCTTATGCTAAGTTCACATATGACAGGCACAGAACTGTGGTTAGTCTTTGGGCAACATCATCATTGTAGCAATAAGCTTATTTTAAAATGCATCCTTTCCAGGCTTGCCCTGTTATTAGCTGAGCTGCTTTCCCACTTTAAGGCTTAATTAAGTGCTCAAGATGAACATTTAGGGAGAGAGCGTCTCGCCCGCTGTGGGATCTCTTCTGTTGCTGATGTTCCCATGTAACTCCCATTAGTGTTAACAGGAGTTACTTCAGGCACATAAAGGTGAAAACAGACCTCAAAGTGATAAGGATCAGTGTGAAAAGTCATGATTCATTTCAGTGTAATTCTGAAGAAGTAACAGTCCTAATTAATGTATTTTAAACCAAATCAATAAGACAGCTGCTGAAAGATTTGAAAGGTGAGATATACCGAAATAGCTCTTTTAGTTTTTTCTCACATACATTATCTTTTAAGAGAGAGAGCTGGGAACTGTGATCAGTGTGGTGTCAAAAGACTGAGGAGAGATTCTGATTGAATATTTATCACAAAGCAATTTGGTGCCAACCTGTGTTACTTTTTATAATTGTCTAATGCTAAATTGGTGAATAACGATCGGACAAATGGGAAGGGCCAAAATTTGGAGGTGCAGCATTTTGAATTGATTCCGCATTGCTCTTGAAATTACTCTGTCTATGCATTTTACAATAACCAAATCTCTTATTTCTGAGTGGTCAGAAATATGACTGTTCTGAATATATACATGAATATAGGTATATATTGATATAATAGGTATATATTGATATATGGAATATACACATGAATATAGGTATATATTGATACTGATAAAATAGGTATATATTGATACATGGAATATATACATGAATATAGGTATATATTGGTGCTTTTTGTGGCAGGTGGTAGCTACAAATCCCCAGTTTATGGAGGATTAAATGGTGGCTAACTTGCACAGCAGCTTTAAATTCAAGGCTGTGAATATTTAGCCTTATGATAGTATTGCCATCAAAACAAGATAGCACAGAACACAGACTGAAGCGAATAAATAGAAAACAAGCTGCTCTTGCTCATACAGAGAGTATGAAAATTAAAATCTAAATATTTGTCAGAATAGGGAAAGCCACAAGTTGAATGCTGCTATTTTTTTTTTTTACGGCGTGACACTTTCTCTTGCTTGATACTTGATATTTTAGCAGGATTTTTTCAGCAATAAAGTGAACCAATCATGATTAAATTGTAAACTATAAATAATGGTGAGGAGTGCTAACGACATGCAAATGTAACTAGTATATGTTGGAATAACCAGCAAGCCTGCTGTTCCGGGATCATATAACAAAACTAAGATGACAGCCTTGATCCAGCCAGTTCAGTGATATTTATGTTATCAGAATTGGAAGATAGCTTTCCAGTGATGTAAATTATTAGTACATATACATTCTGTCTGGTTAGTGTATACATAATGTAACTGGTCATCTTAGTGGTATTGCTTACATTCTTTTTGCATTAACTCATCACACTCCATTCTCATGGAATTAAAAACAGGAAATAGTTTGCAGTGTAACAGAAGCACCCAGTGTATTTAACCATGTGTAAGCGCTGTGTTTCAATGGAT
Source organism: Steatornis caripensis (assembly GCA_013398225.1). NCBI lineage: Eukaryota > Metazoa > Chordata > Aves > Caprimulgiformes > Steatornithidae > Steatornis > Steatornis caripensis. The sequence continues at coordinate 230,249 of VZSC01013290.1, read as the reverse complement.
GTACTCTGTATTGTAAGTGTATGACAAAGCATTTATTACTGTGTTATTGCCGTATTACAGAGCAAAGAGTGCTAAATAATCAATCAGTTAATGGTCTGTATGGCAGCTTGAACACAGCACATCCATTGTGCTTATGCCGTTAGAAGGATGAGTTGATGACTGTAGTGTAGTTGCATGTTTAGCCAGAGCTTAATGTCCTAAACTGGAGCTGACACAAATATTTTTAAAATGCAGCTTCAGCAACAGTTTCCAAGTTCTCCAATATTTCAGAAGGAACAATCAAGGATTATCTCAAAGGTTCTCAGAGAAGTTATTTAGTTTTGTTGGAACAGGAGAGGGAGTGGGAGCGTATCACGAAATACTTACTTTGGCTTCCTTTCACAGATTATTATTAATTATATTCTAGCAATTTTATCAGTTTCAAGTTGAGATACAAATACGGCTTCCTGGAAATATATTAGTAGAGGAAAACTAGCCGCTTTAAGTTGCAGCTGGAAAATGCTTTGAAAACCTGTAGCTACGTGTCTTTAAGTGATACAACTTGCCAGTGAAGGGCTTGCACGTTAAACTTGTTTTTCACTTGCTTTTGTGGTATGAAGGAGCTGTTTCTAAAAGGAGGAGTAAGAAATGTGCACTAATAAATTGCTTTGTAGTATCTGGAGATTCAAACAGTAACTTTAGTCCCTCAGTCTTTATCCTTTTGTAATTAGATGTCGTTTTCCTTGCAGATAGCAAAAATACGGATTACGCCAATTTCTATCAAGGTTTGTGGGACTGCACAGGAGATGTACCTGATGAGTTGACATTTAAACGTGGTGACGTTATCTACATTCTCAGCAAGGTACGGGGTGCTACTGAGGCTACGTAGTTATAAAAAGAGAGCCATGGCAGAAGGGCACATTCCCACAGTTCTATGGGGGGAAATTGGCACTCCCTTTCAGATCCTTTGTTTGCAGTCAGATATTCACTGCAATTAATTATTTTGTCAAATGAACTATAATCACATTTAAAACATAGCTGTGTAACAGGAATTAACTTGAAAGCATGTTTATTTACTTGTTAAATCTTGGCTACCATTTGTTAACTGATTTAACGGGAGACAATGTGCTTTCTGCTTGTAAAAGTTAACCTTGTAGAATTTTAAATTACCTTGTATGTTATGTTTTTTGTTTCCTGTTTTATATTTCTGGCTGTGCTGATTCTGACTTTTTTGGCATCTTCCTACAGAAGATGGTTTGGTTTTTTTGAACTATGCTTTCATCTTTGTGTGTATATTGTAATTGTTCTGACAGCTCAGATTCCAAATTTGTTTGCTCTGACAGATTTGGGCAATCTTAAATTTACTTCTTTCCTGTTTGCAAAGCAAATGAGAACATAATTCCTCTCATCTAAAGTGATGCTAAGCAGTATAAGCATGAAATTTTACTCTTTTCTCATGTTGGTTAATTTTCTTATTTTTCCTTAACTCCCCCAACAAAAACAGAACTTCTCCTAAAATATATATGTCATGGTCCATTGAAGTCTACTTCTGAACAATTCATTAATTCACATACTCGAAAAAAGCTGACCTTTTCAAGTTATCATTGAAAAAAACACCTTTTAAAATATATGTAGAATATATATCTCAGATGTAATTGCCATTTAGTATAATTAATGCCAAAGATATTGTAGGTCATTGAAATACGCAAGTAGGTGCATGAAAGCTAGAGGCATCTGTTTGTTGTAGTTTCAAACTCTTCAGTTTTGTCACAATTGCTTTAAATCTTCTGTGATAGCTTTAACTGCAGTGTTTCCAGATAATAAATGTAACAGCTTCTGTTTAAAGAA
>VZSC01013290.1:202885-216939 GCA_013398225.1 Steatornis caripensis | reverse complement strand
GGCGGCAGGTGGCGCCAGGTTTTCGCCGGCCGGGAGGCGGCCGGGCCCGTCGCGGCGCCCGTTCGCCCTTCCCCCGCCGCCGCGGCGCTTCTGCCGAGCTTCCAGCAGAGGGAGCCCTTCCCCAAGCGATGAGCGCGGGGCGGCGGGCGCCGCTCTCCGCCGTGGTGGCGACCGGGGGAATGGACGTGTCTTTTGTCTGTCGTTCTCCTTTAGGGCTCCCCCCCCCACCTCCCGTCTCTCAGCACCCGTGGGAGGGAGTAAGCAAGCTGCCTTAAAATTCAAACCGTGAAAGATGTCCTGAAACTCGCTTGAAGCGGCTTGGAATAAACCGGCAGTGGCCCGCGGACGACTTGTTTACTTTAAATCCGTGCAAATACCATAACCTTTTTTGGATACGAAAATGGCCGTTAACTAAGGCAGCTTAAACAAAACTCAGTGGTAGCAAATGCCAGTGGCTTTATTTTCCTTGTTTACTTAGGTTGCGCTTGCCTTTCTGTGAGCAGTAAGACAGCTAATTTTTTAAAAGGTGGTTGTAAGTCACATTTTGTACGGCGTTTTCCTCGATTATTTGCCCTGTTCTGGATTTGTACTATACTGCCATTAGATCTTACGATAATGTTCTACTCTGCAAATTTTTAAGGTTCAAATAAAGTTTAATTGTTTGCAAACTGTTATGATGCTAATAATTCAACAGCCTGCTGTGTTACTAATGAAATTACTTTGTTATGATTAATTTGGAAAATAGTGTGTTGATTGTAGTAATTAAGCACAACAAGGTGAAGTAAATGATTCTAATGCCATCTGGCCTCCAGACTGAATGAAGAAATGAAATGGAGCTGTCATTTGAATTTATTCAGAGAAGTAAGGGTAATACAAATGGTTTTTATAGCAGAGGCACTCAGATATAATCATGCCCCTCTCTAGTATTTTTTCATGTACTTCTCTACACACATAACTGGTTCATGTATTTTTCCAGCATCTAGTCAGGATGTACCTCTTTGTGCATGCTGCCACTAATTACGTGTACCGATGGTAGTACGTGTGCCAGTTCTTCCATCGGAGAGATGTGTGGATAAGATTTTGAGGAGTGGTATGCATGGGCTTCCCTTTGCTCCTCTGTTAATGATAAAAACTTTTTTTGGCTGGGGCTAAGATGAATGTGAATGCTAATTAAGATCCAATTCTATATTCTAAGCCAAATACATAAACTTTGTGCTTTATGGCTCTGCAGTCTGAGTATGACACAGCATTAGAAGGAGCGTAAAGAATAACCCTTTAGAACCTGGTCCAAAGACTACTGAAACTGAGAAGCTATTGAATTCGCTTGCTTCTGCATCAGGCTCTCAGAACAGTAACTCAAAAACAGGGAGTACAATTTCAAAGTGCCTTTTGCTGAGTACTCTTTGTCCTCTTTCTGAAAGAGATGCAATTATTTCCGTAAGCTGAACTAAACAAAAGAAAGGCGCTGCCTCCTCTATAGCCAAACGATAGAAATCCGTTTTTCTACCTCAGGTAATGCAGAATGAAGCTGTGGCTGTAGATCAGAGTCCTGGCTTGATAAAGTTCACCGGGATCAGTAGGAAAGCTGTAAAATATTAAAACATCTGATGACAGTACCCAGGTTAGATGACAATGGCGGGCTCTTCAGCTGCATGAGCCGTTTGATGTTTCTCTCCTCTCTCTCCCTCCAGTTGATGAAAAATGTATTAGTATGTAACTGCGGGATTGAGCTTATGCATGGAAACCTTATAAACAACTTTCCACTTTACATAGCACAATGTACTGATAAACTGTAAGACCTTCACTTACTAGGGTTTCTCTGAAGCTGACATTTCTCAGACAAGTATCTGCTTAATTCCATCTTTATTTAGAAAAACTGACACTGAGCTCAGTGGCGAGTGCTCTGCCAAATGTGCGTCTCTGTTTTAGAGTTCATTTCCTGCCCAGCATCCCGTGTCTTACTGTGAGGGACCAGCACCAACCAACATCAAACTATGGACTTTAAATCGTGGATTCAAGCCGAGTGTAAGCACAGAATTTCATGCTTCTGGGATGAAATTGTGACTCGGCTGGTCTCTCCTTGCTATAGGAAGAATTACAGGGGGGCTGAGGTGGTGACAGGACGTGCAGGTCGAAGGGATGCCGCTTTTCTTATCCAACTGTGTTGTGCAGAGGAATATATATATATTTTTTTTCCCTTTAAATTGTAAAGCAGATCAGGCAGCGATAAGCCATGAATTGTTATATCGTAGCCTTTTATGGGTTTGTTTAGGAGTGATTTTGTAATCGGAACTAGACAATTCTGTTTCTGCTGTCTGGAATTTTCCTTAGTCCAAACTAGCACACAGAGAAATTCACAGGGAGCTGAGTGCAACGCAAAGTAGAGGAAAAACCTCTGTACCCGAAAGCTTTTCCAACATCAGTGAAGTTTAAAACTGGAAATGTCAGCCTCTTCCCAGCCTTTTGGGAGGGAAAAAAATCTTTTAATGAACAGGAAAAACTTAAAAATCCAAGGTGTCATCTTGTAGCAGTGTGTGGGAGAATAAAGTACAACAGTGCAGGCAGTCTGAGAAGAAGAGCTGCTGGTAGATAAAGAGGCAGATAGTTTCAAATGCCACTAAAACCCAATCTATCTCTATTAATTTTCTGCTGTAGCAAACTGATGTGTTGGAGCTTTTATCCCAAAGTATCCTCAGTGTCTCACGACCCGTAGAACAAACTTCCTTTCACCCTCTATTGTAAAGCAAGTGCTACTCCATAAAGATGTTTGATGGCTAATGAGCATTTTACAGCAAGACTTTAAAGTTTATGCTGTGAGGTGAAAAAAAATTCCACATTCAGTTACAGTGGGAGGATTTATGTTGGCAGAATAGAATTACTGGTTTGGCCACTTCTAGTCTGCTGTAATTGCTTGCATATTTGTAAATAGTGCCATGGGATTTTGAACGGCCACAGGCAATCACGATTTTAGTTTTACACCTCATGCTACAAGAACTGACCCCTGTGCAGAACTGCCTGGGTTAAAGGGAAAAAAAGTATTACATAGGATCATTATCAATCTTTCAAACGCCAGCAGCATGGAAGTGTGCCTTGGCAGTCTCCCACCCAAGAGCTGACATGGCCCAACGCTGCTTTTTAATAGTCAAATCTAATAGGGTCAGCATGAGAAGAGCAGAGCGCAGACAGTCTGACAGGCATGGGCAACTCAGTTTATTCATTGGCGGTCTTCAGCCTCTGAGACTGATTTCAGTTTGGAAGGGGAAAGATGAAATCTGTAAACAGTCATGTGGCATCAGGGAAGCAGGGGGACCTTCTTCCTTTTCTGCTGCTCTCTTCCGAGAGGACTGCCATTCTTTCCTTATATTTAAATTAAAAGCAGCCAGGCATGAATGCGCATGTATGTGTGGGAAGGGGTAGGTTTTATTGTATAGTCACTTACAGTCATGTTTTGATGCTGGTTTCTCCTTTCTAAAAGGTGTTTACATCTGCACGCTCATAATAGCCACACGACCTTTACTATAGAAAAATGGTATTTCTACCTTTTAAAAAAATTATATTTCCAGCTGTTTAAAGGCTATATTCTAGTAATTCTTCTTCTGTCGTCCTACGTTTCCCATTGTGATAATACTTTTAGTGCGTTATGTGGAGCATCTCTTATCAAAATCTGTGTCCTCTGTGACGCTAATTTTTGTTTGCCTGTACCACTAAAATACTCCAGGCTCATTTTTTGCAACATCTTTTTCCCCTACTTTCAAGTTAATTTTGGACTTAGTTTTAAGTTATTAGACTACAACAAAGGGGAGGGGCAGGTAATCTATGCATCTAGATTTCCATTACTTAACAAAAAAATAGACAATCCACATTGCCAACTACAAACGCTGTTTTGGAAGGTCTGTCAACTAAACAGGTTCCTATCTATTCATTCTTTTATGCTTCTGAGACTGCCACATTATAGATGATGTGGGTACTTAACCAATTCTAGACGAAGATTACCTATTCAGTTACTTACTGTTACGAGAGCCAGCCAAGGTCACCTGTAGGTCATTATTGACTTGTGACCAGAATTGCCTTCCCTCTAATGTATCTAGCGCTGCTTTGAAGGCAGCGTTCAGGAAACAAGAGTCTTCTCTCATGGGCTTCGTAAATTTGCAGAAGATGAGTGAAACTTCAAAATGCAGCAGCATCATCCAAAATAATCCCTCTCACTAAGCCATGTTTGTGACTTGCACTTCTGCAAATATTCTGTCTTCACTGTACTCCTGCATCCATTTACTTATATAAAATTATGAAGTGGAGAACGTATACCATGAGGCATCTCCTGGAAACATCAGATTTTTACAGAATTTGGTCAAATTGGTGTTTCAGGTGGAGCCTAAGCAAATGCCTGCCTGAGAGTGTGAACCTGAATCTGTACCAATGGCGGTCTGTGTCAGATTTAGGCAAGCAGTAGGGAACGAAGATCTACGTGGTGGGCCCTTTGATGAAAACTGATCCTTACTGAGCTACGTTCAGTTTTATCTTGGGCCCTTCAGCTGCCGTGGTGCTACTAAACATCTGTAATAAATTTAGTGAGCTAGCAGTTTATGCAGATGTTTGTCCATCAGGTGTGGATCGGAGGTTTGAATTATAGCCTGATCTGAAAGAACAGCATATGAAGCCATGATGTGATACGGTCCTGTTTATGTGTCCTGTCTATCGAACAAGCTGACAGTTCCAAGAACCATTTGTGGCCCACAAAAGGATTTCATTGTGCCCATTTCATTAAATGGTGAAGATAACGTATTTCAGTGGAAGTCTGTTTTGCACATTCTGTTTGAGCCTAAATGATTCTATGATTCTGTGTTGCCCCTATTAAGGAGGCCTTAATACAAAATACCCTTGTTTGGATGTCATAACACTTGAAATCTAGGGAATATGTGTGCTACTAATTCGGTCTAACACTGACCAGAGTGACTCACAGGGATCATTGAACAGAGTACTGACCAGCTACTGAGAGCGTATTTATTTCATTTGGTAAGCAGCATTTGACTATGAATTAATTGTGATAATTCAGACAATTATTTCAATAATTTTGTCTAGTTAACAATAACAGTAGACATACTGTTTGCTAAATGTATTAACTGAAATTACAGTAGCTATTCAGACTGCATTCATCATAATATTTATTAGCGTCTGCCCTTCCTGCTGTGGGCTCTTGAATGTTCTGCTCATCCTAAGTGTTGTCATTTCTGCTGGTATTACAGAACAAAATTGAAATGTAGGCAGTTGTCAATGACACAAACATCTTCCGTCTTTTCCACTGTCTGCTTCTTGAAAACAGAGTCAGTTCTGCACGTACAGTCTGAAACAAGGGAATTTAGCCATGTGACTCCCCCTTAACCTCGATGAAAGTTATGCAGGTAAATCTTAATTTGAGGGCACGGTATTAACTCCTTATTGACAAGAGTAAGCATTCAGTCATGTAGTTCTCTTGGCTTTATTGGGAGCTCCTAAAACTTCTAAATGTGAAATAAAGGATTTAAAATCAAGTTGTTAGTGTTGTGGAAAGTAATTTCGTGATTTAAAAATACCCCTAACCATGAGTTAGCCACCTGGATATAGGATGCCAGTTTATGAAGTATTTCTTGATGTTCAAAATCACTCTGTGCCCAGCACTTAACGACTACGGGGAGTATTATGAGCACCGAGCGAATGGCTTTGGTGGTTCTGATCTCCAGCTGCCCAGAGAAGATCTCCTCGGTGTAAGATAGTTCTTGTAACCAGATGGAAGTATTTTACATGCTACTCATTTCGAACTCCTCGTTCACACATTGATGGTCTGTAGACTCTGGACTGAGGTCTGATTGATTATGCCAGATTTAATGGGGACTTACTCTTCCAAAAACATCGCAGGTATGCCAGCTGTATGCGGGTGTGGTGAAAAGTTGTGTTTGACTCCATCTGTTTCATTATCCCCTCCCTTTCTCTACCAAATCTAAATTGTATAGGGGCAGATATTATTACTGTCTTCAGCAACCTTTATTATAGACAGCTGTCAATGGCAGATGAATGCTTTGGCTATGCCTCTATCCTTTCAGCCAAGGAGTAAGTGTATAATAATGAGGATTTATCTTGTTATATGGGTATACTGACACAGAATTATAACATCTGTATATGGGCCACTGACAGTCCCCATGTCTCTGAGTATATTCTATTTTCTCTAGGCCAAATTTATTGCTCTCATAATTAAGTCCAATCCTGAGGACTTAATGGAGTTGCACGCTCTGAAAGTAGCAGGAAATACGGCTCCTGCCGAGCCGTGAGCCTGCGCAGTGTCTGCTCCAGTCTGCCCAGGGTGTAATTCCACCCCTTCCAAACGAAGGGTGGGTGACACAGGGCATAGCTTCAGAAGAAACCCCGAATCGGTCATTTTTATTGTTTGCTCCGTCTCACATTAGGAATGCCTGAGTGACCTTTTGTTCACAGTAAGGCTTACACACCTAGTTTGCTAAATGGGATCGTGCTAATCTTCAGATGACACGAAGAAATAACAGGCTTATGTTGCCCCCAGGCAGAGGCAGATTAGGCAGAAGGTGAAGCTTTCCAGTGGTGAGGGCAGCAAATCTGCCTGAGGAGCGGGCCTGAGGAGCAGGCTTGGTTGCCTGAGGAGCTTCTGCGATTTCCATTTCTGGAGGGTTTGGAGAACTTGCAGGGCATGAACTCACCTGCTAGGAATGACTGAACTGTGGAGATTCCTGCTTTGGGGTTGGGGCCTGTGCTAAATGACCTCCTAAGATCTGTTCCAGGCCAGTTTTCTGCAATTCTGTGAGTCAGTGCTGAGCTGACACTGCTCTGAAATGGCAGATTAAATTCAAGTCCAGTCTTAGTTTTTCTTTGCCTGGTGTACTAAGAATGCTGCTGCTCTGTGGGTTCATGTGTTCCTCATCCCCTTTCAACTTCACAGGCTCCAAGCAGGAACCAAGTTCGCTGTTTCCTGCCCAACAAGCATGTTAGTTCATTACCTCAGTAATTAATTTGACCCACAATTAGTATCTTTTAAAAAAATTAAATGCTTCTTTCAAATATCGTATACCTTGCTTTCCCTGAAAGTGTGTTTGGCTGTACTGGATATTAAACCAATTTTGAGTATGTGCAACATTATGTTGATTCTAGTTGCTGTGGAAAGCATTTCACTCACGCATTTTTAAGCAAAATAGCTACAATGTCAAATTGTAGCCATTTATTCACCTCACGTAGTTAAATTTTAGTTTCTACTCGGGTGTCTAAATGTCTTAGGAAATAGAGAAAACGATGAAAATGGCCTTCAGTTTTGTCTGTTGTTTCTTCCCCCTCTTCTGAGAACAGAAAGGGATTTTTCCAGAGTCCACTCAAGTAAATAGAAGCATTCTCATCCTTATAACAGGCTTCGAATCAGGTCTACCTGTAAGCATAGTCTTTTTTTTTTTTTTCATACTCTTCAATTGAATGTATGACATATATTTAATCCTGGCAGTATTCTTTATCTCTGTGAGGAGTCCTTTTAATTCTCTGTGTAAGAAAGTGTTCTGTGATGTGGCTACCTGATTTTATTGAAACTCACATGTCAGGAAAAAAAATATTGCTTTCCCTGTCAAAACTGACAGTAATTACGAGGCCAAATATATAGCTGTGATTGACTTGTAAAACTAAATCTGTAATATTTCAAGTTTGTAAGTTGACTTGTGCAGCTTTCAGGAAATATAACCCAGCATTTTCTTTGCAAACTGACATCTCTTTATCCATTTATTTTATCGTCTTTGTTTTTATTTGTGAGGGCGGGGAGTAGACAGCATTTATATAGAGCGTACTGGATGGCATTTAACCAGACTGCTTCTGGGGAAAAATAGCATTCTTTCTAGCTAAATGGCGGCTAAAGGGAAGTCAGGAAGGTTTAAGCCCACGGTTCCTTTTATGTGCTCCTCTTTATGCACAATCTTTCAGCAATAAATACTGCATATTGATTACTTAATTGTAATGGAAACATACTTGGACAGGAGCAACGTTACAGCCTATTTACTGCCTTAATTTTTAAAGAGTTTTTAAATTTTAAAATGGATATTGCACCGACTGCAGTGCTGAATGTGTTCTGTGCAGAACTTGATGTAGAAGGACTTTCTCATCAAGGCTGCGTTACTGAGAGCTCTTTCTGTTTCAGCTGCTTTCCTTTCTCTTACCTTTGTAAAACCAGAAAAATCTGTAATTGGTGTTTAGCCTGTCTTAGCATGTATGAAATTCACTTTGGATCAAACAAACGGCTTTAGATTGGTTAATGGAAAAGCCCCCAAATAGGGTTCTGTAGAGAATTTAGATTTATCCAGACTAAGTATAACAGTTTCACTGGTTTATTTGCCTAAAAAAATCAAACATATATGAGCGTTTCCTCGTTAATAATGAACATTTCTGAGGACTTGTAGTAAAAAATGATCCTTCCTTGGCTGAAGGGAAAAAAAGGCACCTACACAACAAATAAATGCGTAAACCAAATGCTGGCTTGAAGACTTCCTGAAGGTGAACTAACAGCACTGCCTGAAAAATAAAGTAAAAAGAGGAACGTGCATCTTAAATATCACGTAGGCATTTAGCTAGAGTGCAAAAAATAAATACGTGTTGAAGCGATATTCGTATTAACAGCCACAAAGAGGCACTTGGAAGTGACATCCAGAATGTTGTATATTGCTTCAAATGTACAATAACAGATGATTTTGGAACAAAAAAGATCAAGTTTCCTTTACAGGAGAAAATATTCTCCATGTTACTTTATCGTTTCTAGGCTGTTGGGTATTTGGATGATATTGCTGTTGGCTTTTAATTTTTCTTTCTTTCTTTTTTTTTTTAAATTATTTTAAATCCAAACGAGTGAGGCAAATCCCAGGCAGCAGTAATTTCTTTGAATTTTAATGCAGTCTGTCTTCTTAATGAGCCTACTGCACTGCCCTGAAAACAGCCCTTTACAAATAAACATGCTGGAAGTGATTTAGCCACAATGTCCAGACTGTGTAAACATCTAATTATTACAATAAAATTGTCAATAAATATACATTACAGCTCCCTTTTCAAACGTTAACCAACTTTCTCTTTGCTTGATAAAAAGGGGTAAATAGTATTTTTATGTCTCAGTGGGTTTTGTTTTCCTTACCCTCCTTGCTGCTCTCCAGACAAAAGAACACAACCTAATGTCTGAGTTATTCCTGGGTGGTGAAAACTCCTACAGTTGTTTATGAACATAAAGTGCGATCTTTTCTTTCACAGCAAAATGAACTTGGAGCTTTCACAATCTGATGTTTAGTCANAAAAAAAGAAGTGCCTATAAAACCTGTTATTGCAGTTGCTGTAACTGTGGGATAGGCACAGATTTAAACCTGCTTATTAGAGGGAGGAAAGGACATAATGCTGTACTGGGACCGAGAGAGAAGATAGGAAGCTGGGGTAATTTCCTCAAAAATGTGGAGTTCTGCTTTCTGAATTGTGGCGTCGTGTTGACCATAAATGTGGCATTAGCTCCCCCCCTCCGCCCCCCCATACATAGCCCCTTTTCACATTTCTTATATAACTGGAACATTAACATTAGAAAAGCAGAGCGATATCGAATCCTAATGAGGTCTGGCCTATATGCTCCGGCAGGAGAAGAATGAGTATAATTCATTTGTATGCCGTGAAGCATTCGCAACTCCATGAGCATCCCCGTGGCTTCGGCTTGTGGTGCTGATCATCTGTTCCTACTTTAGGGGGTTTCATTGCTCCGAGCAGCATCTGAGCTGGGGAAAAAATAGTTAACCGCTTTACTGCTAGCTTTTGTTATATAATGACAATTTAATACGGTGGCTATTTTTTTGTTAACCTGCTTTAAAAAGGTCTTTCAAATGGTTAAATTAATCTTCTGATTAGCCGTGCCTGCCAGGTAAAATATAAGGCGGAAAATGATGTGGAACACAGTGGTGTAAAATGTGTTAGCCAGTCTTGGTAAACATGTCTATTTTAAATAATCAGTGTAATGTCAGGCAGCCGTTTACTCCGAAAATATTTTTTTTTAAATACTTTTCATTCTATTTTACTGCCTGTGTTCACACTGCCTTTCTATCCTCTTTTTCAAACACTGAAGATACTCAGCAGAGTGACATGTTGTTTAAAAAAAGAAAGCAGAAATGTTTACCAAAATCAAGGTATAAAAGATTCGTGCAAATTGCCATGTAAAATGATCTGCACAAAAAGGCATCGGGGAAGAGAGTGAAGGCTGTGCCAAACAGATGGCACACCCTGCTGTGTTTTTGATTGAAAAAGAAAGGTAACATTTGCAGCCACGTCAAAGAGACAGTGATCAGCTAAACAAATTGGTCTCCGAAGTACACCATTGCTGGAGCAAACCCTGCTGCAGGGTACAAGCGAGGTTGTATTTCACAATAATGCTGTGTGCGCGTCGCGGCTTTCCGAAGTGGAGGGAGATGTCCCCCTTTCATCTCTCCAAGGCGAGCAAAAGCCTTTGTTGAGATAGACCGCAACGTACTCTGCAAAAGCGGCAGAGAAACCCACAGACAGTAAACGTGGGGTATTTTTTCTCCTTTTTTTTCCCCCCTTGGTCATCTCCAAATCACATTCAGGGACAGCCCAGCAGGTTTTCCATTTGGTCTATCAGATGTCCAGGGTTCGCAGTGAATAAAATTGCAATGTGATTTAAAAGAAATGGGTAGGCAATGCCAAATAATCTGCACAAAGGTGCAGTTGGAGGAGGAGGAGGCTGTAGCCAGAACAGCCCTCCTCGCGCCTGCATGCTGCCCGCAATACAAACATCAAACGTGGCAGAGGAAGGGTGCGAGGGGGGCTCCCCCCTCCCTCTTTTTTTTTTTTTTTGGGCTCATCTCAGCTGGCAGCCTTATTCCGCCTCAGTAAAGACAAGGTACAGAAATGTCCTTTGGGTGACATTCAAAACTCGATATAAATCCTGTGCTTTATGAGACTGCAGTGCAATAAATTACTTAGCCTAATTGTAGATGTAATGAATTACCATAATTAGTCATGGGCTACATTAAATTAATCAGCATGGTACATTATTTTGCTAAATTACATCTTTGCCTTCCAAAGCCACCAGTGCAGCAATCAGTGTTTCTTGCAAGAGGGGAATGATGCTGTAATGAGAAGCCTTTCTGCTCCTAGAATAGTGACAGGATATGAATTTTGATGGGAGACAGAAAGGTTTGGAGACGCTGGAGCCTCAACTTGTGCCTGAAGTGTCTTCCGTTGTTAATGATGCTCCAGTCCTCCTGCAGGGGAGCAGTGGGCTGTAGCTTGTGAAGGTTGTGGACGATTCTCCTCACAGGGGAAGAAAAACACTTAGCTCGTGCTTTAAGGCAAATAATATCGCTGATACAACAAGTCACAAAGCAGTGGGGTGGCAGAGAGATAATGTCTCTGGAAATATTAATAGATTTAGAATGTTCTTTTACATTGGTTGATGAGATTTATAGTTACCAGGTATTTTTTTATTGTTATTATTCATACCATTTGGATCTGAGTTAGAGCCTGTAGCTATTTTTGTTTTTTACTTAAACCTCCAGCTGTTCAGAATCTTGCTGTTGCTTTTCAGTGAATAAGTCTGGAAGCAAACCATACTTGAGCTGAATATTATTCACTATTCAGCAAAATGTTGTTGGGAGAGCTCCAGAGTCCCACCTGAACACACATGCTCTGTTTAGATTTTTATTCGGGGGCTTATAAGTATATAAAGACTGTTATTTGGCTTGATGAATGACAGGGTCTATATTTCAGATGTGTGAATCCCAATTATTTCAGGCATATTTCAGAAATATGAAATGGCTTTTCTGTTTTGGGGTTTTTTTTTTTTTTCATTTTCCCAAAATCCTGCCATTGCAAGATCTCTCACTTTATTACTTCTATGCTTCGGCACAAGTTTCCTTAAATATTTACTTATGCTCGCGATGTCACCAGATGACAGTTCGTGACAGAGATTCATGGCACTGTCCTGCAATAAGGTTAATTATCCTGGACTTGAAATGAAGGATGCTGTTGTATTGCCATTGTTTTGTTTTCTAGAATGACAGTGTTTGTGAGCTTCTAGTTTAAAGGGTGCATCTGCTGTCTAAATGCCCATCTGTGTAATGAAATTAGGTTAGGATTTTTGTATCGTTCCTTGCTGGTTTTGTTGTCCACCTGCCTGCCCTGACCAACGATGAGGAATAAACCAGCCGGTTTAAAGCCGAGACTACGGGAACGGGGAATGAGAAAAACAGACAATGGAAGCAGTGCTGACGAGAGCGCAGCTCCTCGTCCTGCAAATGTGAGCTAAATCTTCGAGCGTGGTCAAGAGAAAGGGACCCAAATAAAACATGGTCACATCTGCAGGGAAAAATGCATAGGGATGCAGAAAAGCCCTGTTTGTAATTTGTGTTTTTGTCCTGGTGGGAACCCATTTAATTAGTGCAAGAAGGTATTGAATTTTAGCTTATCATGCATATTGTTTTCCAGCTGTACAGAAGATTGCCAAGTTTCTAATGGCCTGACCCTACTCTGTAAATCAGCGGTAAATTGCGGCATTTACACTGAGCAAAGGCAAAGGGCTCATTCTGTTGGGTTTGCGCTGTCACAGGAACCTGGGCTAAGGGATTAATGGTCTGATGTTAAACATCTGTCCCCTGTCTTTGGGGGGACGTAAACACACAAAGAGGGAATCTAATGCCATCTACTAAAAGATCTTCAATGAGAGGGAGCCCTTGCTAACATTTCCATCCAGTGGCACCTCAGACACATTGCCTCTTTATGCTAAAGCCCCACAGCACTAAGGGCCCTATAAATAGTCTCCATGTGACAGCTCAGAGAAGAAGAGAGGTTTCCTCTAGACATTAGTTGTGCTAAAAGATTCATCATTACCTGCAGTCATGAAATAAATCTTTGATACTTACAACTATAATATCCATGCTCTACGTTTTATTGCAGATATAGGTAGACAGTCATTATTTCTGACACTTTCTCAGCATTACAAGGAGTACTCTAGGGGAACAACTAGTGTACAGTCTTACAGAAATAGATTGATATAACCACATGGAAACCAGTTAGTTGCAGTCAATATAATATTCCCTTAATGATGTTAAACCGTTGTGCGGATTCTAAGTTTAATGTAAAAATCCTATCTTCAAACAACCATAGTTTTCTACAAATTAAGTTGCCAGAAGGGAAATTTATTTTTTCATCATTCATATAGTAGTCCTTGAGAAATGTATTACTTGGATCAGAATAAAATCTTTTTTTTTTTTTTTTAACTGTTACAGCTTATTATTATCTAGGAGACATTAAAACAAGACAATGGTCAACAACAATCACTTTACTGTACTTGTGGGAGACGGGAAGCATAGTATACTGTGCAGCAGAGTACTTAAGGATGCTCTCTGTGTGGTGGTTGTGTGGTAGATCCTATCGTCATATAAATTCGGTGGACATTTACACAGCAAATAACTTCCGATACAGAATAGGTGTAAAAGCTGGTTTAGGACCCATAAAGAAAAAGAAACTTATTTTGTTGACCGGCACTCTTAAAAAAGTTAAGTGGTATGATGGTATTCCCACCTCGCTTGTGAGGCATGGGTTTTGGTTTTACTTCTGTACCTGGGTTTCCTAAATCCTGCACCTCCCCCTCCAGCAGCACAAAGCAGCAGCTCAGTGCTTGCTGAGAGGTTTTACTGGTGACTGACTGCCAAACCCAGGGCGACATTAGAATTATTTGTGCATCTCCTGCTTACTGGGATTAATTCTTGACCAACGGGAGAGGCAGCGTGTGCCGGCAGGGACTGCGTGGGACTGGCACGGGAGCTGCTGCATGGGCTGTCGCTGACCTGGAGGCCACCTGAGTGACTTGACGGTGGCACAGACGCTCCAGCGCTTCGATGGCCGGACTGGCTAGCACCTCGGAGAACCAGCCTGAATTTTTGATCTGCCTCTTGCATGCAAAGTCTCAAAGGTGAACAGGCATTTCTGGAAAAAACTGTCACTGACTCAGAATAATACTTCTATTTTTCTTTTTTTTTTTTTTT
>VZSC01013290.1:109450-202750 GCA_013398225.1 Steatornis caripensis | reverse complement strand
TTTTTTTTTTTTTTTGCTTTAGTTTCGTAATTGGTAGACCCCACACAACAGACAGCGGGCATTCTGTGTTATCAGTCCATTTTTTAATGTTTCTAAGTCTGCAGATGGTATTCTGGGTACTGAGGATCTCCTGGGGTGTACCAGGAAGAGCTGGTTTGGAGAGGGATTCAGTCTCTGCAGAAAGGTGGTTAAAAGCCTGTTGCTTTGCCAGGCTCAGACCTGCCAGCCATGGCTTAGCATTCAGAAGAGCTGCACCGAGTCGCCAGCACTTTCCTGATATCAACGCCACTTGACAGCCTTATGCATCTTTCACTGAAGTGAGTTTGCATAATGCTGGGCTTTCATCCTTAGGCCATTGAATGAAACTAAGCACTCGTATATGTTAATGTTTTGCCGATAGGTGGAGAGATTAATTTTACAAAACATTTGCTCTGGCTCCTGATGAACATTTCAGAATTCTCTTCATAGCTCCAGAAGTGGCACTGATGCGAACGCCTGCAGCAGCAGGAGGTTTGTGGGACACCTCCCCGTGGCCCTCCCCCCCCCCAAATCATGACCTCCGAGGCCGAACCATAAGGACCAGTGCTTTGGGAGAGGAGGAGGAAAAAATATCAAAATGGGGTTTCTTATGTTGTCCTTGGGCTTAAGCAATGTTGCTGATTGGCCAACTGTTATTTTTTAATACCGGATGGCAGGAGTCCAAGTAAGTGTTATGATGACCTCAACAATCCAGCGCGGTTCATGGCTGCAAGGTCTGCGGGAGGGTGGCAGCCTGCCAGCCGCTCGTACATCATTTGCAGGTTGCTGTTTCTGACAGACCGGCGTTAGTTATTGTAAATGAGTGACACCGCCTATAACTCACCTTTCAATCTCACCTCGCAGGCATCAGAAGAGCGGTGGGTACGTGCTCATGCACACAAAGGCATCCCCATAGGCACGTGCCCGCCTACGCTCACCTGCAAAGTGCTCGTCACCGCCTTGACTTACCTTGATGTGATTGACGATAATTAGGTTTCTGCTGCCTTCTGATGCAGAAATACACACCACCGCGACGTGGCAAGTTCAGCTCCCGCGGTCGTGCCTCTGAAAGGCTATCGACTCACGCTTTTACATTTTTAAAAGGTCATGGCAATAATTCCACCTGAATTGTGCTAAGTGAAAATAGTTTGCAGAGGCAATATGGTTCTTGCTCACTTCCAGTGTAAACAAAAGCCATTGGTTTTTATTATTGTTTTTAGTACATTTTAATTACATTTATTTGCCTCGTTCTCGCATCTCGTATCAATGGACTATTTGTAAAGTTGTAAGGCAAGTGACCTTCAACATATGAATCTTGGTTCTGTAGGGAGATATTTTATTTTTCTATTATGTAAGATGTGCTGGAAGTGCTTATCATAATACAGTGCTCACATTAAAAATTTAAAGCATAAGAATAAAAATTACCTTTTTCCCCTTGTCCTGTCACATATCTGTCCATTTTAATAAGACAAAAGTATCTACAGCTCTATAACTGTGGTATTAAATGTGCTTACTTTTTGTAAAATATCATTGTAGTTAAACAAACAGCCTTCTCTGGCTGGACTAGGAACAGATTGTTCCCAACAGTTCGTTTGACTAACAGGCTACATAATGCAATGAGTTAACTTATTAGAATACATAGTTACTGCAGCCCCAGTACCCTAGAAGATGACAGGAAGCTATGGATGCTATGGCATAAATTATTTCAATAGCTGCGCTGCAATTAGTGGCTTTGTATTCTGTCTGGTTTACGGGACTTCCAACCAGGGCTAAACTCATGAAGGAGAAAGGTAAGATTTTATGCACAAAATGAACGTTTCTATCTTCCTATAGGTCTTTTCCTATGTTTCCTTTGTCTTAAATTATTTTAATCTGTCAATCGTGTACATCAATAGAGCTGTTTGTTAGATTTTCTGCTAGGTCAGCTTTATACCTCCACATGGATCTACTGAAGAATATAGCTGAACTTTCCCACCCTACACCGTGGGCTTTGCTGGGATGAGGTCCAGTGTATGAGAGGACATAGAAAAGCATTTCCCTGCTAATCAGCTTTAGCATTAATGGTAAGTGACATATGTAGAGATGGAAGCTTAAACATACTATGTTCCTGTGTGCCTCTTTTCAGTCCCACTACAGTTGCCATAATTCACTCCACAATTGATTGTTAATTTACTTTAATACATGCATCTGTAGCAAGCAGAGCTGATAAATAGTGAGAAATTATGTGATAGGCCATCTAACCTTCTTCATATAGATGAAACACTACAGAGCTGAAATCCATTCATGCTCCCTGAACACAACGCCGTATTCTGGTTTTCTATTCATAGCGCTGTAAATTTGTCAGCCTAATGGGACACTTTGTAAGATGTTTTCCTTTTTAAGTGCTTTAATAGGAGTAGGTATTACATTGATCCAAAATCTAGCCTAACATTTCATATCGTGGAGTCTGGAATTGTGTAGTTAGCTGCACAAAAGTCAAGTGGTGTTTTGTTCTTCCCTTTATTTCAAGCTGAATTTTGCCAACCTGATACTCAGCCTACCGTTTATATATGGAATAAAATCAGCATGCGGTTTGGCCACTGAATTCCGAGGTTGTATTGTATTTTCATCCGGTATAAACACAAGTGGGGGTTGTAAGTAGGCAGAGCAGACAGCCGAAATTGCATTTTTTTCCTTCTTTCCCTGAAGTGGAAGGGCTGCGGCAGTGGGTATGAAATAGCCGCACTAGGATAGATCCAGTGCCCATCAAGGCCAGTAACATGTTGTTTGACAACTGAGACACTGACAGAATGAGATTTGTGCAGATATCCAGTGATACTTCCCTAAAATATTTCCCAGCACTCACTAATTTGCAGGTCAAGTACTTCTTAAGCAGAAGTGATGTCTCTATATTTAGTACCACTGATGGATTTTTTTTCCCTGAAACGATAGTTACTCAGTGTGATGGGTGGCAAACTTTGGAAACAGTTCACAGTGTGAACATTTATGATCGATCCTGTGAGTGCTTGAATGTTGTAGGTTTGGGTCAAATAAGGCTGATGCTAGGTTTGATATGACCACAGCAGAAAACCAGACAGAAAAATTTGTGTTTAAAGGCCAGGAGGCAGATGAGTACCTGACAAAAATGGCCAGTCAATACAAGTCCCGCTCTGAGAGAGATGTGGCAGTGCTGAGATGCAGTCAGGCTCTGAAATATGCCTTTTGCTGAGCTGAATTGTGATGCAGTGAACATCTGCCTTGCACGTAAACATTGTTATGACATGTTATAGGTCGGGATTTTTACTGCTGTTCAAATACAAGTTAGCTCGGATTTCTTCAGCCTGCCAGTATCGTTCCTGATTTAGAAAGAGAAGCATTTTCCCTAAAACTGTCTAAAGCAGTAAAAGTGGAATATTCTGGGAAATGATGAGTTAGGGGACAATGGCACAAGATGAAGACTTGTAAAATCAGTAAACCTCAGGGCCTTGTGGGGAGCGTGACAAGCCCCATTCACAGAACAAGCTCCTTGAGGGTGCAGAGTCACGGGAACCTCCTGAACCATAAAGTGCTTTTTGTTACCCGATGTGGTCATGTGCGACCTACAAGCCTGGGATCGGTGGTGTAGAGCTCAGACAATGCACCCACAGCCCTGAACACAGATTGTTCTGTGCTGCTGCAGTTCAGTGCTTAGAGCCCAGGCTTTTCCTAGCCCCTTTGCACGACATCCATGTGCTAGGCTTCCTCTAAGAAGGACTGCATTTATTCCAGCAAAAGCTATCAATCTGTGACATTGTTTATAACGGGGAGAAAAAGTCAACGTGAGAAATCTTTTCTGTAGCATATAACCTTTGAGATTTATCACAGCTTGGATTTCTCCAAGGGTTGACAGTAGGGTGACAGAATGAGCNTGTGCTAGGCTTCCTCTAAGAAGGACTGCATTTATTCCAGCAAAAGCTATCAATCTGTGACATTGTTTATAACGGGGAGAAAAAGTCAACGTGAGAAATCTTTTCTGTAGCATATAACCTTTGAGATTTATCACAGCTTGGATTTCTCCAAGGGTTGACAGTAAGGTGACAGAATGAGCTGTCTCATGATTTCTGTTTTTGTTTATTGGTTTCTTGAGTATGAAAAGGCTCTATAAATAATAATCACTGATGCAGGCCTGTACAGTTGTTAAAGACACTTAACCTGCTGGCTATAACCATCTTTTGAAGTGGTATTTTCCTCCCTGGTTATTAGGGGCGCACTAGTGCTGCCGGAAGAAAGACGGCAGAAGTTTGGAGCGTGTTGGTTGTGTACTTGGTGAACTGCTGCAGAGAAATGTCAAGGTCGGAACATGATTGAAGAACCTTCTTCCTCTCTTGAAGTCGCTGTTCCTGTATGATATTGTTTTCCACTGTAGAAGGTTCTCTTAAAAATGAGGTTGAGATCCCTAAAGAAATTGCTTCAATCAGCAACAGTGCTTAATGACTGTTAATGGGAAGTGGAGATAGGATAGTAAGTGTTACTTTGATTAATAAGAGAACTGCAGAGAATTTAAATTGTGCCACTGATGGATTATTTTCTTCAAGCTTGATAAGCGCTTCTCATTTGTTCTTAAATTTGGTCAATACTGTTAAAGACAGCAAAATGAAGTATAATTAATTCTATTACTGCTACTCCGACCCAGTGCTACTGGGAAACAGATTGCGATGCAGACAACAATGTTAGGTAACTCTTCTGACAGGTTTGTCATATGAGGACCTCTCAGTCCTCAAAAGCAGAGAACCTTTTTCTCCTCCACGGTTAGAAACTGCCCAGCACTAGTTGCCTTTCTTAGCATGTGTTGGTCTATTTGAATCTGCCACAGAAATATCTGCAGTAAAGAAAGTAGCTGATTCTGAAGTACGTGGACAAACCAAACAGATCCAGTTTATCGCTGATCAGACACACGGGGATATTGTTGTTGGATTTTGAGTATATCACTACAGATGCTGAGTTTGCAGCAGTAGCACTGATGTAAATAGCTTTGCTGAGTTCAGTATTGCAGTATAAGGCCCTGTGACAATTTAGGACATTAGAGGGCTTGGGAGGGAGGGGTGAGATGAGTTTTTTCCACCCCAAGATAATACAACATTTTATTTACATTTTATATCTGTGTCTTGTGAATTTAACTCCTCTACATGCTGCTAGGATCCAGCACAACGACTGAGACATTTATTATGATACTATTTTCCCAAATACATGTTCTGTTTCATAATCATGTGTGTTTCTTACCAGTCTTGAAGTTCAGTGTGTGTATACCCTATGGGTTAATATGGCCTGTGTAATAATTAATCGTATTATAGCAGCACTTAAAAGCTCCAGTTGGGTCCTAGTTGTGTTAGGCATTGGCAAACATCATAGTCCTCCCTCAGGAAAGCTCCTGCACGTGTTTAAATGCTGTCCTGAAGGGCAGCTTTCCTTCACTTTGAGCAGTGAGTCACTGGCATCTGCAGAGGTCTCTAGTCACGTGCGTTTGCACATCTCACATCTCCTGCCACAGTGGGACGTGATCCTACTGAGGACAGAAAGTGCTAATCCAGTATAGGTATTTCGTGAGAAGGTAGCATAGGCTCCGTGCTGGTGTACATATAAATTACCATTATGCTTTTAAATAAACCTATTTACATGATACGAAAAGGAGGGAAGATGTACTGAGAAATGCAGTTTATTCAGAGACCTTTGTGCCACTTCTGAAATCAATTTTTGGAAAAGGTGATCAGCAGCTCATCCATTCTGCCATCTCGGAAGAAATCCAGGCTATGTGCAAAGGAATAGGGAAACTGTTCTGTACTTTCATTAGCGCTAGCTGCAATTATCGCTTAATTTAACAGACTCTGCCTACTTCAAAGTCCATGCTTCTCCAATTTTGACCGCAGAAAGTCATTGTATGAGTTATTTTGAATTAATTCGAAACCAGAGTGTGTTGGCTAATAGTATGGTTATAAAATCAGTGAAGGTCTAATTCTGTTATTAAAAATGTAAAGCTTATGTATTATGAATAAAGAGTTCATTCTCTTCCAAGGATATTCCATAAACATAATTTCTAAAAGTATTGCAAACACAGAAAATGTATTTCATGCATGAATTTGGATGCAATGGTCTGTAGTCTAGAGTGCAAAAATACATTAAAAGCCTCAGGTGGAAGGTCATGTTTAAAGCTTAAAAGCAGAGAACAAAAGCCAGTAACAATTGCTTTGCCTCTGAAAGTCACTGTTTATAGCTCTGCTGGCATTCTGTGCAGCAAAGGGAGCAACTGAACATCTTTCATTCACTTGACTTGTTTGCAAATCCTTGGGGGCGGCTCATAGGGAATGTGGTGGCCTGACTGAATCATTCCTTCGTTGATACTTTCTTGCAGATAACCAGGATAAACATTAACCCTAATTACTAGACGCCCTTTAATTCTGCAGGACAGAATGTCAAGGGTGTCATAATCCTGGCAAGTAAAGGGATGGCCCCTAGCATATGAGGAAGAGCAGTGTCAGAGTACCGATGGTCTTTGCGCTTAAGGCAACTGCAGAGTAGTGTATGTGTATCCAGTATACGCAATGCATTTACACATGTTTTAAGGATAAGGCCTTTGGATCAAAGCAGAAGCCTTGTGCGTCAGTACTCTTTCTGCAAAGGACCATTTATCCAGGTGGGCCAGCAGCTTTTTGAAAGATGGCAGCTGGCATCATATATTGCCTCTAGTGCACCAAAGACAAAGAATCTTTAAATCTTAGGTATTACCTCTGTAGAACTAAGCAGAGATTTGGAGGCCAAATAAACCTTTCTCGCTTCCGAATTTCTCTGTTACTCCATTCTGTCATCTTGATACAAAACCCCACATATGTCAGTAGGTGTGTTTATTTGTTTGTTACCACTGTTTTATTATGCAGCACAATGGAAATTCTGCTGGATAACTTGTTTGCAAAGTTGATTCACAGTGGAAGAAAGGTAGACCCTATATTCCATTTTACAACAACTATCCTCCAGAATTAAGGGCTATATATTTGAAGGATTGTGGTGCTGTAAATGTGCTTTTCTGAAGGTCCTTTAATAGTGTCTGGTTTGTCATAAGCTAAGGCTTCGATAATGAAAGAGAGCCCTGCGTGTACCAAGAGCTCTGATTAAGAGAGGAGTACAATTTGTTACAGTTATGTGGGTACTTGGCTATCATATAAGTTTATTAAATCATATAAAATTTCAATTTACACCATAATATTCTGTAAAAGATGGAGCACACAGAACTAATAAGTATGCCAATTTCTTTCACATATGAATGGTATTGTTGGTTGCGTTAAAGCTGCCATTTTCAGAAGCAAGATTATTTATACTAGAGTAGTAATTTCCCATCTCACAGTTAAATTTTGTAGAAGTTAATTACAGATTGAAATAAAATGAATGTGGTATAAAAGCTAGTAAAATGTCAATATAATGTTATATATTGTTGGGAAGGGGAGAATATATAGATATCTTTATATAGTACATATACACTTGGATTTGAGTCTCTGTTCATTGTGAATATAGTTTTGTGGAAACAGAGTGACACCGTCCTGGTGCAGAGTGTTTCAGCTTTGTTCTGCTGCAAGGAGGTGAAGCTACTTGTTTTTAGTTTTCCATACTACTTCTACTCTGCATCATGTTTTATAATGGCTTTCATAATGTCTGCAAAGTCAAGATGCAAAGTCAGCCAAAATTCATTTTTTCCATTGGAATCAAATCTTGTTCTTTACTTGCACGCTTCCGAGAGTTCTCAGTTAAATGAAGCCGATGGTATCCCAGTATGTTTTCTGTTGTTTCGGCCTACCCATGCTTTGGGAGATCGTAGCTTCTTTCTTCTTAGCGTATCAGAAAATATGCAGGGCATGCCCAAAGCTTGTGTTGCTGTAACTGTATTACAAATTGTTCAATGGGATGTTTTTTGGAGGTGGAGGTGTACTTCTAGATATTACACTATGAGGAATAAAATTTCTTTATTCTTTTTTTACCAGGGGGCCAATCTGAGTTTCAGCCTTTCCTGCCTGCTCCTTGCTGGCTTCTATTGTCGTTATATTTTACCATCATATGCAAGACTTGGGAGGAGTATCCCATTAATACAGTGAGTGAGGTGAGTGGTACTCTGCTGCAAATGCACGGTCAAGAACTGGGAAATCAGTAAAGCATCCTCTTTAAAGTAAAAATGAGTTTAAATAAACAGGGTAAAAGTTCATGAAGAACATGTTTGGAAACGCTGTTTTGAAGTTGGGCAGAGCTGGACTGGACTTGGGTGGAACAAGCGGTTGTCAGTGGTCTTGAAGATTACGGTTTTCTCTACTTAAGCTGCTTTCAGCAGAGTTCTGGCATCTGTTGGATTGGAGCACTGGCCCCAGAGGAGATTACAGAGAAGACAGCCACAAAGAATCTGTGGTCAAAATTTCAAGAGCAGTTGGTGTTTTTGCTATAACACTGTCAGAATTCAGCAGCTGGAAGAAACTACAGAGCAGCAGAAGTTCCTCTCCCCCTCCCTCTGGCTCACGTGTGCAGCCCTCTCCCAGTGGTCTTTTCTTTTGTCTTGTTCTGGCAGCACCGTGACTTATTTGGAGGAAAACTGGGGCGTTGTGTCAGTGCTCCTCAAGATTTTACAGCCCTCAAAGTCCTGCAGACATTCAGAGTGCAAGTTATGAGTGTGAGCTGCAGGGAAGAAATCTGAAGAGGGAAGGGGGAACAGAAATCCTCGTCTCGTGGACTTTGCACGGTTGCTCTTGGCTGGATAGATGCCTATTTCCTTGTTACTTTATGGCCAGTCCTGCCCTTAGCTGTGTGTCATATTCACAACCACAGTGTAAGACACTCAGCCTTGTAATGCTTTTAAACTAATGAGGGTGCGGTGGATTAGCTGGGGATACATCACACAGTTTCCAAAGGGCTTTGCATGTCGTTTATGGCTCGTGCTTCATAAAGACTATCTCTTTTCGTATAGCCTGAATGTCGCTCACCACCATTTTGGAACAGGCTTGGGAATATTATCACGATTGGCTTGCTAGGTGAAAGGCTTTCCTATTTAGCTTTTAATAGAGCAAAAGTGACTCTAAATTTGTTAATATTCTTTAGGTTATATAGGACAAATTACAGATAAGTGAATAAGTAATGAAATTTGTAATGAGAATTTCTCAAGTATGAAATGTTGGCGCAAATTAATTGCGGGATTTTACAGCTATTATAGTTTATATCATAAATGCAAAAATGGCTGGGGCTTTTTAATTACAGTAGGAACACACTAAATTTTTATGGAGTGCCATTTTGTTAAAGAGGTACTTTAAGCATTAAGAGCAAATGCCATCCGTAACAGCGAGCCCAGATATCTGTGCCACATCAAATAAATATGCTATTGCTATGAAATTGTTCCTCGGATACTGTAATTGACACAAAGACTAATGAGAGGTCTCTTTTCACACCTTCAGTTTACTGTGTCTTTTTCTCTCGGTCATTCTTTTTCTTAATTACTGTGTGTTTGCAGAGGGCCACAGCAAATCCCTTGGAAAAATACACAGCGCTTTTTCACTTAACCTTCAAAGTTGCGCTGTGAATAGCAAAATGTTGGTGTCTCAGTTGAAGTTAATATTATTGTGGAGGGGAGGAGGGAGGATGGTTGGATGCTAATTCTTATTAAATATTTGATGTGTAGAGAAATCTAATACAGTGGAAACTCAAAGAAATCTCATTACTCGGTGGAACACATTGCATACTAAGATAGAGATGACTCAGACTCAAAAACTAACAGGCAGATTTAGTAAGGAAGCACATCTGAAGCAACGTCCTGCTGTTCTTTTGCATTAAAATAAGAAATCTACATATCCTCTGCTACCTTGCTCATCTAGATGTTTCTCAGAGTCAAGAATACGTTTTAAAAATGTCATTGCATGCTGTATTCCTCCCTGGTGATGCTGTGTTAAGCTTTCCCCCTCCTCTTCTCGCACAGCTGCTCTCAGAGCTGGCTGGCTGGATGGCAGTAGGTGCTGCAGATCCTCCTCCACTTGCGTGTAGCTCCGAGGGTCCCCCCGAGCCTCTCCTTCTCCAGCCAATAGATGTGTTCCACTCTGAGGCTGATGGTTTTGCTTAGGCACATGCGACTGCAAACTCACGTCCTTTTTCAGTGCCTCCTCCAACACACACCGTGTCACAGACTGCTTCCCCAGTTAAGGTCCCTAATCCATCACTCACAATTCCTTAAGGGGATTAATTAATTTTAAAAATGGTTGTGTTTCTAGGTATGCTAAACGTCCTCCCTCAAGGACAAATGCTCATCTCTCCATTTGCACATCTCTCTTGATTTGTCTTATTGGAGTGGCCGGTATTATGCCTTGTGTTATACAATCCCAAAACCGTGCTTGCGAGGAATTGCAAATGAACTGATAATCAGAGAGCTTGCTCATAATTAGCTGTTATCCTTTTCCTGAAGGTGAGTCTCACTGGAGTGGAGGCAGCATGCAATTAGGCTGCAGTTGCATCCAGGGGTAGTTAAGAAAGCTTGGAGAAAACAAGCTTTGACAGGGTGCTGGACTGGGACTTCGGGGTGCCGGGTTTTGCCTTCAGCTCTGGCACTGGTTGGACTGATGTGTCCTTTTTGACCTCATAGCTCATGTCACTATCTGCAGGTTTTTATTGTGATCTGCTTTGTCAACCGTGTTCCAAAGTTAAGATAGAAATAGTGGCAGAAAGGCGGGCTGTCGGTATGCTTCTGTCCCTGAGACAGTGACGCTCAGATGGAAGTTCTGTCCGGTGGCAAGATGACCATGCGGCTTGTTCAGTGCTCATCGGTTGCAGGCTGGCAGCTCCTAGGTGCTGCTGAATAACATTTCCTTTGCCAGATCAAGGCTTTGATCTGAGTTTTTTGCTCATCCTTCTCTCTTCTAGAATGAGAAATCTGTCACCAAGAAAGTACTAAAAAGTTTCACTTTTGCATTTGATGTATCACTAGGGTGGAAAGCTGAGATCAAGTTACATGAGTTTAACTTGGTGAAAGTAGGGCAACAAAATGACCCCTGGGAAAAAGAGGTAAACATTTAGGTCCTAATAGACACAAAGTTCCAGGGATTTCTGTACAGTCACCTTTGATAGAGAAGAGGTATCCCCATGCCTCTGTGGTCTACCAGCGCATCCAATCACCAAGATGGCCATCATTCTGCTGGTGCTCTGGCCTGACCAGTTGCGCTGGGGCTGTACAGCCAGGGTTGTTCCAGCGGATCCTTGCACTGCAGCCCATTTCTGTGAACTGAGCAGAACCTACAGTCTCTGCTAAACCCCTGTATGCTGTTTCCACAGTGTGGAGGGGTAAAATGCTGCACAGCCCATTTGTCCTGCCTTATCCAGTCTCCTTCCAGCATTCTTCTTTCAAAGCCTGGTGACAATCTCCCAAACTTGCTTATTTTGTACTTGTGAAAACAAGTCAAGTCTCACCACAAAAGTTATTTATCTGAAAGTTTTTTTTATAAATGTGTCATTGTTTCCCTAACTAAATTTCCTGGAACTCTTCTTCACTTTCTCTCTTTTTTTCTGGTTCCTTAACTACAAGAAAAGAGACAACAAAACTACATTAAGTATTGCTTGTCTCCCATTTGGGTGTGAGGAACGACTGAAGTTGCTGGAGGGGTGATCAGTGCATCTCAATGAGTGTGATCTGGGCCAACTGTACCAGACAGCGACAGAGGTTGTACCCGCTTCAAAGACGTCCTATGAAGCATCTCTCCTCCACTCTTTTCTGTGATGTTAGCCACATGAGATAAGCACAATCCAGTAAGACCCTGCTGCGATAGGGCTAGGATTAATCTAGCCGAGTAAGATAAAGAAGCTAAGCAATAGGAAAACAATTAAACAAAAAGCCACACCCAGATTACATTTGCATTTGTACTTATTATCATTTCTTGAAACATGTACCTCATCAGCCAACTCCTGAAGGATCTTGCTCCTTTTCATATGAATACAAGAAAAGAATACATGTTCTTGGCAAATTACATTAAAATAGGAAGAAGAGATGTCTGCTGAAATGCTCTGATTGTAAATGAAGTGCGTTATGTTTACACAAAAACCACTCTTGGAAAAAAGTAATTTTGCTAATGAGATATTCCCATATCTCCTGGGGAGCTGTTCATTGTTAAGGCACTGTTTCAGATCCGGCACAGATCTACAATAAAAAGCAATAACAACTAGCTCAAAGGAGTTCATGGTTGAGCTAGCTCTCCGGTAGCAGAGTCTGCGCGGCACACCCGCTGCATCAGAGGACAGTGATGCACAGCATGAAAATGACCAGCGGTGTTGCATGAGCAGCTCAAACCACGTGAAGTGTGTGCTGGGTGCTCGCCCATGAGAATGAGATGCAGTTAGTGAAAGCCCACGTCGTTGTGTACGTATCTCTGCTTTCATATTTAAGGCAGCTACCGGACCTGTTCCTAACTGGGGACCTGACATGTCCCAGAGCTCTCTGAAATGCCACTGGACATCCCTCCAGACTCCTGGGATCATCCAGCTGGTTGGAACAGACTCAATGCCAGGGCCATCAGAGCGACAAAGGATGAGTCTGTCGACTTGCAGATGTATTGCAATACTGTGCGAGTGGTGACCACTTCTTAAAATCTTATTTTAAATGCAGCAATCCCAATTTCAACACGGCTTGATTTGCTTGCTTTGGCTGCCTTTGCCAACACAAAGCCTTAAACCTTTAGCTTGAGACATTTGATCAGACTATTCACTGATCTCTTTCCCTAGCCAGCCTTGGCTGGCCACATTGGAGAAGTTAAGGACTAAGTGGGCTTGACCACCCAGCAGTGGTGCTCCGAGGCAGGCTTTGAGTGTATTGAAAAGGCAAACATTTGTTCTGCTGCTGCCTTGCTGAACTGTTCCATGGAGAACACTCGCAGCCCAGCTGCTGGTGCCTTTCATGGGTACCAATTAAATTTTTATAAAATGTTTTATAACCATAAATATACTCTACAGGCTTGCACATAATTCGCTACTTTAACTGCTTTTCAAAGCCCTTTTCAGCAGGCTTATCTTTGTTTTGCTTGTGCTGATTAAAAGGCAAGATATATTTTTAATAGGCTAAGTAGTACCAGAGAGCACACTTCACATAAAAGAAAAAGAAATGCAGTTGAACCTTTGTTATCCAAGCTGAGTAGAAGACATTGAATTAATTCAGCTAACCATGGTTTCACATAATTAATGGGATTTTCAGGCTACTGAACACATCAGGGACCATGAGTTTGTTTTGGACAAACAAGGTTTTCGAATGATCACATCTCTGACTACAGGTAAGCAAAACAGCATATGAGAAGATCCTCTGCAAAAAGCTAAAAGGCTAAAAATTTGGACTTGAAATTAAAGATTTTTCTAGAACTATTTCTGAGACTCTCAGTGGGCCAAAAATAACGTGGAGGCAGTCAAAAAGAGCAGTGCCATCCCTCTGGGCAGACCTCATCCTGAATGTACCAGCACAACTAAATATTTCCACAGAGATCCTGATTTCCTATAAAGAATCTTCCACTTTTCCTTTTTTTAGTGCTGTTTGTTCCTCTCCACGGACTGCTTTTTTCCCCACAAATAATCCTTAATTGTTTATTTTCCCTGCAAACAGTGAAGAGAGCCATATTGCACCATAAAAGTAATGTCATGTGGGTTCCCATCTCATCAGCTCTCCATGACTGCCGAGTCACGCCTGGGTAGTTTTCAAGTGCTACTACAGCATTAGAAGACGTTTCACAGTCCTGATGATTTATTGGAAAGAGGTGGTCTTTTTCAGTATAACATTGGCTCTGTGGTTTTGAGGTGATCTCTGTTCATTGCTGTAGATGGGAGGAGGTGTGGAGCTGGTCATGGCTACTGAGGAGGGCAGAGACCTGATGAATCGTTTCAGGAGGGGTATAGGAGCACCTTTTGCCAGTCCTCCAGTGGAGAGCGGTTACAACAGCTTACCAGGAGACTGCAGTGGCCTGGAGAAGCGGAGATGGTTGCGACAGTAAGAGCAGCTGGTGTGTAGTGATGAACTGTATCAGGGGAAGGAAATCATTGGTTCCAAAATGATGAAGTGGGCTTTAATTGTCCACATCCCGATGCCTAGAGGAGGACTGCCAGTGAAACTAGAACAGACGGAAATGCTGCTGACATTAGAATAACGTGCTGCATGTGAAACCACTGCAGAAATAGTTAAATGGCTCCTTTGCCAAGGCTACAGAGCGAAATGTTACTACACCATGGGGCGGATTAAAATATGCATTTTCTCCTAATTGAGCACAGTGGACTCAGCTGGAGGTCCTGTCAGGAGAAGAAGAATAATTTGTCACAGCAAGAAATGTATAACTTGACAGAGCATCTATTAGGCAGTACAGTAAAATACAAAGTAGGACTTGTGCAGGTTTTCTTTATGCTCCAAAGTGTTTTGTACAGGCACGCATATGCTGTAAGTAAATTTCAGACTGGTTGGCAGTAGATCAGCCTGGTTGTACAATGCTCACTCCCCTCATGGCTATCATATTGTGATGATGAGAAGGTTAAAATATTTCTGGATCATCGCTCATTAACAAGGCCCCATAAACAGCAACCATCCTCTCTCCTCAATGTATTTAACTGGGTAGAGCCAGCAGAGCTCTGTGACAGTTTAGTTCATCATTCTTGGAGAAGACATTTATGGGGATAGCAAGGTAGTGCCGTGAGGATGGAGGTAAGTCCAGTAAAGAGCTGGAACTGATTGTCTGTCAAGAACCACATTTTCCTCCTTTGGTAAGTATCTGGTTGTGAGAAGTGTGAACACAGGCTCCATGAACGCATCTACAGGACAGGGCTGCTCACCAGACTGTGAATTTTCTCTAGTCCTTTCTTTCCTCATGTCACTTTTACATGTAATTCTAACTTTCAGGGAGATTTGTCCTGGCTTGGACACAGCTGTTTGCTGCCTCAGCCCACCAGCTCCCAGCCCAGGTGGATCTGCCAAGCACAAAGCCTGCAGCCCTGCCCTGGCCAGCTCTGCTGTAGCCTGGAGTTGGTACTGTGTGTGTCAGCCGCTGGGTTTAGATGTGAAAGCAACTCCATGATGTCTTTGTCCTGCAGCCTTTGCAGTGTTTTGTGTAGTCGTCTGGTGCCCAGAACCCCAAACTTCAGCTCTGGCCGCTGTTTTGCAGCACTTCACAGAATCCCATGCTGAGTCTAAGGGGCAGCTCCCAGGACTGGGCACCACAGAAGCAACCTGACACATCCATCCATGAGGCTGTGTGGCAGCTAAAACCAAGTAACTTCTATTCAGGCACATGCTTTTTATCTCCCTGAAAGGGAGAGCTCTGACTGACAGGGTAATTCATCATTTACCTGATGCACGAAGAAGTTGCCTGAAGGAGCATAGCCACATGCATTATTTTCACACTGGTGGAGGCGTATGCCCTGTGTGAGATCCTCTGTTTCTAAAAGCTTGTGTAACCCTACAAAAGAAATTCTGGATTGTCTAGTGAGATGTTATTGGGAATATTTGTCTCATGCTGTAACATGTGGAAGTGACACAGGGGACAGCCATTTCCAGTGCATGCTTAGCAGTGGTAGGAGGAACGACTGGCTGGGAAAAGTCCAGTGACACTGGGAGGTAGCACTGGAGAGATCAAAGGACTGGTAAAGGACTACAAAAGATCCCCATGCCTTGCATGAATGGTGCAGGTCACTGCTGCTCACATAATTTGCTTTTCAGTGTGGTCACAGGGCTACTCTGGCCCTAGGTGCTGGGATGGTGGCTGGAGAATACCTGCCCACCATGCTAGGTGAGCCTGATGCTCTCTAGTGCCTTTACCAACCCCTAGCCCCTCAGTGGGATTATAATGAAAAATTGAGTCATGGTTCACCTGGGGTGCTTTCCAGCCAGACCAGATACCTCGCAATGACGAGAGCTGCGGTTAGATTGGACTCGTCCTGGCTGCAGCCAGGCATCCAATTTTGATTCTTGCATTTGGCCATGGGTTCAGTGTTCCCAGGAGCACCTGCCCAAGTAAGACAGCCCTCACCATAGTCCAGTCACTGTAATCAGAAGCATATAAGTGCATATAAGTGCATATAAGTGAAGTTANAATTTTGATTCTTGCATTTGGCCATGGGTTCAGTGGTCCCAGGAGCACCTGCCCAAGTAAGACAGCCCTCATCATAGTCCAGTCACCGTAATCAGAAGGCTTTGCATATAAGTGAAGTTTGTGACATATGGCATGAAATGCTAGGTCTCAGCCACCTTGCAGAAGAAAGCCTGAATGCATCCTGCCTGCCGAAGTGAAACAGGTACCCGCTGTTACTCATTGGTGTAATCAGGGTAAGCAGTAGTTGAGGCCCAAGACTGTCCTCTCTTAATTTTTGTAGTTAATACAGTTGTATCCAGAAACCTGAGTCTAAGCTCAATACCTCCTTGCTCTAGCCACTATACAAATACAGTATAAACACCATCTCTGCCTCAAAACACTACAGGGCCTAATGCCTTCTCCCAGTGTCTGCCCTCACAGCACCACACTGGGATTGCGTTGTGGAAAGTTTGTGCTGTCTGTTCGTATTTGCATGATATTTGTTCTGCAAAGGCCAGCTTCAAGCTCTTACTTTTACTAAGCATCAAGTTCTTGTATACACTGGGCTAATTAATGTATAAAGTTCTCCACCCTTTCCTCAGCTGTGTTTTCCTCCTCACCTGTTTCTGCCAGCTATGCTCTCTCCAAATGGTCATCTAACAGCCACTATGAAATGTAAATAAAAGCTCAAAGATGGTGCTTGCTGCCCTTATGCAGTTCCTGTAGTCAAAAGTAGTTTGGTTTGGTGAGATGATTTATGGTGCTGTTGATACATCTGGATAAGTAAATACCCAGACTGGAGACATGGAACTAAGCTGTCCACATTTCCTCACATCCGGTGCCATGCAAAGTAAAACATATTTGCTTAATGCGTTTGCAGTGACATGGGACAGGGTAGGCTCATAGGCTGCACAGATCTTTTCAGGATAAACCAGCTCCAGTCTGTCTTGGAAGGGGATAGGCTGCTTTTTGCTGAGCAAGATCTTGGTAAAAATGGAGTTACACTGGCATAGGTGTAACAGAGGACCAGTGAAAAATGCCCCAATGGAAATGTTTGTATTTGTTTGTCCATACGTTTACTTATTTTGATGCACAGTTGTTTCGNATGGCATGAAATGCTAGGTCTCAGCCACCTTGCAGAAGAAAGCCTGAATGCATCCTGCCTGCCGAAGTGAAACAGGTACCCGCTGTTACTCATTGGTGTAATCAGGGTAAGCAGTAGTTGAGGCCCAAGACTGTCCTCTCTTAATTTTTGTAGTTAATACAGTTGTATCCAGAAACCTGAGTCTAAGCTCAATACCTCCTTGCTCTAGCCACTATACAAATACAGTATAAACACCATCTCTGCCTCAAAACACTACAGGGCCTAATGCCTTCTCCCAGTGTCTGCCCTCACAGCACCACACTGGGATTGCGTTGTGGAAAGTTTGTGCTGTCTGTTCGTATTTGCATGATATTTGTTCTGCAAAGGCCAGCTTCAAGCTCTTACTTTTACTAAGCATCAAGTTCTTGTATACACTGGGCTAATTAATGTATAAAGTTCTCCACCCTTTCCTCAGCTGTGTTTTCCTCCTCACCTGCTTCTGCCAGCTATGCTCTCTCCAAATGGTCATCTAACAGCCACTATGAAATGTAAATAAAAGCTCAAAGATGGTGCTTGCTGCCCTTATGCAGTTCCTGTAGTCAAAAGTAGTTTGGTTTGGTGAGATGATTTATGGTGCTGTTGATACATCTGGATAAGTAAATACCCAGACTGGAGACATGGAACTAAGCTGTCCACATTTCCTCACATCCGGTGCCATGCAAAGTAAAACATATTTGCTTAATGCGTTTGCAGTGACATGGGACAGGGTAGGCTCATAGGCTGCACAGATCTTTTCAGGATAAACCAGCTCCAGTCTGTCTTGGAAGGGGATAGGCTGCTTTTTGCTGAGCAAGATCTTGGTAAAAATGGAGTTACACTGGCATAGGTGTAACAGAGGACCAGTGAAAAATGCCCCAATGGAAATGTTTGTATTTGTTTGTCCATACGTTTACTTATTTTGATGCACAGTTGTTTCGTAGAATAGTTTGGGTTGGAAAGGACCTTTAAAGGTCATCTCATCCAACGCTCCTGCAATGAGCAGGGACATCTTCAACGAGATCATGTTGCTCAGAGCCCTGTCCAACCTGACCTTGAATGTTTCTAGGGATGGAGCGTCTACTGCCTCTCTGGGCAACCTGTTCCAGTGCTTCACCATCCGCATTGCAAAAATTTCTTTATCATATCTAGTCTAAATCTACCTTCCTTTAGTTTAAAACCATTATCCCTTGTCCTATCGCTACAGGCCCTACTAAAAATTCTGTCCCAATCTTTCTTATAAGCTCCCTTTATGTATTGAAAAGCCACAACAAGGTCTGCCCGGAGCCTTCTCTTCCCCAGGCGGAACAACCCCAACTATCTCATTCTGTCCTTACAGGAGAGGTGTTCCATCCCTCCGATCATTTTTGTGGCCCTCCCCTGGACCTGCTCCAACAGGTCCACATCTTTCCTGTGCTGAGGACCCCAGAGCTGGATGCAGTACTCCAGGTGGGGTCTCACCGGAGCAGAGCAGAGGAGCAGAATCCCCTTCCTCGACCTGCTGGTCACGCTGCTGTTGATGCAGCCCAGGATACAGTTGGTCTTCTGGGTTGTGAGTGCACTTTGCTGGCTTACGTCCATCCACCAGTACCCTCAAGTCCTCATCAACAGGGCTGCTCTCAATCCCTTCATCCCCCAGCCTGCATTGGTGCTGGGGGTTGCTCTCACGCGGGTGCAGGACCTTGCACTTGGCCTTCTTGAACCTCATAAGGTTCACAAGGGCGCACTTCTCAAGCTTGTCCAGGTCCCTCTGGATTCTTTGGTAGGATCTCCCCCAGCCCAAGTTTCATCCAGTCGTAGTTCAGTCTTGCATTTCTTGACCTTAAATAAGTTTTACTTTGCTAATAGGCTCCCTTTTTTTTACATGTGCATCAGTTCTTTCCTGGTCCCTTTTTGTGAGGGGTATTTGTCCTGCTCCACAATGATTTTTGCCCTTTGTTGTGTGTAGGGAGGGTGGGATGGGGGTGCAAATTCATAGGAATTTTTGTACACTTGAGGCCAAACCCCTTCTACATTCAAATCCTAGAGTTCTTAAGATGTTACTTTCTGACTTGCTGGACACTTCAAGCCCAAACTCACAGATCAAGGGTCTAGGACTGTTTTTGGCCTTCTGCTTATTTAAAATTGAACCAGCTCGTGATCATTTAGACCAAACTTCTGTTCTACAAGCAGTTACCTTGAAGTGTTTTGGTACTTACTAGAACTATATCTATTATGATGTTGCTCTAGAGCCTGGGACTACCTGCTGTAGAAAGTTGGCCCTTTCATGCAAAGATAGTTTGTGCGTCTGTATTTGGAAGCATTGCTTACTGCATGGTGAATTTGAAACACTTCCAATGATGTGTTCCCTTTATTTCTTGTAATAAGATGTTGATCTCCATCAGTAACAAAATCCAACAATCAAAGTGAGAAGCAGAACCTATTTTAATTGCCATAGATCCTCTTTTTCAGGCTTTCCAAAAGCTATTTTTGACTTAGCTTGTTTCTAGGTTTCACTGAAGCAATCAATTCTTATTTCTTTTCAGTCTACTCATCAGTTAATGAGAATTGCTACCTCACCGCCTTTTACCTTTTCTTCTTTTTTAAATAATGCTTATCTTCCGATGCCCATGTTTGAGGCAAGATTACTATTCCAATGTGTTTCTTTTGTTCTTGTAATATCCTTTTCTTTTGTTCTGCACCAGAGATTCTACTTCCTATATGTATCTGGTCTTAATGCACAGCATTTCTCTTGATTTTCTCTGTTTTAATCCATTTTTAAATAGCAAACTTCATTAAATGTATCACACACACATTTATTCCTCTCTTCAATATTATTCCTGTATTCTCTTGCTGCCTATTCCTCTCCCCTTCTGTGTCCTATTACCCATTGCAATAAGCTCATTTATCTGATTTTCCTTTTTTCCTTGTGTTAGAATCAGACATGGAGATTAAGTGAGTCTCCCAACCCTCTCCCCTCTGTTTCTAGTTTAAAGCTCTTACCAGTTCTGTGACCACAATCTTAGGAGTTACCCATGTGGAGTCTATTCCCAAGAGCAATTCTTACCCGGTAAACCACTTTTTGGGGTCACACATCCCAGAACTTGTTCATAGCGCTGGCCCATGAGCCATCAGCTTATCCTACCTGTTGAGTCATGTCTTTGCTCTTTGCCTACTGAAGGGCACCTGTAACTTCATTCATTTCTCCATTTTCACCTGGCAGCCACCCCTGATCACCTCTAACATGACTATGACAGTGACATCTGGCCTGCCATGAAGGACAGCCGGTGGATTTTCTTTCTTTCCAATCAGTGTCTTTTCCAGCTCTACAGCACATCCTTGCTCCTACCTTCCAGTACCCATTCTCTTGTTTAAATCTGACTTTGGCAACAGTCTTTCCAATCACTCTTAATAAAAATCACTGGTCACAAAGACCTTCCTCTTCTTAATATGAGCAAAAATGCCTTCATGGTTCCCTTTTTTTTTTTTTTCATGCAACATCCTATGGATCATCCTTGTTCTTTCTTTGACTGCTGCCTCTTTCTCTCTTCTTTTGAGGCTGAATATCTTGCTTGTCCTCTCATCATTTGCCTATTCATATTCCTCCTTTTTTCCAGAGAAGAAACCTGTGCCTCTTTTTGCTTCTCTATCAGCTGATCTTTTTATCTGTTTCTTCTGCCATGGTTTCACCATTCACATGCACCATCATCTGATGATCTGCCCTCTAAGTATCTCGCTCAGAAGTTACCTAGAGTCTGACATCTCTTGTCTCCATCATTTGTTTAAATATCTTTCTGAGATTCACCTACATCTCAATGTCACAATGCCTAGCTGCTTGAGTTTTGGAAAACCATATTTGCGTTCTTCCTCCTAACACAGACCAAAACTGCATCGCCTCTCCATCCACCAGGAGACATGTACCAGTGGGGCTGCAGATGTGCAGCTAAGGGCAAAGCTGGACTACTCAGTCGGAGTGCACTTAAGAGCTCTGTTAATGAGTGGGCTGGGGGGAGTCTTATACACTCTCTCTTTGCCGTGTTAATTGTTTCAGTGCTAACAGGAATAAAAAGTAGTAAAAGTTTATTTTAGATGCTAAATCAAACAAATGTGCTATATGCACAGTTCAGGCATTAAAAATCTAGTAATATATCTTGAAAATGTTTTTATAAACATTCCACTTAGTGCCATTTCAGAGTATTATTTTATGGATTTGGTTTCCTCCTCTGTTATTGAAGGCATTTGCTTGATTCTGATAAGCCAGACTTTGATTGCTCTGATCCTACTACCAGTTGTCTGCATCACCACAGTCCATCATGTCATGGACACATGTCTCATGTCCCAAACATGTGATTGTGACTTTGGGTAGGAGTAGCAGTGAATCCTGCTCCCATTCATGTGCTTCCATGAAAGGGAAACGAAACACAGAAGAAATAGTGACAGAAGACATCCATGCAAGGGAACAGATCTGTGGCATATAATAATAATAATAATAATAATAATTAATATGACATTACCACTTTTCAGGTTGTTTCAATAGTCAGGTATTTAAGTGACAGTGTCAAAATACTGACAGTGTGATAGATATTACATGCATCCTAGCCTGAGAAGAATCAGCAAAATAGCACACAACATTTTTCTTTCATTTTCTTTTTTCTTTCTAGCAATTTTTCTTTCCTCTTTTTTCTTCCCTCCTCCCTCTTGCTCCCTACTTGCAACATTAAGCAGTTTGGTTGTTTGAGACTTGTTTTTTCTTATCTTTATACTTGTGAATGTGTGCATTTTTAAATGGGTAGCTCGCACTTTATGCCACACTTGAATTACACAAAGGAAAGAGTCTGTCCTACTTAAAAGAACGCTAAAGGATTTTGCAAGGCAAGTATTTGAAGAGGGGTATGTCAAATTAAATAAAGACCATTGTTCAATGTGTTTCCTCTGGTATAGTTTCAGTTCTGAAGAGAACCTAAATTTAGACTCTGAGCAGTAGGTATGGCTTCATGCGGTAGGTATATTGAGTCCTACATTTGGAAGAAAGATTTACATTGAGAAACTGGCCTACAGAGCTTTTAGAAAAATCCTGAGTGCTTTGTTTCTATCCTCTGAGAAATATGTTTTTTGTTGTTGCGTTTTGTCATGGTACTCACCTTTAACGGATAGGGAAGGATCTGCCAAATGACACTTCTAAGTCAAGCAGCTTTTCCTGATGCAGTCTGGTAATGATCCAAAGGCAGCTGGAGTTCATATACAACGCAAAGCTCTTTTTGCTCAAGCCCAAGGTGGCCTGGGCTTGAGATACCTGCAATAGTCACATGGTAGACTTTCACCCAGTGTCTCTTGGTGCTTGTGCCCAATGGTGAACCACAACCGAGAACTCTGGAAGTTGCTTCCATTAAAGGGAGGAATTCATGTGAGCTGTAATATTTCAGCTGTCTGTTTACACAGAAATAAGCTCAAAAGCCAAATCAAACAACAGGAGAGGGCATCTTCACTCTCAACTGCAAGCTTGCTTCAGCCAGCAGTCAGTCAAAAAATCTGCTTTTGTTAACGCTGCATCTCCCAATACTTGCTTGAGCCATGTCCATGTTTTCCTTTGTCTCCTGTTTCTCTTTCACCTTTTATCACATGTGCCCTTCATGGAAAAATACGTGGTGAGAACGCCTCCTTTCCGAACTCCAGAGCCACTGCTTGAATATACCTTTGTGCTGCAAGGCTGAGACTCAAGCAGGAGTTAGATCATGCTCCTCTTGGAGCACCCTGTAGCAGAGGTAACATCACAGCTTCATTTTGGAGTGCTAAATGGAGGCACAAAACAGCAGTACACCCTGCCAGCACCCGTGGAGCCGAGGATAGAGATAAAATGTCTTGAATCCTTGCCTCCAGGCCCACCGTGCCTCATTTGGGTGGGCTGCGCCTGGGCAGTGAAGGGGCTGCGAGCCAGGGAGGGACCCATGAAGCTGTGTAGGAGGATGGAGTCTGTTTCTGAGCTGTTCTTAGAGACAATCTACATATCATTAAAACTCCTATGCCATCTGAATGCATAACGGTACTTTATCAACTAAAACTTCTTTATTTAATCAGTTGATTTAATTATGAGCTAGTTAATTGAAAAATTCATGGTACGAGTTCTGAAGGTCAAAATACTCAGAAGTTCAAAGAAGACAGGAGCATTTGTTTCACTCGAGCTGTGACGTGCAGTGCTGAGTTACAGAAATCTGCTCTGATTCAAACTGGCAAACTGATCTTGGGACTAAACAACTGAATTACCAAACAAGAACACAATTCACTTCCATTCATGAGGTGTGCACATATCTAATGCCAGCCGTGGTTAGNACTAAAACTTCTTTATTTAATCAGTTGATTTAATTATGAGCTAGTTAATTGAAAAATTCATGGTACGAGTTCTGAAGGTCAAAATACTCAGAAGTTCAAAGAAGACAGGAGCATTTGTTTCACTGGAGCTGTGACGTGCAGTGCTGAGTTACAGAAATCTGCTCTGATTCAAACTGGCAAACTGATCTTGGGACTAAACAACTGAATTACCAAACAAGAACACAATTCACTTCCATTCATGAGGTGTGCACATATCTAATGCCAGCCGTGGTTAGTCTATGATTGATTTATCTGCACATTGTGGTTTCCAGAAGATACGAGTAGTAACTACTCTTTCAGAAATGCCTTTAGCACTGTCCTGTCAACCCCTTTAGCCCTCTCAGGGACATGTGTCTGTGCAATGCGCCAGATTGATTGACCTGTAGGCTGTGGTTGTCCCTGGATGAGAGATATGCCAAGGGCAACAAGAGCTACGGATTGTCACCTCTGTTGCATTTCACTGCTGCATGAAAGGCTTTTTCAGAAGTTGCAGAGGC
Organism: Steatornis caripensis; assembly: GCA_013398225.1. Lineage (NCBI taxonomy): Eukaryota > Metazoa > Chordata > Aves > Caprimulgiformes > Steatornithidae > Steatornis > Steatornis caripensis. Next base: position 178,727 of record VZSC01013290.1, on the reverse strand, counting down.
CAGGTGAAATATCTGCTCAACGATTTATGAACCCCAAGATGCTGCAAACGCTGGTTCCCCTCCCAGGCAAGCACAGTGGAGGCAGGGACGACAAAGAACTTGCCCAAGATCCCCATTTTAGACTGATTGTAACATAAATATCTGCTGGGATATTTACATGGCCATAGAAGATTAAACAGCAAAAATCTTAGCCAAAAATCAGTGAGCTTTGGGCAGGTAAGGACATACGAAAATCCTGCAGCCTTAGTGCTGCTACAGAAGTGTGAGTCCTCTGTATGTTGCTGTTTGTCCAAAATGTACGATCAGAACAGGTTGAGAGCATGCATCCTCATGTTCACAACTCTGTCATGTGCCACCCAGGCCTTAGGTGCATGGAGATCTCAATATCGCCTCTTACGGGAATACCCCATGTGTCGACAAACCCTGGGCCACTTTAGGCTTAGTGTTTTCATCCCTTTGATACAGAATTTTGCCATTCCTATGTCAGTGGGAGGATGGCACCAGCTTGGGTTCAGCCCAGCGCATACAGTTATCTGCCCTAAACAACATACGTGAAGAATATGTTGCGGGTTTTTTTAACAAATAAAAAATTACATTTCTGGCCCTTGTGGCCGCAACGTACTTTGAAAGAAGTGCAACCAATTTAATACTGTTTTCCTGAATCTGCAAGTAGCCCTAATTATTAGCTCTTAGGGGCTCACTTTCCCTCAGACTTTCAGTGATAGCAGGGTATTAATTTAGAAGCCCTGTTGCGGTTATTTCTGTCTGTCTGTCAGCATTAACTATTCAATTGCTGGACATTTTAATGAGAAGAAGCAGGGACAGGAATGAAGCCCGGAGTAGAAGACAAGCTAAAATAAGAATAAGGAATGCAGGGGAAGAATATCAAAGCAACAATAAACAACAGTAAAACAAAAGAGAGGGGAAGGTAAAAAAAGAGGAAGGTAACGAAGATGAAAGAAATGACAAAGCACATGAAAAACAAAAAGGACAAAAACTTGCATCGATACATAGGTAGGTGAATACTTATTCTTGAGGGATGCTGCCTGTAAGAAGAATAAAATGAATAACTAATAGCTATAAAGGCATTTAATACTGTTAAAAATACTGTCTGGGAGACTGTCGATTTCAGACGCTCTGCCTGGTGCTTTACTGCACGTCAGACACTTTCCCCCTAATGCTGCTTACTGGAAGACCTGGTTTTTCTCTCAGTGACCTGCACTAACAGTGAGCAGGGATGGGCCCCTGCCAGACATGGCTGAGAGATGTACTGGGAAGTGGGGGCCTGCACGAGTGGTCCAGGGACCAGGGTTTTTAAGCGCTGCTTGCTATTAGAAGTGTATATTGGTACTACAGGGCAGCTCTGAGAGGTTTTTCTCTCCTTGGATATCCAGTCAGAAAGTTGTCATGATGCTTGCACAAGGCCAGCAGAACATGGGTAGGAACAGTTCAGTTCCCACACAAAACTTGCATCCCAGCTCCAGCTATCACTTTTGAGGATCACTCTGCCCTCACCCAAACTCTTTGTGGGGCGCTCTTTACATTTCAAATTCCTCCCTTAGGAGCTATGAACATGAGTCGGAGTGTATTTCTTTAACATTTCTGTTGGCGAATTATTGACAATCTCCACCCATCTTTCAGCAAGGCTAACACCCCTTAGCCAGTAAGCACAGCCCCTTCACTGCTGTCCCGGCACCTAACTCGTTGTGAGCATCTTGTTAACCTGGGAGGAAGCACATACACCTTCAGATAGGTTGCGCTGCTGAAACGACGGCCCTGTGACACAGGAGATACGGACCTCGAGCTTTTTGGTAAAGCTTTGAAGAGTGTGTGGGGAACCAGTTTTCACACCCTTGTGTGGAGCCACAGCAGCAATGGTCTATGCAAACAGGAGGACTGCAACAAGACCACTGCTAGCGCTTGCCTGAGACCAGGCGAAACGGTTACCCAATATTTAGTGATGATAATAGGTTTGGCATGCGTGATTCCTAATGTGAGCTTTGCAGGATCCTGTGACTCACATATAAACGTTTCTTTTTTTACTAATCCATGGAAGACCTCCCCTCAACATCAAAGGATGTTGTATTGGGCAGGCACTGTCTGTAGTTTTAAAAGATCCCTCTTGCCCATCATCCATCACTGAAAACGGAAACCTTTGCTCTCTGCTGTGTAATTTTTCATGATCGGCCTAATGAGGCAGCATAAAGAAAAGAACAAAATAACAGTAATATGGTGAAACAGTTTTCACGTTTTGCTCAGGTTTGCTGTCTCTCATTACAGGCATTTATGAGAAGTGAAAACCACATGAAAATTCAGAAGGCATTATTTGAAACAAGAATTGAGTCTTGGTAATAATGTACCGTATGCCCAAAAGCAAGGGAAATAATTGTTTTTCAATCTAGTGTTGTATGTATCATTCCTGGGATGAAAACGCAGCTAATACATATTTCAAGTGTAAGTTCACAATATTCATGTGCAACCAAGCAAAGGTTTATTTCTCACTCTCCATCTGTTTCTAGTAAGGTTACGTTGTTGTTTTTCTGCATTGTGTGGTTGCATTATCTTAATAAATGATTAGTCGTGAGATATTATTTCCCTTTAAAACATGTGACAGGAAAACAAGTTTTTAATAAAGTGTTTTGAAAACGCAACAGACTGAAAAAAAATGGGCAAGAGTTCAAATTGGTAATGAACTGAATATGCCTCTAATTATATTGGATTTACAAGTAATAGGATGAAGCAACACTAGAAATTACTTCTGACTGAAATTCAGTGCCTTAAGGCTGAGAATGTTCCCCTCGAACTTCTGGAGACTGCATAAAATTGCTGTATCATTATTTGTTTTAAATATCTGTCACTTTGAATCTCAAAATGAAGCTTTCCTGAAAACACACATTCCGATATATGTGTCACAAAAGCTAAGATTTTTCTCAAGGCAAGATGTGTTTTTGGACTTCAGTTCACCCAGTACACGTAACATTTGGTGTAAGTCAGTCTGGCTGTGTGTAATACCAGAATCAGTACGCACTTAAACTGGGATTCAGCTGTGTTCACCTAGATGAGGCTCATCACAGGACTAGATCTCTGTGCCCCGTGCCGGCAATTTAAGACTCAATCTTAATCTTTGTATGAAGTCATTTTGTATCAAATGTATAAATAATTAATGTGTTGTGTATGGAAACACTATCAGATTAATTCCTTTAATAACCAAAATCCATAGATAAATAGAGGTTGGTCAGCAAAGTGACCTTTTATCTTTTTTTTTCTGTGACCTTGATTAAATCCAGCCTTGACCAGAATGACCATTAATCATTTTGATCAGATTGCTGAGAGAATTATGAAGTAAAGTCAGTTTAGTATCAGTTTACTTTCAACAGGGAAGAGGCACCGGGTTTGTTTCATGCAAACAAGACAATAAGCCCATGATTAGTTTCTGCAGGTCAAGGCTGATATGTATTTGTGAAACAGCATGGACCTTGTCTATCTGTAGTGTTCTTGAACCTACTGCAGATAAATAGACGATTTCTTCTCCCAGCATAGGTAATCTTATGTTTTGTGCCATAAATAGATTTTAAAATGTCTTATGGCTAAAAGTGCGGAGAAAGGGTATGCTTGCAAGTCGAGTAAACAAGACCATCTCACAGATTCCTCTGGAGTTTAAATATGTTTGTGTACCATGGGGAAGGAAAATACAGGTTTCATGCCTACCTCCGTGGCTGCGGCTACTCAGCTGCTATCAGCACAGTGTGAATGAAAACAGAACTGGAGAGAAAATATTAAAAGACATTTAAAAACTTGTCAGACCAGTTATTAGGTTAAGTAACATTCTCTATAACCTCAGCTTCATGAATCAGCTTTCCTGATGAGATCACGGCAGGTTAATGCAGGAGAGTGGCAAAATCAGAGTCAGAATCAGAAACTAAGTCCATCATAACGAGGAGCAGCAGAGAGTTCCTGACATAACGAAACTTTGTTCATCAGATGTATTTCACCTTTTCCAAGCTGAGGACATTATTTTGGCAGTACTACAGGGAATGAAAAGGGTGATATGCACAGTTCATGAAAGTCAGTATCTTGATTCTTGCATGGCATAAATGATACAAAATGAGAAGTGTTTCCAGGATCTCTCTTTTGAAGAATACACCTTACTGGTCCAAGTTAGAATGGGTCACTGCTATGAAACCCAAGTTCTCTTGCCTGGGAAAACTGCTAAATCAATACGAAGGAAAAGTGCTAGAAGGAATATGAAAACTGCTGCTCAGGAATTACGTATCTGTGGCAATAGTTATCACAAACATAGATAGAAAGGCAGTTATCTTATCACTGAAGTGCTCCCAGAGTCCCCGATGAGAATATTACAGGATCTATTTTGTTGGCTTCAGCTACAGGAGAAATGATTTGTCACCTCTACCTGCTGACATTTGTCCTACCTTCTAGGCTGCATCCCCCCTTCCCAACATTTCCAGATGATGTACCTTTCGGCTTGTGCTCCGCGTGATGCAGTAATGTATCAGACTTGCTAGAAGAAAATATATGAGAACTGCCTGATATGATTTATCTTTAACCTGTCAGGTTTCACTTATCTGAGTCATCCCCTCAGGTCCCACCACCACCACATCTGCATGTTGTGCGTTTGGATAGCATTACACACACACAACATTAACATGGCCAAAAAGGGAAGCGCTGTTGCACTCCATGCAATATGGAAGGACTTGATGGATGAGTGCGCTGCCTTCTCTAGGAAAGGACCCTAAAGATAAACTTTTTGAGAGACACACTGGTAGAATCTATCAAAAGTATTTTCTAAACACTGTCATAGCTCTTCTTCACAGAAAATGTTTATACTAATTGCAGGGTGTTTTTTTTCCCATGAACTATTGCCAGAGTATCTTACTTTCCCAGAGGCCTCTGAATTTTCTTTCCCATTTCAAGATGGAAGCTTCTCAGAGCATTTCTGGCTTAGCTTGTGATGTCTTCATCCCATCCCAAAAGGATTCCATCTCATCATACCTTGTGAGAACAACTTTTCCTTGTCCCGTTTCTTCGCCATCTTGACTGTCGCCTCAGCAATAGGGATAACTTACACCTTACGCCTGTTGCAAACATCACCCAAACACACAAAGAGTGATGTGAGAAAAAAGGGACGAATTCAGGCCGATTGATAGCAAATTATTTAAAAGCCATCCCAAATAGCTGTGTGCTACCTATGCGTGAGCACAGTCCAGCCCATGGTAGGACTGCATCCCATCTTTGCCTGACTGGACACAACAGTGAGCCAAAACTTTGCAGCTGTGTTGTGGCAGTATAGGCACTTCCTTCTCTTTTCTGAAGGCAACGTGAAATGAAAGCGGCACATGTGGCTCAGACAAAGATGTGGCATAAGTGTAAGAAAGGGACAGTTACAGGAATCAAAAAGTAGGGCAGAGCTAGACAGGTCACCCTGTAGCCCCACTCTGGGGAGGAGGGTGCTTCACCTGCTCCGTGGACAGCACTGGTGAGCATCCAAAGACAGAGTGCTGGGGACAGGCACCCAGGCTCCTTGCTTCTGCTGTCATGTGGGGCACAGGACCGAGGGCTCGAACCCTAAAAGAGTGTTCAGGGGTCCTGAGAGATTTCCAGGCCTGGAAACTCCATGGAACTGGGGCCAGATTTGTCAGAGGTAAATGATGTGACAACACTGAGACTGAGTCCGTTCCCATCGTCTTCCTCATCATACATAAACACGAAAGGTCCGAACACTTGCAGGTTCTCACTTGGCTGATCACCAGAAAAACCAACTGCGTCTGAACAGGGTCTGCAGTTTCATGTCACCATGGTCGTACAATGTGGGTTTATAGCTGCCTGTTTCTCTTTGTGAGCGTGCCACATGCCGTGCGGTGTGACATTTAGCGTGTTTAGTTATAATTCAGCGTGGTGATGCAAGCCAAATTAGTAACCTTCTTTCGGGTAGCCATTTAATAACAGTCACAAATGGCCTGAGGAAATCCCCATTTGTACTAAAGACAATTTAACAGACACAGATGTGTTCATCTACGCAGAAACTTCAAAGGAGGCATTTTCACAAATATGTGCTGCTTGTTGCCTCTCAGTGACATTTGTTGCCGCCTCCTGAAATGCCTGGTTTGGGTTGGATCTTGTCTTCATAGGCCAAATGAAGGGTCAGCCAGAGTGAAGTGCTACCCCTTCTTTTTCTTCTTGCTAAAATCATTAGTCCAGGTCAATTTTGTATTCCCATATTCCATTAACACAGTAATATGTTCTTAGAAAGCATCAGCTGGTGCACTGCACTGTGTTTTATAGACAGGGCTATTGCTTCGTCATTTGATATAAATTAGGAGACATTTCAAAAAGTGAATGCAAACCCAAACAATCATTTCAGTGCACTTTTCTCTGAGATTATTGTTTTAGCTAGATACATTATCTATATTTAAAATATATGAAATGGAAGTATACTTAATGTTCAAAGAGATATATGATAAAGACAGAAAAAGGTGAACTCTTGATATATTACAAGTCTTTCATACCATGAAATAACTATTGCCTATTATTTTACTCCTGACATTTTTATTTTTAGGGGAATTTCAGTTGATTTGTATTGCTGACATCACTGATATGTTGTTTCCACTGACCTTACATCCAAAATCAGTAGGGTGTGACATTTGATGGCCCAGATAAAAAACATTAATAGTAGAAGAGAGGGTTTATTTTCCTGGTCATAAATTAAGTTCAAATAACTCAGAATTTATTTTAAACTCTTCAGTACTTTTTACTGTCTACCCAATAAATGTATTTATTACTGGCAGCTTAACTCAGGTTTTCTTGGTGAAGCAGCTTACTCAGATGCTTGCATACAGCCTTGTCTTTCTTTCTGAGGCAGAATTTGGTAGCAAGCTCTGCTTCTGAGAAACAAAAGGAGATAGTAAATAGGAAGGAATACAGTGGGATTGTCTTCTAAATTTGCCTACTGGTAAATAGGTAGAAGAGAGAGCAGCAGCTTTTGGCATGATGCACAATAGCAGAGTCAGGCTTAGACAATTTTGCAGCGTCTCTGTTAACATACATAGATAGTGACTGACATAAGTAGCAAATGCATAGTATAAATATTAGTATGACCTAACCTGTGGTCTTATGATACCTGTTCACGGTCCTACCTGTGCAAATTGCCCCACAAAGGTTCTCTTGAGGCATTTTTTCATGAATGCCGGTGAACTACACACCGTTCTGGTGTATATTTCTCCACTTTGAAAATATTCAAAGACCACGATCTCCAGATGCAACTTGAAAAGGAGAGAGAGAGAAGTGAAAAATTCACTCACAAAAAATGTTACCATCAGTCCTTGGGGCACAGGCACATTTAGGTAAAGGGAGAGTACGGCTGGTGCCTCAGCAAAACCTTAAAAATCCTGTGAAAAAAGCCTTCCTGCATCTCTCTGATCTGCAAATAGGTCTAAGGGCAATGCAGTGAGGAGGGTATGATTTTACAGACTAACATTTATGGAAATGATAAACTGTTATTGGATTGTTTTAAGAACTTATATAACAGTGAGAACAGAGCTTTCTCCATATATAGGCTCTTAAAAGTCAAGATGGGCTCCTGCGATACGAGGTTGTACTCTGCATTCCCTCCTGTCATTTTTTATTGCACAAGTCTGTTTAGGAGACCACTGTGTCTCTTACGCGTTGTCCATGGATGGTGAGACAGCATGTGTTTGCGTGGCTGAGTTCTGGAGGCACTGACAACAAAGAAGGTTCATGAAACTTTTTTGCTCTTCAGAAAGGTCTCATTGGAGTTTCTGATGCAATTTGATTCACTGAAGCAAAAACAAGCTCTCTGTTATAATAGAGGCTGTTCTTTTCCCAGGGAAGGAGAGGGGAGCAGATTAATTTGTCTGACTGAAGAAGCTTCCCACTCTCTTGCTGTTGAACAAAGGCCATCGGTAACTTCAGTGTGGGTGGAAAAGCACATGAGATTTTGGATACCAGCATGTGAGCTCTGCTTTCATTGGGAAAAGTCTTATCACAGCCAGCTTTTCTTTCACTTACCCTCAACCAGTTCAGGTCTGGTCTCACAGACCTGGTCTGCAGGTGGAATTTGCCTTCCCCATCTTCCAGCCACGATTCTTGTTGCAGTGAGGCAAGGCAGCATCACCACCACAGCCCGAATCTCAGATACTTCAGGTATCTCTAACATACTCAGCTGTGAAGAGGACTGCTGCCTCTTAATGGGACGATAGCAGCTGATCGACGCAAAGGGTTTTCCTGTTTGTGATATCTGAGAGGGATTCAAAGCAGGCTTTGGGCCCGGGGTGTGAATTAATAGCCGAGGTAGAATGTGCGCACAGCTTTGCACTGCAAACCCTTCAGTCTGTGTATTTCAGAGCAAACCATCACATAACCACAGTACTGAAACAAACAGGCCTCATAGATACACGATTGCTAAAAAGGAACTGTTTAACTTTGTCTTTTGCTTTCTCAGTTTTTAGGATTATCTCAGTTCATATTTTCTTTTGCAGCCAACAGGATCATTATTTCTGAGGAGTTTTATTTTGGAGTCCTGGGGTTTTTTTAAGCTGGTTCTTGTGTAATGTCTTGATTTCAACATCAGAGTCTTTAAGAAAAAAAATCTGAAATAGTATGAACTGGCAATGCTGAAGCTGTATAATGGCTGTTTGAATGTACAGATTTGTATGTCTTCTTTGACTGAAACTTTTTATACAAGTCGAAGCCCGCTGATTCCAGCAGTCTACTGTAGCTGACTTGCTGAGAAGAACCAGACCCCAGGAGTGCAAGTTTGGTTGGTACTTTTCAAAACATTTCCTATACAAAATAGTCTATAGAAGAATAATAAACTCGCCAGTATTTTCTTTTACAATTAATTTTCCTAGACTCATATGCTGCTGCTGAGCTGGCGCAGGAGCTGTGTATCGGATGGCCAATGAGAAAAAGGAGGAGGTAATTTCAGATCATCCTGTAACTCACCTCTCCAGAGAGCTGTGGAAGTGGAAATGGCCTTCAGCTGGTCCACTGGGGGGCAGGGGCACTGAGGCTTTTGTCTCCTTGACCTGGACGCTCCTTAACAACTTCTCCTTGTGCAACTAATGGTGGAGCGGGAGGATCCTAAGGCAAACCTGCACCTCCTGCCTGAAATTCGTCCTCCTCAATGGGTATCTCTGCTCTCCTGGTGATGGGGAAGAAATCTCAGACATGTACTCCAGATGCCATGGGTGTATATGTGTGTGAGGAGTGGTGCAGACGATTGCTAAAATTGGTTTTTGCTTCCTTCTTTCTAACCACAAGAGTAAAGATCTTTCATGGGCACCCATCAATCCGAAAGCATGGTGTTATTCTTTCCTTTTCCTTCACGGTCCCTTGCTTGGAGAGCATGTGAGATTGTGGAGGATCCTAGGATTGTCAGACCCATGTGGGGATTTCTGTGGAGCTAGTGGGAAAGGGACCTCACAACCAGAACAGCACTTTATTTGTGACAGACTGGCTACAGAGACTGGTCTGCTTCTAGTGAGATCTCCAGTCTGTCTCAAAAGAAGGAAGGCCATCATGGGAAGAGATGCCCCAGCCCTGGGGCATGACAGAGCCCTCTTCTCCCCCCTCAGCCCTGGGACACATGCTGTGGCCTGGAGAAACCAAGGCTGCCCAAAACTGCCTAATGACAGCTGATCCTCCTGTTCTGGGATGCTTATGTCAGCCACAAATGCAAATAGGAAGGTGAAGTAGAGGTCATGTCAGAAAATGGCATCACCAATGTCCCTTAAAAGATATATCCAGATTCTCGCTTGCTTTGGACAAGTTCTTTCAATATCTTTCTCTCTCTTCAGCTACTCTGGTGATCTTGGAAAGATTTTCCTAACTGCTGCACATGTCGATTTTCTACAGTTCACAAGAGCTGCTAGTCTGGAAGTCAATATGCCAGCCGTTAATATATAGCATGCTTTTACTGTGAATTCATGAAGTATCACTGCAATTAAATTTTCCTGTTAATGACATGATTTATTAATGAAAGAAGGTTCATCTTGAAGTTCTTGAAAATAGGGTTGACTCTCCCTCACAGTATCATAAGATTGACATTACATACAAATTTTGAATGACATTTTAAAATATTGCCATGTCAAGGAACCCAGCGTGGAGAATGCTTTCATGCCCTTATTTGCCCTTTTCCAGGCAACTCACCCAAAGAAATAAGGGGAAGACAGATAAACAGCAAAAAAACCCACTCCAAAACAAAATAACCCCCACATTCAAACCCAAAACATCCTGATAAGAAAAATCACAGGAATCTTGTAAATTCTTTGCTTTGAGTCCTCTCAGTTAGAAGGAAGAATGGATGCCCTCCAAAAAGACCTTGGTATAGATAATATCTAAGCCGACCAAACAACCAAAATTCAAGTAACAGATACCTCAGTGATATCTGTAAATCCAAAGAGTTTGCTTTATGTTAATGGACTCCATATGGTTCCAGAAGTTCTCTGTTTGCTATATATGCTGTTGTTTTCATTAGTTGGGTTTTTTGTAATGTTTTTTTTTTTTCTTTAATAAAATGCTCTAAATATTTACTGTTGGAAGAGAACAACGCTATGGGAGGCTCTGAAGTGATATTCATAAGAACTGTGAACACTGACTAATTGATTAACCAAGAGTTCTTGAAGAGAATGATTTGATTAGGGTAATTTATAGAGATTGTATCTTTTGTCATCATTTGTCTTTGAAAACATAGAAGGAAACTGCTTCCAAGTGCATGTAGCCGCTGGCATGAGAGATGGTGTGCACTACATCATCAGTTACAGCAGACTGCTCAATTTTGTACCTTTCCAGCTAGTCAAATATCCAATAACAACACACACACACACAAATGCACGCACACACACAAAAGCGCTCCAGCTCTTTGCACTCAAAACTTTTCCGACGTAGGCTTAGAAAAATATTTGGGGTTGTTCACTGCTCTGCTCTCTGTAGCATAAACATTTATTTAAATGGGGCTGTCTTTTCAGTAATGAAGAATGAAGGAAAAACAATGGTCTGATTTTGACAAATTAACTTGTGATTTGGAGAGTCAGTGAAGCAGGGAAGAGACATTCCTAACTATACTAATTAAATGAGCTTGCAACATTTATTTTAATGCAATGGAACCAGCCATATGAAGATGAACATTTTAATTTATTTTGCGGTGACATTATGAAAAATTTCTCTGCTGCAGATTATCTACAAAAACAAATCTCATCAGCACCTAGGTTTGGGCATGAAATTTACACCTCTCACATAGGTTTGACCTTCCCCAGCGAAAACAAATGGAATGTGCTAAGTTAAAAAGTTTCTGCAAAGGTTGTCTTCTCATTGATGCGGTGGTTTATGTTCAAATTACCTCTGTGGAAAACACATCAATTTTTCATGGTGTGGTGTAGATGAAAAATTCTGAATCTGTTCTAAGGGGAATGCAAATATAGCTCATTAGTTCAAAAACATTTTTCATGAACGACTGCTGAGTATTTTCAGGCAGATGAGAATGTGCAGTTTCAGCCAAGAATGAGCACCACATGTCCTACTAATTGTTTTTTAAACTTGTTCCTTCCCTCTATGGCATTCAGTAAGTCTAGAAAGTGCGAAGATTCCTGGAGAAAAAAAATTATAGGTATCCTCACTTATAGCATATACTGGGTCTTTTCAATATACTGTGCAGTATGAGGAAAAAAAATAGGAGCATTAGCTTTCAGATGGGTAATATCGTTATATTCAGGCACATGACATTTCTCTCCTCAGAGTTTTTTCGGGTTTTAGTAATGAGTAGGAACATTATTTATGGAGTGTCATCAGCAGAGAGAGCGTTGTCCTAAGGTTCATATCAGTGATGATGTTATAGAACTGCTGTCAGTAGGAGCTGCAGGAGTTCATTGGGTTTTGGTTTTTTAACTAGATTGAGTAGCAGTAAGATATTTTAGCTGTTTAAAATGATTCTTGAGAAGGTACTTTAGCCAGGATTTTCCTCTCTTCTGCAGAACTCCCAAAGGTTTGCTTTGAAATGGCCTTAAAAAGCAGGAGATTTGAACAATAACTCAGGCTTCCAACCTTCCCTCCATGAGCCTGAAAGCTGGAACGATTACAAACAACCAAAAAAAAGATGTGAGGCAACAGTTATACTCAGAAATAATGAAGCTACCACATTGTGCATTGGCTCCAGCAGAAGAGCTAGCTGAAGAAACAAGACTTCAGGACAGGTAAAACCACACAAAAAATGCCAGTGTATCATATGAGAGGGCAGAGAAAAGCAGCTTCTTCCAGCTTGACGGAGTTTTTTGACTGAGGCTGTTTCACTGACCTTGAAATATGAAAGTATTTTACAATCACTGAGACTTATACATCTCTCCTAAAACAGTCAACAATGAAGCTCCTGCTCACAAAGCTGAAATTTCTAAGCATGCTTATATTCAGCTAAAAAGACCAATGCACTGAAAAGGATCAAACTCATCCACAGAGGTACTTTGACAAAACTATGACTCCACCAGCAATGAATCTGTCCCCTGTATTTCAGTATGCCACTTACCAGCAATAAAGGCTGCTGTCATGCTTCCCGTGAGATTCCTGATGAGAGAAAAAGCTGATGTATTTATACAAAAGCTAGCATATAGACCCTTAAAAAAGAAACTTTTGACAATTTCCTTTTGACTCCTAACTAATGTACAAAAAGTCATTGCTCTTTCTGAGCTCATATATGTCTTGTGTTTCTCTTGAGGAAACATTTCTCTTCATTCACCTTTTTACTCTGTTTAGGCAACCAGATTACTGTTGTGTGCCTGGACTGGGTGCTTTTCTGGCTTTCATGCTGTGAAGCTAGCAGCTCGAATAATGGCATGAATCCGTCCAAACAGGGAGAGGCTTTATTTCTCACCAGTCTTCCTGACCCCTCTAGAAGCCACATTTCTTCCCCTTTTATCTGTTCCCCTTTTCCTTCTCTGATTCCAATTACCCTTTAGCTAAGAAGCATCCAACGATATTACTGTCGCCTTCTGCCATCTCTAAAGAGCAGCCAGTTGCTTTCATTCTGATAAACATTTATATTAGACTGAGCCAAACAAGGAGCAATGCAGTGAGGCTTACTTGTGAAAGATTAATCTATGTGTGCTTCTTCTGTAGGAGCTGCAGCCCACTGTTCTCGTGGAAGACTCTAAACAGTCCCAAATTGGTAAAGAGTGGGCTTAATGGTTCTCCAGCCATCTTCCTTGGTGACCGCCGGCAGGAGGCACGGCTGGCAAAGGGACAACGTGGCCAGGATGCTAGGGGTTACCATCTGCTCCCGGTTGCCTTGGGAAAACCTCCAGTCCACCTAGGGCCATGCAAAAATTAGAATAGTCTTGGGCTTCTGCCTGTGGTGACAAATCTCTGAAGACCTCCAGCTAGAACCCTGGTGTTGCCAGTTCTAGCTTTCTCTTGAGCTTAGGTGACCAGAGGCCCTCTTCTGTTGAATTTTGGGCTGGCTGCAAATCCCCATTTAGTTGGAGATGCCAAACCGGGACAGCACTGGCTTGATGACTGGCTAATGGAAAGCGTTGTATTTGATCCTAGTGGATAGCTTAGAGATCCTCCTGGGTCTGGCTGCAACTCCTGCCTTTTAATGCTCCCGACACTTTGACTTGCACTAATTGCTGAGTGGCTCCAGGACCTCCTTGCAAGATTTCTTCCACAAGATGCTGCTCTTTGGATGGCAGGGGTGCCATAAATGAAAGCTAACAAACAGATACAAAAATAAGTTTTCTTTCTCTTTGTCTCTCTGTCCTTTAGTGCAATATCAGTATGCAGGAGATTAATTTTATGTAAAGTTTTACATTTCAGATTATGATCAGCATTTTTTTTCCCTTGGTTGGCTCTGAGAAAACATATATTCGAGTATGAGAATTTATCATGTCTGATTAATGATGTGTATATAGAGCTTTCTGTATCATCTTCCTTCTTTTGGTCTTTTTTATTCAGTTGTTTGCTGTGCTCCAACCCCGCGGATAGATGGTTCTGCAGTGATAAATGTAAAGTTTGCATAAGCCATGTAACAGCAGGACAGCCTATTATCACTGTACATTTTCCATGGCTGTGCAAACCTCTGTAGGCTATTTTATTGCTAATAGATCCACAGAGAAACAGTAGTGATTTTATGACTCTTTTTAAAATGGAAATTCATGTTTGAGAAATACAACTGGGAGGAAACAGATGTAAACCACTTAAGCATTTGCAGAAAATTGAGATGCACACTCTTATTTACAGACCCACATCGCCTCCATCGTTTTATTTTCAAAATTAAAATAAGCAATCTGTTTGCCATGGGAAACGAGGAACCGTAAACTTGTTGTTTTTCCTTTACAAAGCAATGGCCAGCATCACTGTCTCTGTGCTTAATGGCATTGGAGAAAGGGGATGACAATTCCCTCCCCTAGATTTTATTGTCTATAACATGTTCCCTTTATAATCAGTGTAAGAAGTGTGTAAGTGGGAAAGATTCTAGCATAACCATGTGTCTGAATTCACATTATGTTATAAAAGCTAAAATGATTGCCCAACTTATTATAAGGTTTTACCCAAGTATTTAAAGTTATTGGAAAATCTATTTAAAAACTTTAATACAATTAAACAATTAACAATTGCAAAGCATTTACGCTGATATCAGAGTGCTAGTGTGCTCATTGCCTACACCAGCAGAAAATATTTCTTTCTTCTTGCATGCTGGTTTCGATTACTGATTTTGAGGGCCAAGCATCCCACTGGAATATTATTATAAAGTATGCCTGTAAGTTCTGATCAAAATGTGAACTCATGAAATCACCTCACAAAAAACCACAGCATTTAACATTTATTAGTTATAGTAATACTTTGTGCTGATCTACAGCCCTGCATCCATGGAGATTGGAGATGTACACCCTCTTATTCCTCTGTTAAGAAAGGGGTGTTATATGTGCTTTACAAATAGCTAACCGGGGACACAGAGCGTTATGGAGACTTGGATCTATGTCATGGCACAGCTGAGGGCTGAAGGTTTGAAGAGCACGCAGTCAGTCCTCTGCTCCTCAATACTCACCACCATGCGCATATTTTTCCAGCCATGCGTTTCTGAATTATTGCTTGTTTTCTAGGGAAGTGAGGGGGCTGCAGTGTTGAAGTACTTCAAAGGGACTCGCAATATACCATCACATCTGAAGGCGACTGAGCACTGAGAAAATCTCTACTTTCAACAAGCTCTGGTGTGAGGAATTTGAGAAAACGAAATAATCTAAGCACCAACTGGCAAATGAAGAGATAGAATGTCCCCTCCTCTTAGGTACTGAGATGGTGAATGTTATATGAGAGCTATGTCTCATAGGAAACAATCTTAGCAATGTTCTGTGACAGCCAGGTGAATACCTACAATAAATGCTTCCCTACAGCAACAGCTCCATAACCTGGGAGGCAGAAACTGCAAAAGCCTCCTGGTCACGACTCCCTGCTGAAAGCTGGCTCCAAAGCTCACATGAAGCCATGTCCTTCTCCTCTGCAGCCATTCTGGTAGTTACCTGGACACTGTTTTTTTAAGACCTTGAAATAGCGATGAAGCAGCTGGGAAGAAGGTGGAAGACATCACTTAGATGCCCCAGCTGGGCGTCCTCCTGTGCCGTAAGAAGAAGAAAAAGAAAAGAGAGTGGATCTTACTAAGGGCAAAGCCACCACTGCGCCTAGATCTTGTCAGAACAGCTTGCAAGCAAAAGAGGAGCAGGAGCAGCCAGGGAGAGCAGAGCTGGCCATGTAAAACATCCAGGGAGGAAGGATGCAGGCTCTCAGAGAGCACACTGAGGAGAAAGAAAAATCAGGTGCCAGGAAAGAATGGCCTGGGGAAGCGGGGAAGCAAAACAATGGGGATGGGAGAGGTCCCATAAAGAGCAAAGCCAGAGACTAATTCCACTTTTGGGAGAAAAGACTAAGACACATATTGCATTAAAGAGAGCTAACAACACAGACTGCCTTTCCTAATGTTATTCTTCCATGCAAGCGGTTTCCATAGTGATGTTGCTTGATTGCAAGCAAGAAAGGAGATGGCCGCAAGGCATTTCACACCATGAAAAGGCATGAGACCTCAAACCACTTTGAGAAAAATCCCCGCACTGCAGTTGTTCAGTCCCCAAAAAGTGGCTGGGAAGGGAAGGGTTGAGCAGTCTTGTCCTATGCTTGGGCAGAGCAGGGAGACTTGTCCTCTCCATCCTGGAAAGCCTGCAGAAAGCAAAACCTCTTGCTGACCCCACTACATCTGCCACCAATGGGCCCCCCGCATCGCAGCCCTTGGGGCAATCATTCAGAAAATGTGCTTCAGCCCTCCTGTCCGTCATGAACACGGCCAGGAGTGACACTGGTAAGCTGGAAGAGCCGACGAAATTTCACACAAAAATCGAAGTGAAAGAATTCTTTCTTATACTTTCCTGCACTTCACTCAACAGTGATTAGTACATTAAAGAGCTTTATTGACCCCTGGCAGTTAAACGGAAAGCTTTCTTGTTGTAGCACTGAAAGAAGGGACAGATTTTCCAACAGCTGTCTAATATCTCTGTCAACATGGAAATGAAATAGATTTAAGGACTTCAGAAAAGCATCTGAACATTTAGTGCCCAGTAATAATGAATTCCAATTTCCACTTGCAGAAACTGGAATTACTCTCAGTCTGTTCTACCAGCTTTCTAAATAAACATCTGGCACAATTTTATTTTTAGAAAAAAAAAATCATCTAAAACCAGGCTACTAGCTGACCATCTCTTTATTAACTCAGCTACAGAGGCACAGTGTTTGAAAAATGCTGGTGTGAACCTGGATGTCATGTTCAGGCCTGCAGGGAAAAAAAGAGCAACAATAAATAGCCAAATAAAGAATAAATGAGAGTTGATTTCACTGAGATTTGTGAGACACACCAAAACCCTTAATATCCGTGTGCAGCAGTGCTCAGATGAATGGACAAAGTGAAAAACATCACAGTGTTTCCATCCTCCAGCTGCACACAGCAGTCCTTGTTCTTAGATCAAGGCACTGTGATAAAGATAGATCAAGCAAACATAGCCCGAGGACCTGTGAACAGAAGTCTGCTCCTTTCCTTGGTCCAGCCCAGCCTGCTACAGTTCATATCTTAAAACCAACAACAAGATTAAGCAATTATTCCCTATCCGCTTGTTATTGTCATCCAATAAAGCAGCATCTAAAATAATAGCTATTCTTCTGCCACCCAAGGTTGAGTACTGCAGAAAAATGTGTTGAAACTGATTAGGTTAGAGAGATAGGTCTGCATAAATAATTGCTGAAAGTCAACTAAGTCAAAATAATAATAGCAGAGAAAATTAACTTTCAGATAGAAGAGCTACCTACCTATGCTCTCATTTGTATACTAAAGACTAATTCAGCAAATGAAGAATACAATTCTTGGGACAAGGCAGGTAACCCATGGATTCATGGCGATAGCTGTCACAAAAAACAGGTCTTCCCTGAGATCAATTGGCCTCAAAAAGATTTAAATTCATTATTATTTTTATTATCATTATTATTATTATTATTATCATGGAACCACACTAAGATTTATACAACTTTTCTTGGTTGTTTTGCCCTGTATGTCAACAAGGGAGCCTAGATTTACAGGTGATTAGGTAGAATACTTGAAGCAATTCAAGATTTCCTTTCATACAGTTGAAAGGTGGGTGGTTTTTTTTTTGGGCTCCTATCTGTCATCAGCTACTTTCTTCAAAACTGGCATACTGTACAGAGTAGATTTCTTCTTCAATTAATATCACTGTAGTCATTAAAGATCATCACTTCTCTGTGCAGTCAACAACAATTTGAATGTGGAAGCCTTCATGACAATCCTCCCTCTTACAGGAGATGTAATGTCTTGGGTCAGTATCTTATCCCTTCAAGGCCTCTTTTCTTGATCTTGAAATAATATTTATAACCCCATTTGTCTTGTCAGTACCATTCCTTCTTCACAAGAAGGAGCCAGTTCAGAGTAATCATTACCACCATGTTTTATGCAAGAGTCTTACATCTAACAGCAAATACTCTTCTCGGGCCAAGTTGATGAGAGCGATGTCTGTGTCTGCTGAGCACTTCTGTTATCTCCGCCTAGCTCATTCTGTATGGCCTATTGGTCTCCTTTTCTATTTTTACCTCAATTTTTGTATTACTACCCCAGAAACCGGTATGTTTCAAGTAATCTGACAGGTTCTCTCCCCTTCTTGACTATTTTATTATTTTCAGTGAAATGCTTCTTTTGCTCATCATCAAAACCAGCAAAGAAGTACTTTTTTCTTGGCAAGTGAAGGAAGTCTGACAATTCTGTATTCAGGACTGAATGTAAGTTAAATAACATTGTGCTGATCCACTGTGAAAACAAGGAAAGCATGCAAAACCTCCCCCAAAATCTGATGTATTACAAAGTGGCTTTCCTACCAACCATCAGGTTTCAGTTGAAGGTGTATTGCATCACTTTTAACTCTAGTAAAAGTCTTTCCCTCTACTTTCAGGTGAGCAAAAGTATGACTCCTTATCTCCAAGTAGCAAAAGAATTTCTGTATTCCCATTCACATGCAGAACCAAATTTGGGCAGTGCGCATCTAATGAGCTTGCAGGACTTGTGAAGTGTATCGTACTTAGCTTGTAAAGTTTTCATTTTGGAGAGTGCTTCTGCGTTATATTTATACTGAGCCTGAAGTCACAGAGCATGTGGCTAAAGGCAAACTTTTAGGGATTCTGCAAATGACCTAACCATAGCCTGGAGGCATGAAAATGGAGACGTAGTCTGAGAACCCTTTTTATCAGATAAGAAACTTGAAAAGATACAGCTAACATGGAAAATGTGAATAGCTATGAATATTTTTCACATGTGGTTCCCCATCATCATCCCTATTCCCACCGTGACTGCCAAGGGTGGTTCTTCAGTTTGGTGAAATCTATCATCTTTGTCCCTCAGTGTTGACAGAAACCGTTGCCTAATACAACAAAGAGACAAAGTTGACTTGAGGTAGATCTTGAGGTTAGTGAAGTCTTTTACCTGCTGTCATACATCCCATTGCAGACTCTGCCTAGTTTATTGCAATCATCACATTTTTCTTAAAATCTTGGAGTCTTCTTTAGCTTGTGGCTTCCCACCCTGCTCCAAGATTTAAGTCCTTACAGTTTCAAAGGAAGGTGTGAAAATGTCAAAAAGGCAATCAAAAATCAGAAGGCAGATAAAAGAGCTGCAAATGTGTGTGTGTGCTGTAAATCTTGGAAATATTAAGGAATCTCACTATTATTAAAGCTGCGTAAAAGGAAATTTTTATGAGTTTAGAAACCTCAATCATCAATTTTGGAATGCCTGGCACCGGCAATACTGTGTGCTTTCTTACAGAGACTCACAAAGCACTGCACACCACAAAGCTTCCTGTATCCTGGAGGTTTAAAATATGCAAGAGTATCCTGTTCCTATTAAATGCCCAATATTCATATCTGAAATAACATTTTGGCCACAAAAAAGGAATTAATAACCCATCACTCACCATTTTCTGTGGTAAAGAGTTGCTCTAAACTAAGCATTGCAAATTTTCCATGTGCCAATTTACTGCCACTTTTTAGTACACTAGCTGAAGAGTCCAGAAATCAAAGAGATGCAGTGACTTCAAACACCAATACCTAGACCTGTGCTGTTCTGAATGAAAATGGACACAGAACAGAACATTAACACTTTTTTCTCTACAGACTCCTTCACACTAGCATGTTTGATGCTTTCCTCTACCCGGGCTGAAGCTGGAATTAAGTAATGAATAAACATGTCTCACTGAAACAACTTTGACATTTCAACTAAGTTTACACATTAATTAAGATAAGGTTGCCCTAGCCCCCCCCCCCCCCCCCCAAAATGGAGCAGGAATTTGAGAGAACCCAGTGGCTGAAGTATAGTATAAAAAAGCTGTATGAACACTTTGTTAAATGCACAGATTTAACCCTGCTGTTTTGCTCCTAATCATTATTAATTGCCTCCAGTGGTGGACATTAATTTCCCTATTGCAGCAACATGCATCTTGAGTTTGGGCATATCCTAATATATCAAGTGGGACAGGTGATATAATTCAGCTGGTCACAGCTGGAAAGAAGACAGCCACCCACATGCAAGCAGTCTGTCAGCCTTAGTTACGCTGCAGACACCACCACAGCCTCCATAACAACATTGTACATTTACCTCTGGGGATAACTTTACAAGAAGTATAGCCGATCAGTTCATCCTATTTAATCTGCTGTTGTCTTAGCAGGAATAAGAATGCTTTAGCCTGAGCTGTAGCTTCAGATTTTTTTCGGGGTTGAACTTGCACGTGTGTCTGGAGTGTTCCACAGAAGACCCTGACCCTCTCCTGGTCGTTAGAAAGGGGAGGGAGTGAGGATGATGTCCCAAAACAGGGCATGCCTGACTATCCAAAAGTCTAGTGCTGCCCTCTGGACCATGAGAGATTTGCATTCACATCCCTGAAGTACCTGATTCAGACTGGAACCTGCCTACCAATTATTTTAATTGTAAGTTCATGTAACGATCACTGAGTTGGAGAAGCTCTCCCAGTAAACTAACAATTTCTTCCACGGGGACAAGAGTGGGAGAAGCGGACACAGCTTCATGTTGGAAGAGGCTGGTGGGGAGAGACCACAGTTTCCATGCAAGAGCTGTAGCTGCAAATGCCTGCTCAGCCCGCAGTCGTGGTCGGAGGAGGATGTGCCTTGCTCTCCGCTTTGTGGCAGAAGTTTCCGCTCCAGACTCGGGAGGCACATCCGTTTCCACAAGAAGTTTCTGGATTTGATGATGGCACATATCCAGGTGAAGAATGTTTCCTTGGAAAAAAGTCTTGCCCAAATGTCCTGATTATATAGTTAATTAAACACGCAAATTACTGCTAGCTCAGAGATCCTTTCCCGGCATACCCCATAACTCCACCTCAGCAGCCGTTATGTTGTATGCGTTGAATTTAAGCTAGAAGAAAAAGGAAGTTTGAGGAAATAAAAGACTGCATAAAAGGGTATTGGGATTTGGCCCAGAGGAAAGATGAGGGTTTAAACTAAGCAAGACCAGGTTCCACAGTTGATCTTCTTAACTGTAATTAACTGTAACTTTTCAGCATTGCAATTACCTTTATTTGTAGCAACCAGCAAAGGATTAGCCATGGAGCTGTTAAGCACTTTGTTGAATAAGTATGTGCAAGTTTGGCTGCCTGTCTTAAGCATTGTCCAAATGTGCAAACATAATTTGTCTGGGAAAAAAGGAGGAAATTTAGGTTGCTGAAAATTTCTGGAACAAGATCTTCCATTTCAAAATTTTCATTTCCAGGAAGGAAATTTCTTTGTAATAGAAAATGACAAAAGTATTTTTGGAACCTGAGTCTCATGCTCCATTTGATGTGGCTTTAAGGCACTTCTCGTTCAGGCCAGCTTGGCAATTCCTGGTAACTACATTGCTCTTGAGTTCACCACCATAAAAGTGAGGTGCAGGAGTTTAAAAAAGCAACTCAGTTATTTAACAGGACAAGTCCTGTTGCAATAGCCTGACATGAATTTGATGGGTCTTCTTTCTGGTTCTTAGCTCTTGTGCCTTTCAAATTATCCTAATCGTATAGGTGTTATGCTGCAAATTCTTGCTGCATTTCTCAGATATGCCTTATCATTCAAGGATGGCATCATAGACATGTACTTGTTTAATGAATCAGAACATTGAGGTGAAACTAGTCCTTAGCATCTTAGCATGTAATAACACTTTACACCAAGCCTAAAACCATTATATTGTGTGTTTTTAAATGCTCAATGATTAAGCTTGATGCATTTAACCTAGCTGAAAATCACGAGTACTAGAGATAAAGGAAAAATATGTTTATGTGACTTCGAAAGACTATAATTCTTCACCGTTTCTGTGAATTATTCCATACCAGGTCTCCCAAACGATATCTTGATAATTAGATCTCCATTTCTTTAAAGGTGACATTCTGTCCTGACAGCATCTAAATTACGTTGTTTTCTTTTTCTGTTGGAACAACACATTGTCAAAGTAAATCACTGTGCAGTTCTCTCTTCCTCTTGACTTCGATCATGCCTGTTCCCACAGAAGAGCCTGGGCCATGGCTCGTCAGCATGACGGCACTGATCATCTACCGCAGGCATCCGCGGCTGTGTTTACCTGTTTCTCGTTCCCCAGATTTGTTGGAAAGAGCCGGCATTCCTCCTGCAGCAGATGGGTCTGGATCCTCATCTACTTGACCCCTCTCAGCCTTCCTTGGAAAATTCTGTCCTCTTAGCTGTGGACAGCTTTATATTTCATCTGGATTGGCACCTGGTTTGGAGGTCTGGAACACAGTGTTTATGCTCTTCTCATCTTTTTTTACTGCTTCTAAGGCATGCCGTTTTACTACCCAGGAACCGAGTGAAGGCTTTAGTAGGGGAGAGATTTGCTACAAAATCCAACAAGGAAGCAAAACAATTCTGGATATGCTGTAGTTCCTGTCATGAACTTACACGAGATGTTTTTTTGCTATGTAGGCAGCAGAAGTGTTTGGGTTAAGCTGCCAGTGCTGCTCTGTTACAAATCTCTCTGCCAACCCGTGAATCAGATGCTCATGATCAAAACGGGTCAATTAAACTGTTGGGTTGCCTGTTTTGGATGGCTTGGCTGAACAGTCTTGTTTTAGCTAGAACAGTTATTTATGAGTTATCACAGGAGGATTCCAGTGTTATGATCACTGTTATTAACATGAGTTTAAAGGAACAAAGGCTTTGTACTAAAAAGGAAACAGTAAGGAAAAAGCCTTGCACGGTGGTATGTGGGCTGAGTTCTTTACAGCAGTATACATTGCCCTCTTAATTAAAATAGTTAAACTGAGGAACTAGACGTTGATGCAATATGTTGTTCCCATTCTGGAAATACATTCACTAAGAGTTAATAAATAATCTATGAATTCTAATCTTTTAAAGTCATTTCAGAGGGATGAAGTCATCTGCTATAATTGTAAATGCAGTACCTCTGCCTTCACTGCATTCAAATGTAAAGGTGAGAAACTGATTAGAGGTGCTGAGCTGCTAGAGACAGATGCCGCAATTTAAATGCCACATCGTTTGTTTTTACCAAATTGAGTCGCTAGAATAATATTTCCTTCTATTGTAAGGCTTTAGCCCTGGATTTCTACCTGCTTACCCCAGATTTAACTGGGCAAAGAGATTAATTGTCTTCTTAGTATATCTGCAGGGATTGCCTCAGTAAATACAGGCCGCCTAGATAGACCAGATTTCCCAACTACACAGCACTAGTTACCTGGTGCCAGACCTACAAGATCATCACGCTCTCATTTTGACATCTGAGGCAAATCTTGCTACAGGAGTGCATTTGAAGCTGCTTTTGATATATGTAGGGGTGTTGTTCTCCTTTGCTGTTAACAGGAGCTGAGCTGACTTGCCTGGAAAATCAAGCCTTCCGTGTCCGATTTCAGTCCAATTTCAGATCCTAAACTGAAAGTACATGGCAGGCTGTAAATCTCCCCAAGTAGTGGGGTGACTAGTCATTGCTGAATTTGGTTTCCCACCTCCAGACTGCTACCAGACTCAGGGTGGATCATTTAAAACTGGGTTGTGGGTGACTATGTTGTCCAGCAGTTGCAGTCAGGACTGCAGCATAGGCACTCTCATCTCCGATACCCGTGTTTCCATAAACAGGTTTAATACCCGTGTTTCTGTAAACAGGTTTAATCCTCTTGTCAACAGTCAAATTAGCTGACACAATGCTGTCAGTCAACGCAGGCAAGGATAAGCCATGTCAAGCTTCAGATTCACTCAACTCCCATCAGTTGTTTACTCGTGACAAAATGTCACGGTTTGGAGCGTGACTCCTCCTCATCTGTAACAAGTAGTGAGTTTTAATTGAGATCACATCATCAAAGGGCTGCAGACAAGCACTGCTATGTTTCTTGGTGATCACAAGCCCAAAGGGAATGATTTTAGTGAAGCAGAGGCTAAGGGAACTCACCGGCTAAAGTCCCACCTAAAGGAAAACTCAAGTGCACTTGAAAATGCAGAAATACAGAGAGGAGAGCTCAAACTTCCCTTGTGCCTCCTGAAGCATAGCAGAAATGTTACTCACTAGAGATCCAGCCCTGGCTACACCTAGTGCCGCAGAAATGAAAGACAGGCTGCACAGCGTTCCTAGATCATTCAACACCCCAGCATTTTATGTGAATATCAATGGCAGCATTGTCCAGTGTATACATTATATAGAGACAGTCAAAAATGGTATATCAATGATAGCATCTTTAATAGCCATAAAAATAAAGTGAGGAAGATAGGGGATGATAAATAAAGAACCTCCCGTATTGATCCATCTGCATCTGGTTTGTTAGATTTCTTACACAGTTCATGGGAACAAAAATCTGTCAGTTCATCCTCCTTCAAAATAAACTGCTTCCAATTAACAGGCAGCAGATGATCTCACGGGTTTTAAAGAAACGTGCAAGACGGATCCGCAAAAAAGGATATGATGAAGATTATTAATATAGCAATAAATTTCATCAGCCTCGCCTCTTGAAACTAGGACAACTGCACTCAGCAATAAAAATAATAATAATAGTCTGAAGCTCTTCTGTAGCTCTGTAATCTCCCTATGTCACTCACTGTTATGGTACCTTTAAAAGTGGCGCTTAAGCCCATCTGCTAGGAAAATATCACTTGCAATGCCTTAAGTGTGCATTAATCCTGGATCCCATGTGTGGCAGCTTCACAATTGGTCCTGCTGCATCTGAGGACTGTCACGTTCACCCGGCATAAGATGAAGAGGAGCTGTGTAGTCCCTCTGTGGTCACCTCACGGACAGCAGCTATCCTGGTCAGCCTGCCATGGATGGACATGATCTCTTCACATCTGATGAACGATCTATGGAAAACTGCTACTCCTGTAGCGGCCTTGGGGCTGCACTGTTGCTGGCAGGATGAGAGAAAGGCCCAAGAGTGGAGGAGACATGAAGGCTTTATGGTATTTATACGAATGTCAGCAGATTGTGCCAGAGCTACTGCTCCCCTTGGGTGCCCTTTCACCATGAGGCAGCACACTCCTTCACCAGCCTGACCGTGCTCCCCCTCGGCTGCCAGGGGCTTCCACATCTTCAGTGGATGCTCTCTTTATGTATTGCTCAGCTGGGTTGTGCTGGCATGTCCCGTGAGACCGATACCTCCTCCTGCATTCAAGGCTGCACAGAGAGAGGGAGAATGAAAGCACAAATCAAACTACCTTTGCCTTCTGATTTTTCACTGTGTTCCCTTTTCCAAAAGGAAAGCCTTCCTCTCTCTTTCGAGGATCAGATGTCTCAAAAATTCAGTGCCCCAAGAACTGAAGCACATCTTTTGCACTTTGTTGTATAGCTGCATTGGAGAGGAAAAGAAAAGGGGCTGAGCCACTGTGGGGTTGTTGTTGTTGGGACATCCCTCCACGACTGCAAAGGCCAGGTGAGTGTCTAAAGCTGAGGCTGAGCTTACAGCTTACAGGATTTGCTGGTTTTGGCAGATTATTATTAACATCAGAATCTGTTTGGAGGCAAATACATAGGGGATTTTGGAGTATGTGTGTACACGTGTTAGGTGGGCTCCATGTGCTCACCAGTATGTAAAATATTTTTCCCTTTGAGACCTGAGGTGCTCAAGAGTACATTCCCAGAGCATGTCAGAGGTCTTTCACAGGGCTGCTGTGTCCCTCCATGGAGAGGATGCCTGGGTGTTGAGCATTGTACCTTCCAGCCACGGCACATGCTTACATATTTGGGAGGGGATCAGCAAATTTTCTAATAAAGACAGCACACAGCTCAGAAATACTTCCTATTTTCAATTAATTCAAACTGTTGAACGTCTTTGTTTCTGGAAAAAAAAATATTTGGACATGATGCATTTCCGATTGTCATATTGTGTTAGGACTTCTCATGTCATTGCCCATCTCAGTTTCTGGCTTCCTGCAATATGAACAACCTCACATATTTTCTTATCAGATTCCCATTTACCGCCCATTAGTCACAATAGGAATAAAACCCTGTTACACAAGATGCAAAGATCTTCCAGAAACCCTCTGCTGCCACACTTCACCAGCTCCTTAAATTCCAGTTCCTTAACTTTGCTTTCCCAAAGAAGTGTTATTGAAGCCACTATGGGTTTAAACTCTTTTCCAAGTGAGTGTGAGATGAGCAGAGGAGGGAGCAGCAGCCAGAAATACCTGTATACCACAAAGAGACTTTCATCAACCATTTTTTACCTTGAAGGTAGTGGTGGTGTGTTAAAGGATGACAGCCAGGGTGCAAATCATGCTGTTTCATTTGGAAGGCATCGTTTCATATGTATGATGCTCATGCACCGAACCACATAATCTTCTAATCAAGGTTGCCTTCTAAGAAAGGTGTGATGGCATCCAAACTGCCTCTTGTCCCAGGTCCATGCTTACTCCTAAACCACCATGCCTTGGGACTGATTGAAGGAGAGTTCATTGTCCCACGTCAGGAGCACGCTGACAACTTCATGGAGCAGACAGTTGCCTTCCAGCACCCAGGAATAGGTCAAGCTACTGCTGTGGAGAGACATGTTATCTAGTACAGCTCCCATTGCTCCATGCCTCCTCAGCTCCCTCGTGTATCTTAGATGCTACTGTACAGTGTATTTTAATATAGCTCCCAGCACAGCTTCAAGGAGGGAGGCAGAGGAGTGTTGAGCAATATTCCTATAAACAAGCCTTTAACTAAATATCATTGTTTGACAGATTTGAGATCTTGAACCTGCTTGTTTACGCATATGCAGACACACACACACGTACATACACAAACTTAAATAACCTCTGTACTTTAAAGCTCTGCTACTCCCTTTGTCCTTGTATCCTTTCCTCTAATGTTTACGACCCGTTTTCAAAGGCATGCGCTGGTATCTGATGATCTGTGTCTCTTCAAGTCTGCATGCAGACATGCAATCTCACTGTCTGGGTAATGCTTCCAAAGGACAGCCTTCCAACAGACTCGCTTTCCTCTTCCCTCCTTTGCCCCCTTCCCATGGATAAAAATGACTGATGAAGCCCATTACTTATCTATCAGATAATAGATCTACTTTGACACAGATTCCTTATAAAACTCTCTCTTAGCAAAATTTGTTCTGGACATTGAGGAGGCATTGGACTAAAACATTGCTTTTGTTGGGGGGTTAATTTAGCATTTAAATTCTTTTTCTCTATTGACTTCTTTTGTGGAAAATTGGTCCCCTAAGTGCAGCAGAATTTAGCTGATCCACACTTTTGTGACAAAGGAAAAAGGCAATGTTACAGTAAAAAAATTCTCCCCATAATGCTGACAGCATCAAGGCTTGTAGACATGGTTAAGATGCATACAGCAAAATCCTGACACCCAAACCAGGAAAAGATGATGCTGTGAGAAGGAATTGAGCTACTTTTTGTTAGTTCTAGAGCAGTACCAGTGATTAGAGAGAGAAGCCACTGTGCTTTGTAGCTTTGGCCACATTTCAAAGCATTGTGCCCTGCTACACCAAGTATAGAATGGTTCAAGCCCTTAAAAAACCACAAATCAACTCGGTTCATTTCTGTGTTCAGGCCAATGCTTCTGACCTGCCCCAGCAGTGCCTGGGGTCTATTTGAACACTGTGTTCTCCAGCTGCATCAAACTCTTGCAAGTGCATCCAAGCCCAGAGAAACTAAGATTTGTTGGTTGGTTCACGATGCATTTTTGACAAATGGAAAGATACTCCCAGATGCAATTCCAGGACTCCAAACCCAGGCCAACACTTATAACACAAGGAATTTCCAATCTGTGCAAGCTGCAACACCTGGAGTTACAGCAGTTGTTGCAGTGCCTGGTTATCAGACAGGCAACTTCACACAGCCCGGATCGTGAGTAACTCGCATCTGCTTTGTCCACCACATCAGAACACAGAGCAGAACAGCTCTGAGGGGGTAATGGGTGCCATCCCCCAACATTGCCCCTCATTGCCCTTCCCTCACACCTCCCAAGCAGCCTGGCTGGATGACGGTGCTGTTCGTGCTGCTTCCAGCAGGGATGTGTGCCTGCAACTCTGTTGGGCACCAGCTCCTCCAGAGCATTGTGGGGGCGTTTATTTCACACTCCTTTTTCCTACAGACTGATGTGCCTTCTCCCCGGGAGCTGTGAGGAGTAGCGAGGCAGAGAATGGCGGTGGCTCTTTGGTATACATCCTTGCAGGGGATGTATAGGCTGCTACAGTTTCCAATTTGGCAGGGCTCCCAGAAATAGCTCTTGCAGAACTATATATTCCCAAAATGACCTAAAAATAACACAGTGACAACCCAAAGTGTATATGAAGCTGGAAGATAAAGATACAGAAGGTGTAAAACATGCTGCTCTCCCTGCATCTGTGTCCCAGGGAGCACCTTTGTGCTGGTGTTATTCCAAAAGCCCCGGGCTTCATGTCGTGCCTCACTCCCTCACCATCACACTCTGCTCCTGGTTCGAAGGACTCGGCTTGAAAGCAGGAGAAAGATTGCTGCTGCCTGGGCTGGACTGAGAGGCACCAATGTCTTTGGAGAACATTTCACCTGAGCATATGAAATGAGCTCCTCATGAGATGTAAGGTCTCCCGGGAGCATGGAGGCTGAACCGAGGGGGTGGTGTGGTTTGCCCCAGACTGGCAGAACCTCTTCCAATGCCTCAAGCAGAGGTCGAGCACATTGGCAGCACAGCGTGAAGCAAGAGCCAGGGCTCCCTGCTCCCCATCCAAGGACCACTGCTCTTCACAAATGTTATAAAGCACTCAAAGCGAAAAAAAACCCCAGCTCCTCTCATATGCCATTAGTTTTAATATTACCTGCTATACAGAAATAGAGTTAAATTATCTTCAGCAGGTTTATCTCCATTTTTAACAGCAGTGTCTGAGAGTCAGCAGAGTCCTTCACAAATCCCATATCCAAAATGAATATATGAATATATTGAGAAATTAGCATGAAATGGACAATATGGCAAACTTATTTCACATCTTCAGACAAAGACAAATGGAAATCAAGGATCTCTGCAGCATCCTGAAAAGAAAAAGCATCTTATTGAATAAATTACACTTGAAAAGGCAGCAGTGTTTTTTTAATGGTCAAAGATTGATTCTCAGGACCAGAAGCCTGAACCAGCAAACAAAGTATCTGCTTCTCCCTGCCCCATCCTGAGAGCTCTTCACAGCAGAGCTGAGTAAATACTTTGCAGTAGATAATTTACCAGCACAAAAGCTTTTTTTTCCCCCTTACTGAATGTCAGTGCCTTGATTGTGGCTTCCTCCAATTTATTTGTAATTCAAATTTACTTGTCCAATTTATTATCTTTCTTCTTTCCTAACAGGTCAGATAGCCTGTGAAGGGTCTGCTACAAGTATTTCAACCTGCCTGTTCAAAAGAGAGCTGAGTACATCACGAGCGGTATCACACGGGGTTGTTTTTTCCCCTCCATCTGCAGGAATGCAAATTTTGTGATCAGGGGAAGACCTTTGGGTCGATAATATAAATTTTATCCTCCTGGAGGGGTTTTCCTCAAAGCTTCAGACGTGGAAAAGCGGTTGTACCACAAGCTCTGCTGTTTATGCGTAGAGCTGAAATGAAATCTTCTTTTTATTACATTCACTTGAAATAACGGCACCTACATCCCCAGGCCGGGTTGCCGATGGCACAGTCAAAACCCCATTCAGATGCCTGCATACTGGGGCTCTAGAAAAATTTCCTGAGGAACTGGGGCCTCCGTGGTGTTAAGCAGTGTCCCTTATACATGTGCTAATTGAAGAGCACAGAATGAAGAGAAATGGTCACAGCAGTGGTGGATGAAGAATTTTTGTCCCTCATTAGGCAAGTTTAAGCTCGAGGCTGTGGTAAAGCTTTGTCATCTCAGTCCAGCACTTCTGCTATATGGCAGTATTCGAGCGTGCAAACTTCAAATGGGCTTTCCACGGATGTTAATGCAAGCCAGGCTCCATCGCTCTGATGTCTGCAGAAAGGAAACAGAAAAGAGCTGGGAAGGCTGGGCAAAGGGGTTCCATTTTCAAACCGCCAGCAACACTAGTCCACTTAATGTAATCCCTGCCTTGACCCCTGGATGTGGGCGATGATGGAAAAAAACAAAACAAGAAACAAGTCAGCATCAGCTAGACAGGTTTCAGGCAGGACACTAGATCTTAATGGGTGTTTGCTGCTATTCACACTGCTGCTTACCCGTCTGCCTCCAACTTACGTGGTCAGAAAAAATCAGTGAATATGTTAATGCACATCTGAGAAGAGCATGGGTTTTTAGAGCAGGGTTTCTCTGTTAAAGTGGGGCTTAAACTAGAGAGTCACCTAACTTTTTTCAGAGATGATGACCTCAGACAACATTTCTATAATTGTTTTAAAGTAAAACCGAGTAAAAATTAGGCAAAACTTGGGAAGCTTGGTTATTGTTTTCATTCATCTTCTCTCTTTCATTCACTTGTTTTCTAGTGCAGATGTATGAGGGATGAGACACATGTGTATGGCTTGGGTTTGGGTTTGAAATCCCAGTGGTTTCATGGCCATTTCCCCATGCTTGCGGGCTCTGCCCCATGGGTTGATGAAAACCCTTCTGAAGGGTCGAAGGCATCCACTTGTCAACAGGCAGAGGTAAAAGCTGCACACAGTTGAAGAATCATCTTGTTTTGGAAATTCCAAATGAAGGGCTCGTTTCTGTTGGACTGACAATGGTGCTCACCACTACAGTGGCAGTTGCTTCTGAAACCCACAGGAATATTTTCCTCTTGTTTTGCGCTTGATTTTCGCAGGCCTTTGCACCTTTCAGCCCTGATCTTAGGTGAGAAGAAAGCACCAAAGTAACACAAGAGGACTACGCAGAAGGACGCAGGGCAGAGTCCGAGTAGAAGCCCCATCTCATGACACCCCAAAGCAACCCTGTGCAATGGGGTTGCTGAGCGAGCATTCCCACGCGCCACCGTCCTGCCAGCCTCCAGAGCAGCACAGCCTCAATCACACCCCACTGAGGGCAAGGGCATGAAACACTCACGTGCCCACGCACCAGACCCAGCAGGCCACGGGGTCCCAGCCATGCTCCTGGAGACCTCAGCAGCAAGGCTCTTCCACGAGCCATTTCTTCCAGATGTAAAGCAGGGTCGGCTGCCTCTGGCCGGCTGACTGGCAGCTGGGAGGTTCTTAATGAGCATCACTCTCCCTTGACTGTGCTCATTGAAGGAAACCTCAGCTGGGAGGGAGATTTGCCGTATTGGGCTGAATTACCCTGAATTATTCTTTGTGCATCTAAGAAGATATAGCTGCTATTTAGAAAAAGCTTATAAACCAACAGTGCATTCTGCACATAAAAAACAGAGGACCAGAGGAAAAAAAGCGCAATGTGAAGCTATATTTTCAAATAAATTTCATTTATCCCAATTGCCCTTTTTCTGAACCACTAACAGAACAAACCTTCATGGTAAAAGCTGAGGAGGGATGGGAAGAAACCAAGGCCCTGCAGATATTTCAGGAGTGATATGCTGTGCATGAGAATTGGTACTGAAAAATGCATGAGAGCCGTTTTGTTAAAAAAAAGGACAGTGGAAATGCTGGTTTCCTTGGAAAAATCAAGAGCGATAAATAGAAAGAAGCAAAATTACAAAGAGCCTGAAACAGAGCCGAAAGCTCTCGAAAACCTGACTTGGTTGGAAAAGAGGAGGCAAAGGAAGTTTTCAGAGAGAAGTGGATGAGCTGTGGGGACATGCTTGAAGAGGACCCCACGTTTTGCACATGGCCAAGGTCAGAGCATGGAAGGAGGCTGTGGCCACCAATACAAGTGAGGATTTTTGCTCTGGGGGAGAAAGAGAAAAAAGTCAGGTCTAGAAAAGCAGTAGCAGGAAGGAGTGCCACGGCCAGCTCCTGTTCCTCGTAACGCACGGTCCTGAGCTACTGCAAAGGGGAATGATGGCTGGAAGTCAGCGCGGCAGCCACTGGGAATGAAGACGTACCGCTGAAACACAGCCTGCTCGAGGTGAGTGTGACACTGGTTTTGTGTCACTGTCATACTAGGACTGGCGTCCAGGTGTCGGAGATTATTATAACAATGACGTGGCAGCGGATTGAATTTCCTCAATGGTAAAGGCGAGTGGGAGAGAGCGAGGATGAGTGTGCTTGGTGTCAGCTCCAGTGAGCAGTGCTTGCTCCCCGGTGTAATAAATGCCAGCCTTTGCCCCACTGCGTGTTTTATTTTTTAACCACAAAAAAATACATTGTTTGTAATGTGCAGGGTGACAAAATAGATGCAGGGGCTACACTTGAAACCCAAAGAACACAGGGATTCAGCCAGGAGAAAAAAAAACCACCCACATTTGTAGCTACGTCTACAAAGCAAGATTGAGGACATCATTAGGCATCAGGCACTGCCCGTCTGGTGAAGTGTTTCCTGAGCCTGTAGGTAGGCAGTGAGGAAAGTGAACTGGGTAATTGCCTTTCTTGGGGCATCAAACACAGAGATGGGGCGGAGGGCAGAGATAGTAATGAAAATTTAGTGCTGCGCTGCCTGTCCCATTATTTAGCAGGTATATTGTGTGAGTATCATTGTATCTGTGCACACCTTTAATTAGCCTAGAAATCAATTGACTGTTGCAGAATGTCTCTCATGATTTTTAAAGGACCCCTCTGTTGCGTGCTTTAGCGGCAGAGTTATAAAGGAGCTGGGAAACAATGGGGTGTGCTCGGCACTGGTTCCCTTTCCCAGGCTTGGGAGGCAAAACATCCACACTCAGGAGGGAGCCAGGAGCTCGGGGGAGCCCCCAGCGCATCTTGCTGCCCTCCTCCTGGCAACCACCGGAACAAAAAACACAATTAGGGTCTGGGTAAGCCCAGCTGATGTCCAGCTGTCAGACCCTGATGGAAATCCTCAAGACAGGGAGCGAGGGTCTTAGCTGGGTAGAAACGGTGCATTAAGGCCACCCTGGCTCATGCAGGCTCCAGAGCTGCACCAGCTGCAACTCAGGACTAATCTGGGGAGAAGCAGGGACTTTATGCCAAAATAACTGTAGCATCCTTTGTCGTGCCCACATGAAGAAGCAAGATGCTCTTTTGAATCCATGAGACTGATGTTTTCTCATGACGATTGCCAGAGTGCCTGGCTTGGGGAAAAAAGGAAGAAATACAGGTCAAGTTTCCCAGTCGTGGCCATATGAGTTCATCTCCGCCCATCGCCTTCTCTTCCTTAAGGATTCGCTATGCGCTGGTGGTCCCAATGGTGTTACCATGTTCTTAACATGCTTTTAGTATAATGGTCAGCATATGATGAAGCCAAAGCGCAAGCTGACAAGCACAGGATTTACGCTTATGTGTTGGTCATATCTTCCTTCCTCACAGATGTGATTAGGAAGAAGGAAAAGCCTTTATAAAGCCCCTGAAAGTGGCTAAAATGACAATTGGCTGAAAAGGGGAATTTGGAAGGCAAAAATAACACTGTTAGTTTTTTATTTCAGTGGTATCCAGTGGGAGAACCAAATCTTTTGCTTGTATTTCTTTGAATTATAAAAAGGAGATTCCACACAAAATTGTTTTGTTTTCTTCAAAGCTGTTGATAACTTGCGTCTCCATGACTTGTTTCATGTTACAATGTCAGGAGGAAAGGCTGGGTCTTTAAAATATTGGAATGATTTTTTTTTTTTTGCATAAAAATGAATGAATACTTTGTTCCTTTCATTCTGACGTGCTCTGTGGAGAGTGTATGATCAGCAAGTCTAAAAACTTTCGGGACAACCTGTCACAGCCTCTAGGAATAGACTAAATAAGTGTTAACCAAAGCATGAAATACGAAACATAACAACACAAGACAGAATGAAGTGAAACTCTGCTCTGATTTCAAATCATGCATAAACAGATTTCCTTGCAATAAGCACAACGCCTGTTTTTTTTTTTTTTCCATTTCCCTTGTGTTATCTTTTTCAGGGGAAAACAAAAAAGGCATCTCAAAACATTCGACCTGCTCCAAATGAAATTACTTCTGTTATTCTAAGCCAAATCCTGTCAAAAATTAACAGAGAAAATTGTTCATAAAATTGGTACCCACTCGATGTGTACTTTCCAGTGCTCTTTCTACCAAAACCGTTGTCTAGTCAGGAGGTACTAATAACCCTCCATGGCCAGCTTTGAAGATGGAGGAGCTAAAAGTCAGCAGTTGAGTTCAGGACCAGTTGCCAATAAACCTTACCCAGCCCTTAACAAAAACTCAGTAATGTATAAAATCTCATAATGTGATTTTTAAAAGGAGGTAGCCCTTTGCAGTGTTATTGATGCCTTTCACGGACATTTGCACATTGTACATAGTTTCCAAATTTCCTATAACGAGGATATTTTCAAGAAAGGAAAGAGCCTTCGTGAGACTGGTACGTGAGGTTCTTGCAGCTGCTGCTTTACGGGTTTCAGTAAATCTCTCACCTCCAAATATATTTCAGTCCCTGTTAGATCCTGCCTGCTAGCAGTTGTTGTGTTGCACTGATATCTCTCTTGATAAATGTGGGCAGAAAGCATACGATGCTGTTTTTGCAGCAAGCGCAGTTACTTTCAGGTTTTAAGTCAGCCTTACTCAAGAGACCAGCACAGCTGTCTCTTGAGGGATTTTCCTTCCATGCCTCTGAAACAGTCGGTGTTTCCGATGGCCAGGACTGGAGACAGGGCTGAGCGGACCCATGGCCACCTCCAAGATGGCAGTTCACGGTTTCCTTTATTTTTAGAGCGCACATTAATATAATCCCAATGTAGATACCCAGTGCTTTTCACCCTGCTTTACAGGGCTCTGCAGTCCTTTGCTGGTGAACCAGCTGTCAGTGCAAACGGGGTATGGCTAGGATTTGAAAATTCAGTTCATGCTTGTGTGAATTCAAGCAGCTTCCAGTGCTATGGAAAGCAACGACATCTTCCACCCTCCTTCCTGCCTTCCCCATAAAAACACGCCAAAAATCCCATTGCTTTTGATGATAGACCTCACTGCAACATAGCTGTGCCTGAAAAAAAAGTATCACAGATGCACACTCTGCCTTGCAGCTTCAGCTGGGAGAAATGAGAGTCGCAAGCTCTGGAAATAAATCTGCCTCTCTCTCAGCACCAGATAACCGACAAGTGTTCGTCCATCTGCCGTAAGCACTCAAACTGTGAGTTCACTGATGTGATATTACAGTGGCGTAATTGACTGAGGTTTTTTGGACTGTGCTCCATGCCCACGCGCTGGCTCTCCCATGACAGTGTTTGGGGGGCGAGGGCCGAGGGGCAGAGGTGCTCCTCGAGACTGGGCTGATCGAGGTGGGTGGCACCGATGTGAATGGATGACTGGAGCAGAGACACTGCCCAAACGCGTTAACACTTTCTGCCAGCAGCAATGACGGAGAAAGCTCTCCGCAGCTGTCCCTCAAATCCCTGTGCCACATAGTCAAAACCCTTTCTGCTTCACAGCTCGGCTGTAGTCACTTGTATCAGTTACTGGCCCCAGCATCGGACTTCTGCCTTAGCATTTAGGTATCAATCCCTTTTGTCATCACTTTCCCCCCGGTGTCCTTAAATGGACACGAGATGTGGGTGATGCGTTCCCTGTAACACCCACAGCAGCAAGGCAGTGTGACCCACACACTGGTAGGGCCCATGGCTGCGGTGGCAAACATCCCATCCCTTGGCTCAGCCGGTCATGATACCCACAAAGTTGCCTCACTCCCTCAGGCTTCCGGAAAGCTTTGGTGCTGGCGGAGAGGCCAAGCAGCAGGAACGCTGTTGTGCCCTATGCTGGAATCACTCAGCATCACAACCACTGCATTTACCAGACTGGGGCAACTGGACAAAGCCCAGCTGAGGGTCCCAGGGCCAGCTTGCTAGCTCAGGGGTGAAGCAGCACGATGCTCGGGAGAAGATGAAAACGATGCTGCATCCATCACAAACGGAAATGTTGAAGAAAGCGTAGGGAAGATTACACAGAAGTTGTAGCTCATTAAAGGAAACCATGCTGAGATATTTTTATGTGGCTGTTACTTATAAAAGAACCGGTTAAAACAGCTTATTATGGTAATTACTGCAATGTAAAGAGAGACCTAGCAAAGATTACAGCACTTTAGTGAACCATCATCATGGCTTAAGTGAAACATATTTAGGACTCAAACAGGGCATCTCCCACATGCCTGGGCAGGGGATAAAAGGAGCAGAAGATCCCTGCACGAGCAGCTCAGGTGGCTGCAGCGTCCCCTGCTTGGCAGAAAAGCTGTCAGTGGCTGCTCATTGCGAAGCGGAGGACTGGCCAGAGGAGGCTGGGATGTGGGGCTGGCACTGCGTGGTGGCCAGTGGTCAGTGGGCCATGTGGAAGCCAAGGCAGCGGGTGAGAAAGAGCAGAGACAGCTGTGGGGGACATGGGGCCCAGGCGGGTGATCTTGCAGTCGCCAGGCAGTTATAAGATCTCTCCATCATAATCTCTGTCACTCTGTCTGATGTGGGGATCATGAATCAAGAGGCTGTGAAGACCCATCTCTGCCTCGTGACCTGGTGCCTCTGATAAACGCCCCTCTTACACCTCCAGCTTCAAGCCACCGGGAGGAAGTGGATCATAGAATTTAAGGGCGCTGGTGGGATTTGTCCTCCCTTAATTTATTCAATCCCTTTCTGATACATAATTTATGCTTTCACCCCTGGAGGTGGCATCACCTCAGACTTTGCACCCAGATTTATGCCAGCTTCTAGTTAAAAACTCTCCTTTAACCCTTTACACTGTAAGTGCCAACTACTTGGTGCTATTTTGATTTTGGTAGAGGCCATCTTTGCCAGGTAGGCTCCTCCAAGAATTTCCCAAATTCATAAAATATCCAAGGTGCTCTCTCAGCTCCTCACAGGTATCTGCTTTTCTGTACATCCCTCTGCAGGGAGCATCTCACAGAGCATCACTGTGAAGTGTGCAGACATTTTATTTACTGGCACCCACCAGTCTTCGCTAGTGCTCTCAAATCAGTTATCTAGATGCTGGATGAGGTCTGCCACCTTCACCACCATCATGTGTATGGTGGTGAAGCCCTCACAACTATCACAAGCCTGGTTTGGCCACCCTGAGCTCAGGAGGTAGCTCCTTCCTGGAGAATATGAACTGACTGCAGTGCATATAACATATTCTACTTCCACAAGTTCATGGGGATTTTGTCAGTGATGCTCAGTACTATACTCTCAAATCAACTCCTCAGCTGGATTTTTACCTGAATATTGCTTTGCTAACAGCTGCTTTGCTTTTCTTTGAATTATTTCTTCATTCACAGCTTTCTGAGGAGTCAGGGCTGGAGAAGCCTGCAGCCATCTCCGCTCCCACAGCTAAACTACGGCTGCAGCCAAATTCTCCTCACTTGGATTGGCTCCCGTGGTCCCGGGGGCACCCAGTTCAGCATAGACTGTAAATGAGTTGATGCAGATCATGTTTTCTCACGAAGGAATAATATGCAGATTTGGATTCCCACAACCTGATTCCCATCTCCTAAAAGGAAGCACGGCATCAAACAAAGCATTACTCAGGTTGGGTTGTCAGCTTACAGAGATTTAAGGTATGTGAAAAGCCAGGCCAGCCAACAGCATCCATTTCACCCCTTAGCAAGTATCCAGATGGTGCTTGCCATGCTGAGAGCGAAGCGCCCTTTCTAACCTCAGAGACGTCATGTGAAGCTCTCCCCCAATTGCACTCGCTATAAAGGTGGTGCTGGGAAAGCTTGGAAAAGGACAGGAACGTATTTTCTATTTAAAATTCAATTTAGGGATTTTAGAAAGGGCATTTGGTGACATTTTTAGGAGCATTGACACAGAGGTGACAATGATTTTGCGAACAAACACTTGTGGGAGCATGATGGTCTGAGTTCCTGTGTTCCACACAGGCATCAAACAGCTGCACAGAGCTGCTCTCCAGGTCTCATTAAACGTTTGGGACAGCGTAGTCAGCTCTGCTGAGCATGTCCTTACTCCATTCAGCAGAAGCTAGCACACACCTCTCTGAAAAGCTACCATGAAGGTGCTCCAGACCAGCCCCTCGCTGGCCTCTGGTGGCTTCCCTACCTGCAATAATACATACAGGTAATATCGCTGCGTAGAAAACACAGCCGTTTGTGAGATCTGGTGCAAAAGCAGACAAGTACAGCGTTCCCTCCTGGTGACCAAAATGACTGATCCTAGGGGAGCATGTAGAAACCCCTTGTAGCTGTGAAGTCCCAGTGGGAATGCCAGCCCCTGGCAGCTAGCACCCAATGCGGACATGATTTACATCCGTGCTGCGTGTGCCTGAACTCTTGGATAGAGGTGCCCTGGCACCAAGGCTGCTGACACCCGATCTGCGTTATTGCAGATATGTGGTGATCAGCTGAGCACCTCTATTGCGAAGGAGCCTGACTTACACCGGTGGAACAGAGAGCGAAGCCAGCTTAGGTTTCTGCTTCGGCAGCCACAAGCAGATGCACTGAGTCTCCACAGCCAAGTCTGGTTCCGAATATTGCTCTCTTTTACAGAGGCAATTAAACTCCTCATGTGCAACCTTGACATTAAAACATATTTACATTTAAAAGCAATGTTCGGTAGTAAAGTTGGGGTTTTTTTACCAGTTTATTTGGATGCCGGAGTTGAGCAGAGACCTCAGGGCTGGCTGATTCATGCCTGTTTCATTTTCCCATTCAATCCATTTTCTCTGAAAAGGAGACATAAGCAGTGAAGCCAATATAGTTTTATTGGATCCAATGCACTGCCACTAAAACAAATATATGTACACTCACTACACTTTTATTAAAACAAATAGAATTTAATTCAAACCAGCATTCAATAACTACAGTTCATTTTTTGGTGAATTTTTTTTTTTTAAAGAGATGAAATTAAATCCTACCAGTACTTTTGCTCAATATGTTTTCACAGTCATATTCATTTGGCCTAGACAATATATATTTATCACAGGTAACACATTTTTATTAAAAAGAAATTTACAGAAACCAGGTTTCTTTTGAGCGTACAGACAGAAACCCCAACCCATTGTAAGATTAGACCAGGAGGAGGGGTGGGAGAGTCTTGATTGTTATGTTTTATGCTGGTAAAAGGCACTTCTACTTAGGATATTTTTTAAACTACTACACTTGGCATGACGGATGTCTTCACAGAAAAGACACTTTTAGAAGTCAGTATCTTTCTAGAAAAATCATTCTTTGTACAGAACAGCAGTGGAAACAAATACAGTGTTCAACAAAAACAAATGCAGTCATCAAAGGATTACAGTAAATTCAAACAAGAGCGAGGGAGCTAGGGCTTGTACGCGAATCAAGGTGTAGCTGCAGGAGACAGTATTTGAAAGAATCAGCCTGTGGTACTAGACATATAAAAAAGCAAAAGAAAAAGCATCAATACAAAAATGAAACTGAGTCGCCATTTACAGCAGTGATATTCACTTAATTACATTTCCACACCTGTGTTTGTAGATGAGATTGTGATGGATGCCAAAGGGAACTATACTTCATTTTTTCACCAAGAGCTTCTGCAAATCAAGCCTAGGTCTCGATGTGTGTCTAATAAGAAGCACTGTTTTACAGAAACCTTGTTTTGCACTTCCAAAACCTTTTCAGATTTTTATTCATTGGAATGCATCCTTTGATCTGGAGACATTCTTGTCTTCCCTAATCTCCTCTCTTTCCACTTGAGTTTCTCATAGAACAACACAGAACTTTAGGAAAAGTGCATGTAAAACCAGTCACCTTACTTCTTGACAAGATTTTGCAAAAGAGAGACTGGTCCTGCTGTGCAAGCCAAGCTGTTTTCTCCACCAGGAAAAACACTCTGGGGAAGTTGTTGAGATGTGTCCGAGTGACAGTGGAGCACACGTTTCAGTCCAAGTCGGGAGAACATGTGTACCATAGGTTCATTTGAATTTCTTTCCTCTGTTGGTAGTAAAGTTCGGGAAGAAAAAAGAAAATTATTTCATAATTTTGTATGAAAACCAGCTGTAGCACATAGTAATGGCCTCCTCTGAGCTCACAGTGGTAACAGAAATAAGGACGCCAGCACTGCGACCATCAGAGTGGGGCCTTGGCTGCATTCACACCCGCCACGGCTGGAAACAGGCACATCCATGACCACTGAAGCATAATTTTGGTAGCTGCTTGAGCCCCTGCAAGGCTGACAGAAGATGTTGGGTTTATGAATGTTTTGGTGGGCTTGGCGTCAGAAGAGAGTGCATAGAAATACACGGTGGCACAGGGAGGTTTAGTGAGAGGAGCATCCCCTGCTTTATCCCCCTGCATCCTAAAAGACGCCGTGTTGTGTTGACCTTCCCTCCTGAATCAAGGGCTCTCTCCGGAGTGTCAGTCAGGAAAGCATCATTAGGTAGCAGAGGTGGGGGAGCACTATCCCCTCCATATGGGCTGAACAGCTGCCTTTGCAGACTTCCCAGCCGGGGGAGCAAAGGATTAAGTTCAAGACCCATATCCAGACATCCTCCCCCACATTGCGCTGAGTGGCAGTGCCGTGCAGGTGACAAAATACTTCCACTATTTCCAATCCACTTTGTCAGAGACCGGCTACCGCTCCTTTGCCTCATTCCCAGTGACGACATTTCCAGTCAACAGCTCAGCAGCTGCGTCTGCCCGTCAGGCTTCTCCTCCCTGCCAGCCTGGTGCAGAGAGAGGAAAAAAACCCGACCCTACTCCGAACAATTTTAATTAATACTGACATTTATCAAGCTGCAGAGGAAGCAACTGCTGCTCGTTGCTTGGGTTTACATGAAAACAGTAGAAATAAATGGAACTGTCATAAAGTTGTAGACCATCCCGTCTTCATTACAGCTAACGCCTGGGAGAAATGAATTGCGAGCAGCAAGAGATACAGGAGCTCATGAAGAGTTTGATGGACTGCCTGAGCGCTGAGGTTTTTCTCTGAAAGGCAGGCTATTTCCTAAATCACACTGCCTTCCTCACTTACAGATGCAGGGGTGTACCTGGGATGCCTGGAGATAAGCCGTGCACAGTGACCCAGTAAATGTCATCCAGGTCCCTGCTGCGTCACACACCACTCTGGAGGTGGTGGACCCTGCCCCTCATGTGGTTTGGGCATGCCATGCTCTGAATAGCTTCTGATGCTTTCAAAGCCCAAGTCTGAGTCCTCCCAAGAGCTGCCCATTGCTTGCCTCACGCCTGCTGAGGGACTGCAAATCCATGACCTGGAGGCGCATACACCTTCAACAGGTCTGATATAGGCTCATCATGGTAGAAAGGCCAAATAACTGTACTATATTGCTGCAAAATGTAAATAGTACAAGCTTTTTCATGCAAAACACATATAAGTTTTCAACAACCTTACAAGCCACCTCACCTATTTGCTGATCATTCACATGCTTTCTAAGTGTTGTTGTAGAAGCTGTAGTATCATCACAGCTTTATACCAGGGCAGCCTTTGGATGTTTCTTATTGACAGCTCTTCCTTGAACTTCTCTATAGCATTTATTTCCCAGCAAAAATGTAAACTACGGAAGAGAGTGATTTCTTATATCCTGACTTCTGGAGGTAGAAAACAACCTGCTCTTTCTTCACAGACATGGTCCAGCACCCCAGGTGGCCTTTACTTTAGCTTAAAAGCAACAACAAATAAATAAATAGGAAATCGCTGTATGACTGGACAGCAGTATACGTGATTTTCTTTGCAAGAGCTAATATCTGACCTGATATGCAATGCTAACTGGTCCACTATATGCTTAAAATAGATCCTATCAAAAGGAAATTTTATCCCCTCACCAAAACCCCCGAACCAGTATCCTGTGAACCAGTTAAAAATGGATGTTTTAAGCAAGAGATTTGTAGGGCAGGAGAAGATGATCTGTAATGACTCCGGGAAGGGTAGCTCCTCCTGTGGCCCCAGACATGTCCAATGAAGGCCCTTTGGGGCATATATCACCGGTGTTGGTTTGTGGTTCTGATATGGACCTGCAGTTCTGGATTGACACCAAGTACTCTTCAGAACATCATTTTTGCTTTTAATACCCCAAAGTATCTACCTTCCAGGGAGCAATCCACGTAATCACTCATCAGTGCTTTCCCAAGCTCTGAAATAGGGTCAAAGGCAAATAAAACCCCAAATCCCCCTGAAACATACTCACTTTTCTACCCCCCATACATACTATGTGAGTGGATTGATGAATTTCTGCAAAGGGCAGAAATTCCAAAATTATGGAATCAGATACTGATGGCAAGTAGCGATAGACCCTCAAAGCGATGGGCACCTCACACGCCCACACCGCACCTTTACACACGCAGACACTTACAGCATAGGAATACGGATTCAGTTGCAGCACTCAACATGTCAGGATATCTTCTATAACCCTTATCTTTAATGCAATTGTTTAATACAGTACAATAAAGCAGTCATCCTATAGTGACTTTCAAATGGGCCCTCTGATCCTGAAAAAGCATTGTGAATGATAAATTATTCTTCCCAATATTGCTAAAGTAAAATCCACCTATTTTTCCTCCTTTAGCTCTAGCCAGCAGCAACTGTTGGCTGCTGATAGCTACAGACAGCACATTTCCCTTTCAGGAAACAAATATTGTTTTATTTCATAGAAAAAAAAATATCCCCTGTAATGTCAGCTATAAAATACAGTAACTGGTCTTCAGCAACACATTGAATTATACACACCTAACTGTATTGGAGACTATAAATTCATCAGATGGTGCAGGCCAGGGGGCTTGTGGAGTGGAAGGGATTTGTCTCTTGTGCCCCCCCAGGGAGAACTGTCACCCTACCGCTGAGATATTGCTTGAACGGTGGCTCTCCAGGGGCAAAAAAGGCAGAACTTGCTGAGTCTGTTTGCGATGTGCTTATCTATTATTGACATTCATATCCCATAATAACTCAGGGAATAAAAATAGAAAATGTGCCCACTCCAAACATCTTTGGATCCTGAAATGACAAATTTCTACTGCAGGAAAGAAACAGATTGGGTTCCTGCCAGTCCAGACCCTGCGGGCAAATACCTTGCCATCATCTGTGGTAAGTTTTTAGAAATGGTCGTGTTTGTGGGGATGTGCCAGAAAACATAAGAGAAAATCAGAAGCAGTGTTAATATCATTGACATGGCATTAAAGCCTACTAGCAGCTGTTCAGCGGTTACATCATGCACGGTGACAAAGATGATCTTTTTTGTTTCCTAGTACTTACTATTTATTTTTCTCTATTTTTGGGAGCCTGGTTCTGTTACCTTTCTCCTCCTGACATTCTCCTCTGACCTTTTCTTCCAGCTTCTCTAAGTACCATAAGGTGCCCTCTTAACAGCTTTTAAGCAATATTTCATGTCTAGCCAACTTTGCGTTGGTAAACCAACCTTAGAGTTAAATGTCGTTTTAAATTATGTTTTAAGAGAGAAAATAAAAATTAACATGAAATGTAACAAAATATATTTTTCAGGCTAAAGAAGCAGGTTAAGTTGTTGCGCTTTTTTCCCTACTGGTAAAGATATTTTCCAATGCTCTGTTATTTCCATTACGGCTTGCATTGTAATTCTTAATCCATGTCAATTTTGAGCAACTAACTGCCAGTTAAAACACAATATAGTCTCTTTAAAATGAGAAGTATCCTTGCCTGTACTGATGAACAGCTTTGCTTGAGTACATTTCTACAGTACTTTTTGCAGTGTCTACTGCTACTTTACGTTCCTGTACTTCTCTCTTCAAGTGAGTTTCATTTGGAATGGTTTTGTCAAGAATGACAAAAATGACCTGATAGGAAGCCCCAATGAAACTGTCAAAATATGAATAACATCAGCACATGACAACAAGGAGTTCTTTGGTCACTAGTTTCTGTCAAGTCTACCTGACCAATTCAGTGGTTTTAGGCCAATGCAAGACTGAGGCCTTCTTGCTTTTAATAAGCCGTTTTTATTACAAGTCTATACAAGTTTATTATTTTTATTCATAGAATTTCCATTAGAGATCTGTGCCCGACGTCTATGCATCACTCATTAAATGACTATAGCTACACTATACTTGTTATAAATCATGCAAATTTGCGGACAAATTTGCAGTCTACAGTATTAGTTCATAAAATGATAACATTGGGTTTATAGCCCTCGTGTCTGTACAGGAGACTGGAGGTGTAAGCTAACTCAGGGAGAAGAGCACAGTATACCCCTAATT
Organism: Steatornis caripensis; assembly: GCA_013398225.1. Classification (NCBI taxonomy): domain Eukaryota; kingdom Metazoa; phylum Chordata; class Aves; order Caprimulgiformes; family Steatornithidae; genus Steatornis; species Steatornis caripensis. The sequence continues at coordinate 134,553 of VZSC01013290.1, read as the reverse complement.
TCAGTCTATGTTTCTCCATTTTAATGCAAACAATCAATCATTATAGAAGGAAGCATGATACCAATCCTTTCCCCACTGAGGTCAAGTAGCGACTTTGAAGTGAGAGAACCGGATTCACTGATAGAAATTATAGACAATTAGTGCGTGCTGTGTTTAATTGGAATGAATGAACTTGATTATTTGGTTTCCAATAAAGTAAAATAAATGGTACATAAAACCATTAATAATGAAGAATCTTTGGTTGTTTCTTTGTTGTTATTTTTGATGCTGAGAAGTGGGTCACTTGGTATGTGCATAAACAAAGAAGATAAATGGCTGGAAGAGGAATGAATTTTCCATAACCTGATTAAAGGATACGTCTGGCTCCTCGGAGAACGTTATAGTGCTTAATGACTTTGTTGTTGCTGTTCTTAATGTGTCTAATGTTTGCTGTTTAAGAAAATCAAGAAAAATGTTAAAAGGTTGCTCCAGAAGGGAGCTGTCAGACAGGAGGAGGAGACAGCCTTGTTTAGCCAACAAATTCTCCACTGGCAAACTGAAGAGGGAGAGAGAACCCCTCCCACCCCCAGCCCAGGGTAAAATCTCACTGTATCTAAAATGAGGGGCCAGTAAACTCTGCAATGTAATCCCCAAAACCCTGATTGCAGCCCAGAGCCCCAGCTGGAGCGTGCATTATGCAGCGACGTGCACACAAGCTTCGGCTACGTGCCCCCTGGCAAGCTTTGTGTGTGCCCTGAGGACCTGGGGTCAGGAAGCAAATCCCAGCAGCCTCAGTTTAGATGTACCCTTAAGGACCCAAGACACCCCATTTTTCAGAATCCTCTTCCCTGGGGCTGGACGTCGTTGCTGTTGTCTGAGAGCTGGAGCACCGCCATGGTGGGTCGGCCCAGAGCCGGCCACCTTGTGCATGTGGTCTGACCTCAAGTGCCCTTGCATCCTGTGCCTTGGAAACCAGGCTCAGCTTCTTCGCTGTCTGCCTCCTCGCAATTCATGGGTGACAAGAAATGAGTGCCAGGCACAGCGCTGCTGCCGCTTCAGAGCTGCAGACCTGGGACTCCCTGGAATGGGCTGCAGTCCTGTGGCAATGCCCCTGTGCCTCCCCATCCCCAGAAACTCTCCAGGGAAGAGACCAAGAATAGCCTGCTCTTAGCCTGACATGCCATTCTGCTGATACAAATTTAGATGTGAATGTCCCTGGATCCCACTGTTTAGGTACAGGTTCTGCAGCCCCATGGATTTTCACCAATTCCTGATATCAGCATCCCCCAGTCACTGCATAAAGTTCACTTCTCTCCTCAGCTGCTTTATCAAAATTCAAGTGTTCCCAGGATAGTGTGTGTTCTTTTGGCAGTGGCTGTGAGACTAGACTTAAAATACTAATGAATTGTTTTATTATTTTAGCATGCCGCTAGTCCAGTTCTGCGCAGTGCAAACTGGGGGAGGGAACTGGCAGATGCTAAGAGATCGCAGCAACAAAAGTGGAGAAAAGATGCATTGACAAAGACAGTTACCTAGCCTGAAGGGCTTTCTGCCTGCCAAATTGCGGAAGTCTGCTACAGACAATGGAGCCATGTGAACCCCTGAAAAGAAAGTGCAAAAAATCCGTATAATATCGTACAAAGGCTCCTTTGCAGTGTGAAATGACAAGCACCTTAATCAGAGCAGCTGCTATTAGCGATCCTCGAAATGACAGTTAGGAGGATGATGACAGTAGTAATATACCCTTGAAGGATAAAGCCTTTATTACGGAAAAATTAACAAAATTAATTCCTTGTATTACTCAGTAGTTTGTCTAGGGTCACAGAAAGGTTGAATTTGACTCTCTTTAGAGTCAATATTTTTCAGAAGTCTCCATCTCCTTAAGAAAAGAAGCTCTATTTATTCCTTGCAGATCTATTTGTGTGCAGCTACTGCCATAATATCATCAAGCTGGTCTTTGTTAGTTAAGCATCCTTTTCACATCGCTCACCATTTTAGTTCCCATAACAACAGAATACATTTGTAATAAGGAAACTCAGCTCCTCTCTAGTCTTTTGGGGTAAGATTGTTTCCTCCGCCTAAAAAGAAGGTTGTAACATGCCAGAGGTTTGTGCAAACCTCAAAACTTGTGGAAACACAGTAGGTGATCTGATGAAAAGTGCTTAACTTCCATATTTAAGCAACATCTTCAGCTGAAGCAACAATTTCAAATGCCTGCAGCTTTTGGCTTTGGTATAGCCAGAAATTGCTATACCATATCTGCATTTTCTAATTAAGATATGAAATGCATGGTTTTGAACGTGCCTTTTTAGATTCCAACAAACTCATTGTGTGTTTATGAAAACACACAGCCGTACCAAAGTTGGCTAGACTAGAAAGGTTTATCTTCAGCCTATAGCTCTTTTCCTGAATTCGATACTGCAGGCACAATTTAATGCAAACCCAATTTATGACTTAATGCTCCAGGGACCATAGTGGGAGATTGTTACATTATTCTTTTCTAATCCTATTTGTGTTTTAATTTGCTAAGTCTGTAATGAGGTGCATGCCTTGAATAGATTCAAGATCTTTCACATTGCTTTTGACTTTGTTTAATATAATAGATTGTACAGTTTGCATTCAGAATTGAGGTGTTCCAGTCAGTACTATCTCTTCATTTTCAAAACTAGAGTGGATAAAATTATGTTCTGAAAGTAATTGTATCCATGTTTCCTTGTTTATCACTTAATGGTTTATTTCCTGTTATAATTTTCTGTTACAATATGTGAGGTCACAAAAATCAATTCTCAGTGGACCCTGACTTGACTGTTCGAAATTACTCCCAAAACCACTCTGAAAATATTACGCAGAAAATAAAGCAGTGGGTAGTAAGTGGCTGGCTATACTGATTCTTTCGTATTACTGCCTCTGATTTTTTTGTGCTGATGAAACCAGTAGAAACATACAGAAATGGAGTAAAACTTCAGCTACAGGAGACACCCAAGTGATGATAAACAACATACCTCTCCTTATGCCAGTGATTTATGGCGATAAACCTACCCCAATATACCCAAAGCATTTAAAATTTCTTGTCTGCAATCCCAGTTGCCATTCATCTGCATGGAGAATAGAAATCCCAGTTCAGATCATTTATAGATTTTTTTTTTCATTTGGAAGCAAAAGAAAAATTAAACTCCACAAAATATTCAAATTGATTTTCACGACCATATTATAAATTATACCACACCACAAAAACATAACAATTCAGAAAGAAAAAGTATTTGAAAAAAAAAAGTCAATGTCTTGCCTCCAACTGTCTGAGCAGGGAAGGAAGGAAGGGAGGAAAGGAGGGAGGGAGGTAGGGAAATAGAAGGAAGGAGGGAAGGATGTTGGGAAGTGTGGGAGGAGGAAGGAAAGCAATACTGTCACAGTGAGGACTCTTTTTTTCAAACAGAATGCAGTACTAACAACATTCTTCTGATTGGTTCTCCTTGCTGTATCATACAAATCTGTGTCCTGAGTCCTCTTCCACCCATAAGAGCCATATCGGGAGAGTATCAGGTTTTTGGTTCCAAACGCATAGCCAGAGCCTTTTGCTGTTTTCTGAGCCCTGGCACTGTAGGAATCTCTATTATACTCACAAAACGTAGCCAGAGCAACTACAGTGTCACTGATCCAAAATGAGCTGTGGGTAGACATCCAGCGGAGTACAGGGAACAGTGTTTGCACTGATGCTCAACTTCTGGTGTTTAGTACGGATGAACCCAGTGAGGATGTGTGCCAGCTAAATGCCTTCTTGTAATACCAGTCAGCCACTCCTCTTGATTAGCTAAGTAATTCTGGGTGCTTTCTCCCATGCTTTCTTTTCCTGGATATTGTTTTGCCTGGATCTATGCCCCCGGGGACAGGCAGAAACCAAAAAAAATCCAGGATTTTATCAAAATCAAAAGACAGGGATAATCCTTTCCCATGTTTTTGCTCTCTAACTAATGTATCCATCCAAAACCTGGAGTCTGTTGTAATAGTACAGCACATTAACATCTTATGAGTCACAAATGCAGGAGTCCAAATATGCCTTGGAATAGTGAAAGCTCTCTTAATTTAATTTGTTTTTCTAGTATTCTCTCCGTTCACTTTCCACATAGTCTTGAGAACTAATAAATCAGAATAATGGAAAGCTTACAGTAATCTTGCATCATATCAAGAGCTGCTCTTAATTTATGAAACCTCCACTCAATGCCAACTGATTCTTCAGCTCCTTATTTCATCAAAGTGAGCATGAAGTAACTCCAGCCTTCCTCAAATTTCAGGACAAGGAGAATGAGGGGTTTGGATTCATATCTCTGGCTCTGAGCAGATGGATGCTGGATCAACTGCTGCAATACCCTTATTTTCCATTTTGGATGCAGCTAAAATCTCTCATAAACTTGATTTTGATAAATCCAGACAGCGGGAAACTCCTAAGCACCAGTGAGATCCTACACTGTCTGACAATTTTAAGCCCTGAGAAAATATCTGTGGGCATAGCAATACCATCCAAGGAAAGTCCAACCCCATCCTTGGTTTAACAGTAAACACAAAGCCTGAAACTCTATTATATACCTTACATGTAAACTAAAGCAATCTTTAGTTCAGATGGCTGAGAACGGAAGATGAGTCTTACCAGAATAGTCCTTGGTTAAGAGTCATTATTTTTGGATGAAGTGCTGTCTAAATTGTTACAATGCACCTGCTCCCACTCACACTGGGCTATGTCTGGTGATGATGCTGAAGGGAAGGACACAAGAGGAAGGTTTATGGGGTTTATTGGGGGATGAAATAGCACATCCGCAGACAAATGAATAGAAAACACCCAAGCCTAGATGGAGGTTTTTAAGATAGTCATCTTCATAGACCACAGGTGGCCGTTGCAATCCTTTGTGATCATCTGGAGTATAAAATAAATTCTTTGCTCATTACTGGAGTTCCTGACACCAGGACTGGTGCAATCCACGCTGACCCCCACCCCCTCCGTATTACTTTATTGAATCTTAAGTGCACTAGAGCTCCAAATATTCCCTGAACTATCAGATGACTTTAAAGGGTTAAAGTGGCATCCAACATCTAACCCTCAGCTGCGTGTGCTGCAGGCAGCCAGACCCCTGCCCTTCGTGGGTTCCCACGTAGAGGACTCAGGGGCTTCTGAAGTGGATCTCTGGCGAAAACGAGATGCTTGACTCCAACAGTGCAACGCTGGAAACCTTTTGGCAGCTTCCGCCTTGCCTAAATCCATCAGTGCCGCCTCTCTATTTCACTTTCACACAGACTTATCCCTCTCTACCCTGCCCTGACCTAGCCGGATTCAGAAATCAGATAAACTTCCACATTAGACCCTGGAGGGCAACCTTCAGTCATGACTAACACGCTGCTGGGACCAGCCTGTGCTTAGCTGGCTACTTACTGCTGCAGAAGATGAGAATTTGAATCTCAGGCAGAGGAAAGAGCTGAATGCATATTTCCCACTCTCTGGGTAAGCGCTTTCCCACCTAGCTTTTGTAAAAAAGCAGGGCGTGATGCACTTCTCATGTGTTCTTATTTACAAGAAAGCAGTAGCAGCCACCCCTCTTTCTCCCAAAATTTCCTGCAGACTCCAGAATCATCAATGTGTTCATTTCCTCTGCAAACAACTATTGGGCTTAGCTCGCCCAAGGGTTTTAGATAGAGCAACCCTTAGTTTCTGTGTCTCAGGCAGACCTGGGCTAAGTGCTGCACTGCTCGGGATGCAAAACACAACCTGAGGAGCAAGGATGGAAGATACTTGCCTTGTCAGGTGACAAGGAAGCAGGGCTTTAGGCTTGTGTGTTACACATTACTTGAAGAGGGTCTTCATCTTAACTTCAGCTTTCTAAGGGTTGGGGACCTCAATTACACTCATCTAGGCTTCTCCTGGAGTCAGCAGGCAGAGATGGGTCCTTCCCAGAGTGGACTCATTTACCAAAAGAGACTCACCTTTGCTGCAGGCACCTCAGGATGTAGTTCCACTTTCCTCTGGAAGCAGCACAGGTTTAAAGCTCCTTGTTCTTCCACACACACACTTGCAGCTCTCGTTGGCTGCTCTGGCCACCGCAGGGCTTGCAGGCTGCCTTCTAAGCTGCAACAGTGAAATCCTGTTAAAGCAACATCAGAATTTCCCATACCAATGCCCCATCACATCAAGGCCTAGTTTTGGCTTCCTTCCTTTTAACAGTGTTCAAATAGAGCAATTGGCTTTCTGTGGTGGTAGGAAAAAAGAGTATAGGAGTATGAGGGAAGAAAGTCTCTTACTAGCTGGGTTTTAGGAGGCATTTATGAGAGGAGACACCTTGTTTATTACGGGACATGCATATTAAAGCATTATAATAAATCTGTGACTGGACAGTTGCCCATGTGTAGCAAACAGCAACCTCATGGTGACGGTGCAGCCGTAAAGCCTACGGGACCCCGTGTCTAAAGAACGGAGAGTGACGGAGCTACAGGAGAATCCCCATCAGCCAGCAGCAGAATGCACTTACAGACAGCAGTAACGCACATTTGGCCAGGGAATATCTCCCACCATGGGCTAGGAGTTCTGCAGTGCCCTTCCTCGCCCCACTCACAAATTAGTCCTGCCCTTATGCTCTGGGCTGCACACCCCAAGAGGGCCAGGCACCTGCACAGCACACCAGCACCCATTTTCTGCTGCTGCAGACCATAGAGAGACAGGCAGAGAAGCACTTCCAACAGCGAAAAAAAAAATTCAGTGCCCACAAGATAAAGCATGTTCAACGGGTAATACAGAGCCTGCATGCTAAAATTCCTGGAGGTAATTAGACTTCATTTTTGCATATGCTCATTGCTTACTCTCAAGTATATTTTTCCTAAAAGAATTAAATATTTCGTTATAATTCCTTGAAGGCAGAAAGCATCCATTCCTCCACAAATAAAATCAGATATTTGTGTTTGTTCCTTTATATAGATGCATGTAGGAAACCATGGGCGTACATCTATATTTCCCTATTAAACATTATAATGTGCTATAGAGGTATCTAACATTATAGTGGTTATTAAAAAAGAAAAAAAATAGAAGAACAGCTGTTAGGTGCTTTTTCCAGAAAGCTTAGACAGTGGTAGCTGACCTTTATCGTGGCACTGGCATGTATTAGCCAAAATAATACTTTAACAGTTTTTTAGTACCCGACTATATGCTCTGTTATAAGGAATAGCAAATGTTTAATCATAAATATTTTAATGGCTTCAGGGATTCATGGTATTCAATGACTGTGTTAAATGATAATAATCACATCTGGTTTATTACTATAGTAATTCAGCAGCTTCTCTTCAGTAGTTATTTTTTATTATATGTGCTGTGCTACTGTCATGGTCATTTATAGTAGTAATATTTTAAAGTGGCTCATTTGTTTGTTTAAGGACAGTTTCACAATATATTTCTGTATTAATATACATTTTGTACTACTATTTTCAAGCTGCCAGTGGAAAATTGATCCTAGCTTGTTACGATGAGAGGGGCTGGGACTTGTGCAGAATGCCAAAGCTGAGAGCAAGTGACGGAGCAGATGGGTAGTGTACTGGTCTCCACTGGGGCTGTAATTGCTGTTGAGTTTTATTCATAAATGAACGGGTCCATTAAGAAATAGTTAACTAATAATAAACATGAGGGGAGGATTTGAATCAGGCAGAGCACAGATAGAACTAGAAAAATACCATAGTTAAACAGTCAAAAAGCAACTGGATATGGCCATTTTACACATTATTACCCAATAATATTCCAATTTTTTGCATGCTAGTGCACTTTTAATGGAGGGATTTTTACTAGGGAGACAAGGGAGAACTGATTGATTTTGCTGATCGTTTTATTCAGATACCTGCCCACTCTCAGTCACATGAGAGAGTTCTCATTTATCTTAATGGGATCACTCATGAGAGTAAAGGTTTGGAGGATCAAGCCGTATATCAGCACAAACGGGAAGAAAGTAGGAGGAGTTAGTTATCACATTAGAGGAGGGACCACTCAGGACTGAAAAGACCTTCCCGTCATTATTTTCTCCCCTTGGAATTGCTATTTTCTAAAACCTCATGTTCTGCACGGTGCTGCACTTCCTGGCTCTGGCATCCTCAGGCATCTGGGATTCAAGTTATTGACCTGGGGAAAGTCACAGGGGAACATAGAGCACAAAGGAATGGCTCAGATGGTGGCATTTGTGAAGATGCAACTACCTCTAATCAAGCCTTAAGAGCACTGTTGACTACTCCCTCTCTTAGCAGCCCAACCCTGGAAGGTTTATGTTGAATTTAAGGGCAGCCGAACAGCTCCTGGCCATGAAGACTTACATCAGAGCTTGCCTGGTGTATTGAGACCTCGCATTGCCTTTATAGCTGCTACAAAATAATTAGGAATCATATTCATGGGTGTGAAAGATATAGATCAAGGCACTTTGTAAACGTTGCCGCTGAAAGAAAAACTAGTAGAGCAAGGGTTAACTTTTTGTTTTCTCATTATTTACTCCTTTCTCTGTCTTTCCCCTCCCTTTCCCGCTTTTAATGACCTGGTGAAGGAAGCTCTGTTTAGTTCAGCAAAACCTCTCCACTACCCCACCACACAGGATGTATTGAATTGTTGCAGCAAAAGTTGAAAGGAAACTAAGGACAATTGTTAGTGCTTCTTTCCTGCTCCATTTTCTAGTTGGTTTGATTGGTCTGGTGGGCTGAGGGTAAATGGCTTTTACGGTGTTGAATGATGAATGGCTCTGAAATAGTCTGTAACCAGAAGTGCCGACTGACATGCTGCTGATTTAACTGACATACAGGGTTATGTTTGTATAGAGTCACTTAAATAAACATGTGTTAGGCTGGAGCCAGCTACGCCAGCACTTCTTTGCTTCCCCTCCACCCTCCATTTATCACTAAAAGATAACGATAATGATTTGATCTTCCTATCAGTCATTCATTATATAAATTAATTCAAATGTAATTGTTTTAAATGCCTCTCCATTGCTGTGGGTACTTTGTACAGCACTTAAAACACACACACTATCAGAGAACAGAAAAAATCCTCAATAAAAAGATACACTCATCAAACGGGTTCCTTCAAACTAGCAGTCCCTTTCATCCCGCAATTATCTCCTTAGCCTTCAAAGCAGCCTCTCCCTAAATGCTCAGGAAAATAAATGGGTTCAGAAGCTTGTCAAGGAGTTCAACTAACCCCGGCTCTTACAAAGGAGCCAAAGCAAATTCCTCAGGAAAAAAGCTCTTCTAGGATATTCCCCCTTTCCTCTACTCTTACTTACATTTGTGCAATGCTTGTTCCTTTGTGGCTTTCTGTGAAGCTTCATCAAACCCTATAAAGGTCTTTATTCCTCCTTACGGCTTTTTTCTCTCACAAGTGAAGTGCAGAAATAAATTTCCAATCGAAGCTTTAATATACATTGACATTAAAACCCATGCTTCTGTGTGATTATAGTAGGCAACTCAGGACGTAACAATCTGGTTTTAATGTGTAAATTAGGGAAGAGTGCAAAACCAGGACAAGAATTTATGCAAGAGTCCTTCCTCCGAGTAGTTCTTCCTCTTGGCTTTGGGATTCCCGGCTGACCTAACACTCAGAAAAGCTTTATTGCAAGATTCAGGTGGCCTTAAGTTTTAATAACTCGCACATCAGAAATACACGGTTACTCACAGTGCTCCTGTGAGGTAGATAGCATCTAAAACTGTGATTTAGGCATACAAGGATGGATTCCTTGCGCATGAGGGAGTAAATGTCATTTAAAAATTCTATCAATTGCATTTACCCTGATTTTATTCTCATACTCTATTTATTTATTTCCCATTGCTGTGTACTGGGAGTGAACTCTGCCTCACCACAGCCAGTCCTCAATTTCCATAGTAGCCTCCACTTCCCACAGCAGTGCAAAAGAGTATCTACCCAAATTAGAAAAAGACTGGATAAAATAATGCTCTGGCTTGTTTGTCTTAAATATTATCTGATATTGCCGTGTTCTATAAAATACTCCGGGTCTGAGTCACGACTAAGCCTCTCCCTGGGGTTGCCCACAGATGAATAAGGCCATCTGTTTTCAGATCATTCTGCCCATGCTGCCATACAGAGCAGAGGACAGACTTTGCCACTGACCACGCTGGGATTTTTAATGCACTCAGTTACTAGATGGAGAAAAGCCTCCTAGCCCTCTCTGGAAGGCTGACTCACACACATGACTTCAGAGTATTCCTGTAAAGGGTTTACTATTCCTGGGGCAGCTAAAGCAAGCAGGAAAGGAGCTGTCAACGGGCTTCAGCACCTTTGAAGTCAACTGTTGGGGCAGAGGCAGAAGGGATGGAAAGGAAAGCTCTGCAAAGCCTTCTGGGCCCCAACTGCCTCTGCTTTTGCCTCTGTCCAGTTGAGCTGGGAAACCCTAGCAGCCGGCAGGAGTTTTCCCAAACTGACACCACCTGCTGCTCACGCCCCCATGCTTCACATAAGTCAAATGGAAAGGGAATTCTTAAAAAACACATGGTGGCTTCATAGTGTGAATCGAAACCAGGAGCAAATGGCCATAGCCACTCTCGAGAGCTTTGTTTTCAGTCTTAAACGGCTGTTTTAATATGGTGGTGTTTCACTCTTCTTTTCCTTGCTTGCTCAAGACAACAGCATGGCTGTTGCCTTACTCTGAGCTTGCAGAAGCATCTTTGATGATGTCAGTCCATTCCTTGGAATGAGATTTGCTAATTCACTCACCGCCTTCCCCTCCGTTGTCTGAAAAGGAGCCTCTTGTGCTGGAGAACTGAAGAATTACAGGACATAGCAGTAGCTGTTGCATTTAATACCTTGTTGGCGGCATGATGGATTTAGCACACCCCTGTCTGGCTATTTGCATTCTGGAGAACACTGTATGCCTGATTTCTATCAGGTCTAAGCAATGTCTCGTTGGGGTCCTAACTTACATGACAGAACCCCTTTAAGGGAAAAGGAAAATGAATACCACCCTCTAAATTAGCTGGAACAAACAAACTAGTTGCTCAAACTTACTGTACTCCTGCCAGGAGTCATAAACTAGCTAGCTGTGTTTAAGAAAAGTAAAAACTGTTTTTCCTACCATGGAATAAACAGTCTCTGGGTTCTATTCCTAACCACAAATGGCAAATGTATGCAACTGCCTGAGAACCAAATTCTGCTCACTTTCCAAATTCGCTTAATCTCCAGTCCTCAGAGATTAATTAACTCGGTGGGGAAGCCAACACTAAAGTTGGAATGGAGGTGTTTTTTGAAGTAAGTGCTGTTCTGTTCATCTAAAGAAGCTGCTTTGCTGAGGCCAGCAGAAAAATCTGCAATATTTAACCTAGATGCTCCTGTTTTCCAGTTTTGCAAGTAAAGTTTTGGTTTTAAGTACAGAGTTACAACCAGGAAATAGATACTGGGCAAAGATATGACCATCTTGTAAGTCAAAGAGAAAGCATTTGTCTACCTCCAGAATTATTTGCACAGATTTCTAAACAAAACACACAGATTTCTAAACAAACCAGAATGAGCACACGTTCATACAGCACACACAGTATACCTGTGCTGTGGGGAATGAGTTATTTCGCTTTTCCATGGAAAGAGCTGATACTCTAAACCAGAATTCAGGAGAGCAAAGGGACTGGACCATCCCATTCACCGCTGGGAGCTGATGCTCGATCTCACACAGGCTGCTGGCAGTGAAACCCACAAGTAAACCCAGTATTGCTCCATGCCCCAACACTTGCAGGCAAAGACAGAGAGACTGTAATATGCATTCAGAGGGCACATTCCTCACCCTACCATAGACACCCCACACATACACGAGCGTTACCAATGTGAAGACATTACTGTGAGTTAAGGTGGGGTACCTCGTTGCCACAGCACAACATTCACTGCTGAGCTATAAGGCAAAGGGTTCTTATTCGGTCCTAAAACTCTCTGTCAGGCTGGTTTCAGATTTCCCTTTAGTTAACTAATGTTGCGTGGGTCAAACCGATCCACTCCACATCTATGTAAGCACAGCCCTGGGCATCTCCAAAGTGGAAAAAACCCCACAGTAATGCCAAACACTGCTGATACATGTTTGGTGGCTTTGTGACATGAATTGGGATTTAACTGAGGCTTAACTGAGATCAACAAACTCATCTTGCTTTCTGCAAGAGTCCTCGTCTACTCTTCTCGCACAGGTGAAAGACAAGAGCTTCTCTACCCAACTCTCTATGCCACTAGTTAAACTAAACCCTTAAGATTTACATTCCGAGACAACACAGATTTGGCAAAAAAATAACTGGAATATGGTAGGGTTTGTTCAAGCTCCTTACTTCCTTCCCACATCTACATGACATAACTCTTGCCTGTGCCTACAGGCAAATGTGTAGAGAGCTGCCATAGACTGGAAAATAAAAGTGTGCCTTCATAAGACAAAGTGTGGCCACTAATTGACTTTTTCCTGGGTACAGACTCAATAATAGGCAATATAACAATAATATCTTTCCTTGTTTCCCTCATCCCCCGAGCCCTCTATCCAATGATGTTGAGGGAGCCTGAGGATTCAGCAGCATGTTCTCTAACGTTTTCATTGCAGTGAGAATGTCAAGAGGCAAAAGTCATGTCCTCTCCATGGCCCTTCTCTTAAATCACCTGACATCGCCCTGGTTGTCCTGACTTGACAAAGAGGCCTTGAGATCCTTCTGTAATTACAAACACATCCTGTCCTCAAGACCTGTGCCCACACCCCATCCATGGCTTCCTCCTGGCTGGCTCTTCAGCTGTGCAGGGCTGAATTCTTGGGGCTCGCCACAGTTCGCTCGATCACTCTTGACACCACCTTACCAAGGGTTTCTTAAAAATCCATTTAAATGCTTTTATGCCTTTGTGAATGATTCTACAAGCAAGGTATGTTACCAGCATGTTAGCAAGCAGCTGAGATACTGACTTCTTTCAGATTAATTAGAAATAGATGTTTGATCTGTCTACGCATCTTTGAAAATCCTCTTAGCACCTCTTCACAAGCCAAAACAAATTTCGAAATCTAATCCACTGTGTCTAAACTTATCCACTTGTAAAAAGGGTATGGAGTTAGCAGTTTTTCAGTAGGTTTTTGAGGAAAAGATTCGTCCTGCTCCACAGTTGTCAAAATAGTTGGTCTTACACTAAAAAAGAACAACAAAAACCCCTACATTGAATGTAAAATTAATCAAGAGTATATGTCTTGTTCCTTTTTCCCCCTTCTATTTTACTGACCATTTGTCCTTTCCTTTTCCTATCTTTTGGGTGCTGCCAACAGCAATTTTATCAGTATCCTGTGTGTTCTCCAACCATATTAAAGAAAATGTCTCTCAACAGCAAATGCGCATCTGTGCGTTCTCCTGCTTCTTGATCCATTAGCAAACTTGACAACTGTCCATTGCAAGTGGATAATTTCCCTTTTGAGGAGCTATTACTTCATGATTTTTAACCAATGCAATGTGGAAAGCAGCAAAACAGTATGGATTTCAGAAGGAAATTTTCAATCCAAACCAGATCTAGAGCTCAGCACCTGAAATAGGTTATTATATAGAAAAGGATAAGATATTAACTCTGCTGTTTCATGATCTGCCCTCTAAACCACTGCTATCTGAATAAAACATGCCTTTTTTCAACATGCATTTTTTGGTCTTTGTCCTTCCTTCCTGTCCTTGGACTTCATAACATGCTCTTGACAGATTTCTTGGGAAAGGACTAAGACAACAGGATTCCCCAAAGCACAAAGACATTTATTTACAGGAAATATTAATTCCTGGGTCCTACACTGTAGCAGACTACTGTGTGTGGTCACTCTGTCTTCTGACTGATTTTGTTTGAGAGCTTGGTGATTGATGTGGGCTGCTGGTTTTACTCAGGGAAACAGATGTCTATTAGGACTCTGATCTAAGTGTGGAGAAAAAGTTTTAATACCTGTAAAAAGTGCCCAATTGCCCCATTTTGCCAAGCTAATTTGACACATTTCCTTATTCATAAGCTACCATTTTCATCCCAAGGGCATACAAACCAGGTAGCATGGAAAGGCATGTTCAGCTGAATAATTGGTATCCAGCTGTGCAGAAAGAAAATTGAGTGGGCAAAAGGTCCCGCTGCATATCAATGTCTCGAACTGGTTGCCATACCCCAAAACCAAGAGATTCGCTTTCTTTCCTTCTTTCTACAACTGAGCCTACAATCAGCAGGAATTCTCCACATACTCTGTAAGACCCTTAAATAAAAAGCAGAAGGGTATGGCAATATAATGAAGGTAATGCGGGTGGCAGGGCAACACTAATGACCTCATCAAATGCTCACCTTTGCCTTTTTGGGGAGGCTGTGGTGGTTTTTTAAGTTTTAGAACAAAAATGCAAGAATGTAGGAAAGAGATGAATAGTTTCATATATCTGGTGACTAACTGCAAATAAAGCAATAATATTTGTCATAGCAGTATGTTAGCATGTTCCTTTTACAATGAGTTAGCTATAAAGCCTGACAATTCACACATAATCATCTGATATATACCAGTACAAAAGTTTTTGTACCTCTGGGTTACTCACTGCAATCTGTCTGGCCCATGAGCATTATGTTTGGACATATAAGTTCTCCAGTACAAGCACTGTCTGTACTTTGGATTCTGTACAGCAGAGCACAGAACATATTGTTGGTGTTTAAAAAGGAAATGATTAATATTGCTCGTATTTACCATACTAGAAATTCCAACGGATGCCATCAGACTCCCTCAACTAGTCTCTGCTAGTGCCCAAACATACAAATGCTGGTTCAAAAACCTTTTTTTGTGACTGCAAACCTAGTTTTCAGCAAGAAGAATCGGGAACAGAAAAAAAAGCCCCAAACCTAGAATTTCTATTAAGAGTCAGGTACTCTTACACTGAAGTACAAAGCTTTTCAGCATCAGAAAATGAAATACAATTTGAGTTATATTATTGACCCTGTCCTAAACCTCCTAAAATTGAGATTGTCATGAAACATAATGCTCCTAGGCAGCACTGAGAATTAAGCTGCTCCTAACTATTTTGCTGCCATGTGCTGGCTTTCTGAAGTAGACAGGTCAAAGTGGAAGAGCACAGGTGTGGACCAAATGTATGGACAAAAATGTAAATGGGAGTGATATGGTGGTGTAGGGAGAAAAGCCCTGTCTTGAGGCCATCATTCAGCAACCATCCTCAACTGCTGGTCATTCTGCAGTTTGCAAAAAAGCCCGTGTGCACATCTTGGTCTGATGTTCATCTTACTCTGCTGTCACACTTTCCATCCAGTGTAAGACTCCTTCGGAGTACACATCAGTACATGCCACAAGACAGTGCACCCTCCTGGCTCTCTGACAGGAGTGGTGGTGAACACATGTTCTCTCTCAGCTCACACGTGACCTCTGAACTTGTCAGCAAGACATGCCAAATTCATAGAACGAGAGGAAGAGCACATATTTATTAGGATCTCTGTTGTGGTTCTTCACAGTGGAACTTTGTCACAGGCCTTCAGATGCTCCTCTAAGACTATGTCTCTGGATATGTAAAGAGATGATATCCCACAGTCCTGAACTCTTCTTTCAATCTTTCAGTGATGACGTTTACAGAGGGAAGATGCTTCTACTACCTTCAATGAATTAAAGTGTTTCCAAGGTCTGGGTCTGTATGTGCAACAACCTCTGCCTGTTGCTAGCCTACATGTGTATGAAGTCAGAAAGCAGGGATCAGGGCAGGAAACAAGGATATTTGCTGCTGGGACGTCTTGTCTGATAGAACGCCGGCTGATCTGCGGGCTTGAAGAAGCAAGGCAATAAATCACTCTTCAGAAGTCACAGAGAGCTGAAGGAGTGATCCACAAAGCCAAGAAACAAGACTTTTCCTGGGACTTGCCTGGATGACAGGGGAGTTCAAAAGCCCATGAGCCAGATGTGTGTGCCAGTTAAAGATGCACTAGCACTCTCACTAAGTCACCAGAAAAACCTGTGTGTCTTTGTCTCTCTGTTGGGATTTTGATGGCAGTTTCAGTGAGAACACGGGGGTGGAAAGAGAGCTCCACGCATCAGTACTTCAGAACGAGACCCACTGCTACACTAGCAGGTTTTACAGGTATCCTGGATGTCTCCAGTGATATATGCACCATATGTAAGACAAATATACCCCTCCAAAGTGGACAATATTCAGTGTTAGAAACCTGAATCAAGCTCTAGAAACTATGTGTAAGATGGGAATTTATACACGCTTGAATAATGTCTCCAAAGTAATGCAGGCGGATCTGAAATTTCTCCCATTAGGTGAAAGTTTTCCAAGTAAGTGGTCTGGGAGTCAGTCATGCTGGAATCAGCTCCCATGGCAGTGCCAAAGAGGAGATCAACAGCCTAAAGCTACATCCCTCATTTTCTGGTAATCTCAGACACACTGTTCACAAATGTGCTTTACTGGTTGGATTCTCGGAGGATGGAAATTGTCCAGTACAAACTGTGTTGAGACCACAGTTTTGCAACATTGGAAGGAAAAAATAAAGCCTATGCTCATGCCAACCTTGTAACTATGCCTGCTGTACACTGCTCTTATTTAGAAGTGTAAGTCTGTGGTGGTTTGGTCAACCAGGGGAATTTCTCCAGATTTACGTCCGCATACCTGAAAAGATTCTGGCATGAAATCTGTTGAAACGAACAGAGGAGGAGAAGGATGTTCAGAGTTTAATGTATGTAAGCTACAGTAAACAACTAAAAATTAAACCAGTGCCTGAAACAGCCCAAGTCAAAGCCTCTCCCTCCTTACCCTTTTCCTTGTGACATTTATTGCAGGGCCCTGGAGAGGACTGGAGAGTATGCGGTGATCTGAGTTTTAACACGGGAATGTAAAACATTTTCCAAACGAGTGAGAGGAGAAAGTTTTCTTTAAACACGTTCCAGGAATAGACCTGAGAAAAATGCCTGATCTGAAAAGGCCTGATGAAGAGTTAGCCTTTCATTAAACGGCGTTTCCTTTGAAGTGGCTAAAGTGTATGTGATTGAGGATGCATTTTTGTCACGGCTGCCTTGGGAGTCACATATCCTGTGATCACTGTATTTTATTTTATTTTAATCTGTGACGTTTGACATTTTGAAGGGTTTGCATGCGGTGGACGTGACGGAAAACAGTCGAATCACACTAGGAACGTCGAGAGCTGCCAAGTCAAACACCAGAGCCACACGGGAGTCTGAGACAACAAGGTCTCCAGTGATTTGTCGCTGGTGATGACAGCAAGGGACATACGCTCTCTCCTGCCTCTGGATTTCAGGAGTGGGGCAGGCAACACCCAAGTCTTGCCTAGATTTAAAAGATTTTGCCAGTACCGGTCAGTATGTCCAGTCAAGAGATTTTGTCGACAGTTTCCCAGGGCTAAACAAGCCCTCATAAGAAATTACACTTCTTCGTTGGTTTTCTGCATTTATATTTTTACCTACACCAAGGCATTTTGCTACGCCCACTGGGTGCATTTGCAAGTATAAACCTTACCTGAATTTTAATTTCTGCTTTTCAAGCCTATGCAGCTCTCTAAAGGTAGATGCAAGACTTGCCTGTCCTGCTAAACTAATTGCACTGGGGCAGCAATTTTAGCCTGTATTAAATATTCAGTCCTAATGGCAAACTAGAAGTTGTATTGATTAAAATACTGTGATTTGTGACCTAGGGAATTTTGCTTCTAATAGTTTGTGACCTTTTCTTTCCCTGCTTTTTCTCATGCCTTTTTGCACTTGTTTTCTGTGTTAATACACTATCCCCAAATATAACTGGAAAATTGACCAAAGACATCAGTCATCTTTAAAAAGAGTCTATTTTCCTAATATTATTTCTGCATGTGAAGATAATGAAAATAGAAAGCTCACAAATGGGTTACATGTGTTGCTTTTTTCAGCAAGAGCCTGTAGGTATTTTAAATCTGGGCCTGTATTTGCAAAAGTAAATAGTTACGATTTAGACATAAATAAGTGATGAAAACTTGGGCCATTGATGTTGACAATAACCAGTGGGGATTGACAGAATCTCAAAAGTTTCTCTGAAATACAGTTTCTTAAAACCTAGATCTTGCTAGCTTCTCTGAGC
This sequence comes from Steatornis caripensis, assembly GCA_013398225.1. Classification (NCBI taxonomy): domain Eukaryota; kingdom Metazoa; phylum Chordata; class Aves; order Caprimulgiformes; family Steatornithidae; genus Steatornis; species Steatornis caripensis. Next base: position 116,508 of record VZSC01013290.1, on the reverse strand, counting down.
CTCCAGTTCCCTATTTCGTTTGGGTTGATCTCAGCTCAGGGAGCATAAGGAAGAGGATGGCCCATCCCTCATCAATGCCTTGCTCCTGAACTGATGAGGTTGATGCCTCTGGGTGCTCAGAGAAGAAATTATTAAGGACAGTCCCTCCTTGGGGAGCTTAAGGAGGCACTGAGAGACATTACAGAGCAAGGAGGATGGGAAGGGACCTCCTGTGCTTTCTGACCAGTGCTGTTTTAGCACAAGCATAACATATAAAACCTTTCATGTAGTTATCCGCCACCATCTTGACAGTAGTTTGGTTTTCCTCGCTGCTGCTCTGATCAGAAAATCTTTCCAGGACCTCCCTGCTCTGCTGATTAGGACTTTCTTCCAATTTCCATCCTAAATTTATTTGCAGACAGTTTATAATCATTTGTTCCTGTGCCAACATGGTCCTAAAACTGAAAAGAAAAAAATCGTTTTTTAAAAATCCCTCTCCCTCCCTGTTGTTTACCACTGATGTATTTATAGAGAGCGATCCTATGTCTTCCCAGCCATCCCCTTGCTAGACTAAACAAGTCTTGCGGTGCTGGGCCAGCCCCATGGGACCTCCACTCGCCCCACGACTGTATGTCGGTCTGAGGGAAAACAAGAGGCTGAGGCAGTGACCCTCAGGGCTGTGCAGAGCGGAGACAAGACGTTTTTGATGGTTACTTTCATCATCTGCATCTCTCCTTGGGTAAGACAGATGAAAATATCACTAGGAGGGAAGCTGGAGAAGGGTTTTACGGTGCAGTAGATGCTCCGTGGGACCTGCCCTAGTGCACAGCCTTGCACACACTGTGGCTCAACTGTGCTGCATGAAGCACACCAGGTTTTCACCAAGGAGGGCTACAGACCCATAGAAGGACATTTATCTTTGAGCAACGGGTGATCTGCAAATTCACACCCTAGTCCATAACAACTAGTTTTCGCACTTGCAAAGTATATAAAGGAGCGCGATTAGTCCTTCCTTCATCAAGAGGAGCAACTATCTTTATACAACCAGCTTTCAAATCAATGTAACAGCTACACACAAGCACCCCCGAGCTCCTCGTGCTGCAGAGGAGGCCAAAGGTTACGCAGCGCACACGCGAGTGTTACAACACAAGAGCTTTCAGCTTATCGTGTCACTGGACAAATGATACAAGCAAAGCACAGCTGAGCAGTTCCAGGCTTGGCATGAATGGCTCTGAGATAAATCAGGGTACCGTGTGGCTTTTTTGACAAACTACCACCAAAAAAAGCCCCAGAGCATTCTAAAATACGGCTGGAAGCAAACGAGACTTGACCCTATGTGACTGAGAAAGTTATTAATCTCCTCAGAAAAACTTGTTCCACAGCAAACAGGAAACTTTCTTCTTCTTCTTCTTTTTTTTTTTTAAATTAATGACTTAAACCGCAACAAATAGAAAAGGTTAACTGTTGTGGGATGACTAAGTCTCTTCAGGCCCACGATCAAATAAAACACCAAAATTAAAGCAAAAGTGAGCATCTTTTGGTCTGGCTGTTTCCACAACACTTTGAAAGCAAGTTGTTGGGGTTCTTTCTGTCTCCCTGCCTAATTTTGCCTGTAACTGATACGCAGGAGCTGCTGGAGGGGAAGCACAGTGACTGCTTGGTAGCGGGCAGCAGCACAGCAATGCCTGACAGCTTAGGACCACAAGTGAGGAATGTTAGCTCAGCAACTCCAAGGTGTTTTCTGCTATAAATTATAGTGAATTTACTGCACTAAGAAATTACCAGTTTCTGGAGAAAATTATAGGCAATGTGTCAGCTATAAATGATTTATGCATAAAACAACCTGTACTGCAGGAACCCAGGGGGTATAATAACAAGACAAAAAATCATTTAATCTTGTATGTAAATTTAAGCAGGCAGGAATTTGGGAAGAACTGCTTGTTTCTATTCCATCTTGTGTTGCTGCCAAGTAAAGACAGTACTTGAGCAGAAAGGCACTGATGTGGAGCAGGTAGATAGGCTTGCCAATTTCCAGCAAGATACATTTTAAACTGGCTTTTTGGTTTCAGTTCAACACCCTCTGAGAATTGATTGGTTTCCATTTGACAAGAAAGGAGTCAGAAAAGCAGAAGACTCTTTCTGGGCTGGATAAACTCAGCATGAGCAATGCTGTCCATGGGCCAGATGAATCTGAAACATGCCGGCGCTCAGCAAAAACCTGATTCCTCCCTCCTTGTTCACATGCAGTAGTCTATTAATTCTTAGGAGACTCCTGTTGGAGTAACACCGTAGGTGACCAAAGAGAACTGAATCAGCTCAGATCTGAAGAATCAGTGCTGGGTCAGGCTTCACAGGCAAACAGACACTTCACGTCAAGTGAGTGTCATTTCAGGTAAGCAGCCTAAGGCAACGAAGAAGTGGCATCAAGTTTTCTTGTTTGCTTNAGGAGACTCCTGTTGGAGTAACACCGTAGGTGACCAAAGAGAACTGAATCAGCTCAGATCTGAAGAATCAGTGCTGGGTCAGGCTTCACAGGCAAACAGACACTTCACGTCAAGTGAGTGTCATTTCAGGTAAGCAGCCTAAGGCAACGAAGAAGTGGCATCAAGTTTTCTCGTTTGCTTTTTTAAATAATTTGTTAACAAGCTGAAAAATTAATCTGGTTTTACACAGCAAGAATAGATGGCCACACCCGAGCTAGACCTTCTCCCAGGGACACTGGAGGTGTGCAAAGCAGTAAGCAGCTCGCACCAGGCTCTTGTTTTCCTGGGGGAACAGCTATGGGCTGTGGAGAGGAAGCAGAGCCACCACTCCAACTTTCCTCCATCCATCCTCACTGTCAGTCTCTCTCTCTAAAATGAGACAGAAAATGGGCTGCTCACCCAAGCACTGCTCTGCCTGTTCCTTGTGGCACAGGGGTCCTACCCGCAAAGGGCAAGGGGGAGTGTCCCATTGCTCTTACTGTCGCCACCGAGGAACAGCAGAGTGAGGCAAAGCCAACCGGTCCATACAGAGCCAAGTCTTGTTGCCTTTGTCATTTTCTGTTCAGGTAAAACTCCCCTTAGTGGCTTCACTAAGGACTAAGACTTAAAGAATGAGGCCTATGAAATATTTACCATTACTGTACATGATAAAGAGTTTTCTGCATATCTATATGCAACACACACACACATATAAATGCAGTGCACGCACGCACACACATATATGCAGTGTGTCTGAGTTATGATAGCTGTGGGAGTGATTGTCTGGAATTGTCTGCCCATTGTAAATTAAATATGACAGTTCTACATCTGCATTAATGTTATTACTTTTTGAAGACTCTTCTTTCTCAGATGCTGGCGTTGGTCTCACAGGCTGTGGGTACAGGTCACACTCTTCTCTCTCTATTTTTCTTTCAGCAGAATACCTATAGAGGAGGTCTTATCTCTTCATGGTCTTGCAGCTGGGATCTAAAGAAGGCAACGAGGGTAAGGAGGGTTAAGGGAGCTCTGGAAGGGACCACCCAAAGTAGGTTTACAGTAATCATCATGCTTGTTACTCTATTCCACAGAGCAGAGCAGAACAACAAGAGTGAAATAAAGAATTTGCCTTCGCAACGTTAAGAAATTTGCATCAACTCCATCCTGAAGGAAAATATATACACAACAGTAGAGATCCTTCCAAAGAGCTGTGATGTGGAAGCATCTTTTTCACCAACATTGTGGTCAGGCTTTTGTGGCATGGTTCCTTAATAAAACATGCAGTCATCAAGGTCTAGAGGTAAAGCGGTAACACACCATGCAATTACTCCAGAGACACAAATTCAGTGCTGAGCCTCCTGATTACCTGGGTACAGTCTGAGCAGGTCTCCTCTTCTGAAGTCCATGCTTGTGCCATAAGTGGCCTTGGCTTCTCTCCATCCCGGACAAGGAGGGCAGCGAGAGAGCTCTCCTTTCCACTGCCCAGCTGGGCCTACATCTCCCCTCTCCTTCAGTTCCCCAACAATCAAAGGTGCCTTATAACTCCCGACTCTGCTGTCCTGCTTTTCTCTGCAACGGCCACCTTGTTTTGTTCCTGTGCTTTATTTCTTTTTAAATGAAACGAAATCACTGGCTTTTACTAGGGCCCCCAGCTGGAGGATGACTAGGCTCTTATGTGGCCATATTAACCTCACTGGTTTAGGGTTTATCCCACCCTACAGGCTAGCTCTTACATGCACTATAATTGGCATGAATTTCTCCTTCCCAGAGCATTCGCTCAGAAATGGGAATCGCTACCTGCCGTATGCACATCGCAGGGATGTGCCAGATGCATTTCCCCTTTACTTTTCAATCTTGCATTGAGAAGTACTTTCCTGAATTTTGTTGGAGATTTCTGTGAGCACACCCTATATAGCAAGTTATTACTGTGTGAATTGATTGATGCCAAAAATATCATAGCCAGTTAGGGGAAAATGGCACCCTCATGGTGTGCTACTCACAGGCATAGCCTTTCACCGAGACTCAGGATGAGCTAATTATTATAGAGCGCTCTGGAGAAAATAGGGGCCTCATTGTTAACCTACTGAAGAAGTTTGTGTGGCTCTTAAAAACAAATGAACATCTGTAACAAGAAGTTCCAATGGAAACATAAATTGATTTACTCAATGTTTTGCAGTTTATATGGTCAGGAAGACAGCTCAGGACAGAGCCAGTTAACAGACTGAGGTTAGAAATTAAGAGGACAGGACCTAACTTTCCATAGCAGCATGTTTAGACAGGAAGAAAAAGATGTGGTTTGTGTTTAGTGAGCAGCTAGTGAAATGAAATATATTATGTATATGTGCTAGTACACTCTGATTCCCTGCCTCACTCAATTTTCTGCTAAGATACCATAAAGCTGAGTTACCGGCCAGCTGCACCCAACTGTGCTGCTTTTTAAACATTATTATACTATTCTAGACAAGTACGTTAAAGAAAAGCCCAACATACGAGCTCCCTAGCATGAGTTCACAGATGCAGAGTCTGAGCACTAAAAGCTTCAGCTGAAGCAAGAGCTTAGCCACAGTCTTGTGTTCCCAAAGTCCCTACAGGGGCAGAGACTTTTCAAGTATTATTTTTCCCACTTTTAAGCCAATGTCATGGTCTACCACATGCCAAGAGCTGCGGTATGTCCCCAGATGAAGTGTAATGCTGTGGTCTCTTCTCTGGTCCAAGATCATCACGCCAGTCACCACTGGGTGGAAGATTGCAGTGGTCTGCTGCTCAGGTGTGCCTGGTCTGAGGTAGGAGGCCACTGTGATGCCCTGCATAAAAATATGGGGTGTAGCTCATTCTGTAGGAAAGACTGAAGAAGCAACAGCCTGTTATATGAGTCTCCCACTCAAGGTGTGAGACGTGCTTAGGAGGAGAAAAAGGTTGGCTTGAGCTGCACGATGACTTCATTTGAACAGCCAAGGCATAGGATCAAGAACCAGCAACTATTTAAAGATCTTCAAAAATAATCCCAGGCTTCCTCAAAATGTTGCTGTCCTCTCACTGACAAACTGCTACTGAGTTTTCCAGCAGGCTCTGGACTCAGATACTTCCAGCAATACGGTGTTTTAAGTCCCCTGAGAGACTCCTAGCAATATGGTGTTTAGGTCCCAGACAACTGAAATCAGTCAAAGTTCTGCTGTGTATTTCGACATAAAAAGATTGAGCCGTATATAATATCAGTTCTGCAAAGGGAGATTGCCACTTCACTTTGCCCCACTACATCCCAGTGTAGGAAACTGCATTTTTATGTTCTCAAGGAAATAGCGCAAAGCATCAATTCACAAGATGTGCTCATAGGAAAGTATCACCTGTCCTGCACTCAGTTACATGCAGCATGAATATCTGAAAGAAAATGTGAATAGAATAACTTTAGGAATAATAATAACAGCCCTAAGGAGAGATGTACTTGTCTCCTATGTTTTAAGGAATACGTCTACACTCATTCTGGCAGCCTTCCCACAATGTGGGCTCTTTTTTTTTAGTTCCCATCAAATTTTACTGCATTTGTATGATATGCAATTAATGAGCCATAGAATCATCGAAATTAGAAATGGAAAAGATGCATTAAGTCATCGAGTCCATCCCCTGACAGTGCAGGATTGTTCCCTATAGTGTATTTTTATATTTTCTAATGCTCTGTACAGTCCAGATTTAAATGTCTCCAGAGATGGAGCTTCCACCAATTCATTTAGAAGACTGCTCCATGGTCCTGTAGCGCTCACTGTCTGGAAAATTTTCCTCATAAGGCCTTGTACGTCTTCCTTTTCTCACTTTCCCTTCTTCTGTTTCAGCTGTAATCCCTTCTACAAATGAAATAATTCCCCTCCCTCCCTGATATTTATACTTTATGTCATCATGCCCTCTCCTTAAAGATTGCTTACATAAACTATACACATTTAGTTTTCACGCCTTGCTTACGTGCCCAGTCATTTCCCTCCAGCCCTTCTCCCTCCATCCTTTTAATCATTTTGGTTTGGTCTCTCTGAACTTCCTTCATATCGTCTGCTTCCTTCTGATAAAAAGGCAGCAAAGTCAGGATTCTAGGTGTAATTTTTCCAGGTTTGTCCAGGAAAAAGGTGTTACCCACCTGGTCCACACCACTCAATCACTGCAGCTCCTCAGCTGCCGTATTGCCTCGAAAATGTGTATATGAGTTGCTGCCCACTGATACCAGTATTGTAATGAAATGGTATTGCATGGACTGCAAAAGCAAACCTCAGTAAGATCTCTGACTTTTCAAAATGGCTGATATTAGCAAATGATACATCTAGACTGTCAAAAAAAGAAACAGAGGGTAAGACAAGCTTGGAAAGTGAGAAGCGATGCTATTGATTTGTTCAACAATTTTGAGAGCTCTCTAGAGATGTTTTAAAGCACTGAGCACTGGACTTTGTATTTATCCACTGCGTGATTGCAGCTCAACATTTTTGCATGGCATCCTGATCCCATTATAAATACTGTGAGCTTTGTCACAAGTGCCCCTTTTTCTGAGTCCTTGACCATCAGTGAGACAAAGTTTTAAGGGATGGGAGATTTCATTACCGCATTTTAGGATTCAAGGGGGCTCAGGGTTAAGCAGGTTGC